>JBAPLH010000129.1:2152500-2367500 GCA_037897445.1 Ceriops zippeliana
TTTTTTTTTTTTTTTTTTTTTTTTTTTTTTTTTTTTTTTTTTTTTTTTTTTTTTTTTTTTTTTTTTTTTTTTTTTTTTTTTTTTTTTTTTTTTTTTTTTTTTTTTTTTTTTTTTTTTTTTTTTTTTTTTTTTTTTTTTTTTTTTTTTTTTTTTTTTTTTTTTTTTTTTTTTTTTTTTTTTTTTTTTTTTTTTTTTTTTTTTTTTTTTTTTTTTTTTTTTTTTTTTTTTTTTTTTTTTTTTTTTTTTTTTTTTTTTTTTTTTTTTTTTTTTTTTTTTTTTTTTTTTTTTTTTTTTTTTTTTTTTTTTTTTTTTTTTTTTTTTTTTTTTTTTTTTTTTTTTTTTTTTTTTTTTTTTTTTTTTTTTTTTTTTTTTTTTTTTTTTTTTTTTTTTTTTTTTTTTTTTTTTTTTTTTTTTTTTTTTTTTTTTTTTTTTTTTTTTTTTTTTTTTTTTTTTTTTTTTTTTTTTTTTTTTTTTTTTTTTTTTTTTTTTTTTTTTTTTTTTTTTTTTTTTTTTTTTTTTTTTTTTTTTTTTTTTTTTTTTTTTTTTTTTTTTTTTTTTTTTTTTTTTTTTTTTTTTTTTTTTTTTTTTTTTTTTTTTTTTTTTTTTTTTTTTTTTTTTTTTTTTTTTTTTTTTTTTTTTTTTTTTTTTTTTTTTTTTTTTTTTTTTTTTTTTTTTTTTTTTTTTTTTTTTTTTTTTTTTTTTTTTTTTTTTTTTTTTTTTTTTTTTTTTTTTTTTTTTTTTTTTTTTTTTTTTTTTTTTTTTTTTTTTTTTTTTTTTTTTTTTTTTTTTTTTTTTTTTTTTTTTTTTTTTTTTTTTTTTTTTTTTTTTTTTTTTTTTTTTTTTTTTTTTTTTTTTTTTTTTTTTTTTTTTTTTTTTTTTTTTTTTTTTTTTTTTTTTTTTTTTTTTTTTTTTTTTTTTTTTTTTTTTTTTTTTTTTTTTTTTTTTTTTTTTTTTTTTTTTTTTTTTTTTTTTTTTTTTTTTTTTTTTTTTTTTTTTTTTTTTTTTTTTTTTTTTTTTTTTTTTTTTTTTTTTTTTTTTTTTTTTTTTTTTTTTTTTTTTTTTTTTTTTTTTTTTTTTTTTTTTTTTTTTTTTTTTTTTTTTTTTTTTTTTTTTTTTTTTTTTTTTTTTTTTTTTTTTTTTTTTTTTTTTTTTTTTTTTTTTTTTTTTTTTTTTTTTTTTTTTTTTTTTTTTTTTTTTTTTTTTTTTTTTTTTTTTTTTTTTTTTTTTTTTTTTTTTTTTTTTTTTTTTTTTTTTTTTTTTTTTTTTTTTTTTTTTTTTTTTTTTTTTTTTTTTTTTTTTTTTTTTTTTTTTTTTTTTTTTTTTTTTTTTTTTTTTTTTTTTTTTTTTTTTTTTTTTTTTTTTTTTTTTTTTTTTTTTTTTTTTTTTTTTTTTTTTTTTTTTTTTTTTTTTTTTTTTTTTTTTTTTTTTTTTTTTTTTTTTTTTTTTTTTTTTTTTTTTTTTTTTTTTTTTTTTTTTTTTTTTTTTTTTTTTTTTTTTTTTTTTTTTTTTTTTTTTTTTTTTTTTTTTTTTTTTTTTTTTTTTTTTTTTTTTTTTTTTTTTTTTTTTTTTTTTTTTTTTTTTTTTTTTTTTTTTTTTTTTTTTTTTTTTTTTTTTTTTTTTTTTTTTTTTTTTTTTTTTTTTTTTTTTTTTTTTTTTTTTTTTTTTTTTTTTTTTTTTTTTTTTTTTTTTTTTTTTTTTTTTTTTTTTTTTTTTTTTTTTTTTTTTTTTTTTTTTTTTTTTTTTTTTTTTTTTTTTTTTTTTTTTTTTTTTTTTTTTTTTTTTTTTTTTTTTTTTTTTTTTTTTTTTTTTTTTTTTTTTTTTTTTTTTTTTTTTTTTTTTTTTTTTTTTTTTTTTTTTTTTTTTTTTTTTTTTTTTTTTTTTTTTTTTTTTTTTTTTTTTTTTTTTTTTTTTTTTTTTTTTTTTTTTTTTTTTTTTTTTTTTTTTTTTTTTTTTTTTTTTTTTTTTTTTTTTTTTTTTTTTTTTTTTTTTTTTTTTTTTTTTTTTTTTTTTTTTTTTTTTTTTTTTTTTTTTTTTTTTTTTTTTTTTTTTTTTTTTTTTTTTTTTTTTTTTTTTTTTTTTTTTTTTTTTTTTTTTTTTTTTTTTTTTTTTTTTTTTTTTTTTTTTTTTTTTTTTTTTTTTTTTTTTTTTTTTTTTTTTTTTTTTTTTTTTTTTTTTTTTTTTTTTTTTTTTTTTTTTTTTTTTTTTTTTTTTTTTTTTTTTTTTTTTTTTTTTTTTTTTTTTTTTGTTTTTTTTTTTTTTTTTTTTTTTTTTTTTTTTTTTTTTTTTTTTTTTTTTTTTTTTTTTTTTTTTTTTTTTTTTTTTTTTTTTTTTTTTTTTTTTTTTTTTTTTTTTTTTTTTTTTTTTTTTTTTTTTTTTTTTTTTTTTTTTTTTTTTTTTTTTTTTTTTTTTTTTTTTTTTTTTTTTTTTTTTTTTTTTTTTTTTTTTTTTTTTTTTTTTTTTTTTTTTTTTTTTTTTTTTTTTTTTTTTTTTTTTTTTTTTTTTTTTTTTTTTTTTTTTTTTTTTTTTTTTTTTTTTTTTTTTTTTTTTTTTTTTTTTTTTTTTTTTTTTTTTTTTTTTTTTTTTTTTTTTTTTTTTTTTTTTTTTTTTTTTTTTTTTTTTTTTTTTTTTTTTTTTTTTTTTTTTTTTTTTTTTTTTTTTTTTTTTTTTTTTTTTTTTTTTTTTTTTTTTTTTTTTTTTTTTTTTTTTTTTTTTTTTTTTTTTTTTTTTTTTTTTTTTTTTTTTTTTTTTTTTTTTTTTTTTTTTTTTTTTTTTTTTTTTTTTTTTTTTTTTTTTTTTTTTTTTTTTTTTTTTTTTTTTTTTTTTTTTTTTTTTTTTTTTTTTTTTTTTTTTTTTTTTTTTTTTTTTTTTTTTTTTTTTTTTTTTTTTTTTTTTTTTTTTTTTTTTTTTTTTTTTTTTTTTTTTTTTTTTTTTTTTTTTTTTTTTTTTTTTTTTTTTTTTTTTTTTTTTTTTTTTTTTTTTTTTTTTTTTTTTTTTTTTTTTTTTTTTTTTTTTTTTTTTTTTTTTTTTTTTTTTTTTTTTTTTTTTTTTTTTTTTTTTTTTTTTTTTTTTTTTTTTTTTTTTTTTTTTTTTTTTTTTTTTTTTTTTTTTTTTTTTTTTTTTTTTTTTTTTTTTTTTTTTTTTTTTTTTTTTTTTTTTTTTTTTTTTTTTTTTTTTTTTTTTTTTTTTTTTTTTTTTTTTTTTTTTTTTTTTTTTTTTTTTTTTTTTTTTTTTTTTTTTTTTTTTTTTTTTTTTTTTTTTTTTTTTTTTTTTTTTTTTTTTTTTTTTTTTTTTTTTTTTTTTTTTTTTTTTTTTTTTTTTTTTTTTTTTTTTTTTTTTTTTTTTTTTTTTTTTTTTTTTTTTTTTTTTTTTTTTTTTTTTTTTTTTTTTTTTTTTTTTTTTTTTTTTTTTTTTTTTTTTTTTTTTTTTTTTTTTTTTTTTTTTTTTTTTTTTTTTTTTTTTTTTTTTTTTTTTTTTTTTTTTTTTTTTTTTTTTTTTTTTTTTTTTTTTTTTTTTTTTTTTTTTTTTTTTTTTTTTTTTTTTTTTTTTTTTTTTTTTTTTTTTTTTTTTTTTTTTTTTTTTTTTTTTTTTTTTTTTTTTTTTTTTTTTTTTTTTTTTTTTTTTTTTTTTTTTTTTTTTTTTTTTTTTTTTTTTTTTTTTTTTTTTTTTTTTTTTTTTTTTTTTTTTTTTTTTTTTTTTTTTTTTTTTTTTTTTTTTTTTTTTTTTTTTTTTTTTTTTTTTTTTTTTTTTTTTTTTTTTTTTTTTTTTTTTTTTTTTTTTTTTTTTATTTTTTTTTTTTTTTTTTTTTTTTTTTTTTTTTTTTTTTTTTTTTTTTTTTTTTTTTTTTTTTTTTTTTTTTTTTTTTTTTTTTTTTTTTTTTTTTTTTTTTTTTTTTTTTTTTTTTTTTTTTTTTTTTTTTTTTTTTTTTTTTTTTTTTTTTTTTTTTTTTTTTTTTTTTTTTTTTTTTTTTTTTTTTTTTTTTTTTTTTTTTTTTTTTTTTTTTTTTTTTTTTTTTTTTTTTTTTTTTTTTTTTTTTTTTTTTTTTTTTTTTTTTTTTTTTTTTTTTTTTTTTTTTTTTTTTTTTTTTTTTTTTTTTTTTTTTTTTTTTTTTTTTTTTTTTTTTTTTTTTTTTTTTTTTTTTTTTTTTTTTTTTTTTTTTTTTTTTTTTTTTTTTTTTTTTTTTTTTTTTTTTTTTTTTTTTTTTTTTTTTTTTTTTTTTTTTTTTTTTTTTTTTTTTTTTTTTTTTTTTTTTTTTTTTTTTTTTTTTTTTTTTTTTTTTTTTTTTTTTTTTTTTTTTTGTTTTTTTTTTTTTTTTTTTTTTTTTTTTTTTTTTTTTTTTTTTTTTTTTTTTTTTTTTTTTTTTTTTTTTTTTTTTTTTTTTTTTTTTTTTTTTTTTTTTTTTTTTTTTTTTTTTTTTTTTTTTTTTTTTTTTTTTTTTTTTTTTTTTTTTTTTTTTTTTTTTTTTTTTTTTTTTTTTTTTTTTTTTTTTTTTTTTTTTTTTTTTTTTTTTTTTTTTTTTTTTTTTTTTTTTTTTTTTTTTTTTTTTTTTTTTTTTTTTTTTTTTTTTTTTTTTTTTTTTTTTTTTTTTTTTTTTTTTTTTTTTTTTTTTTTTTTTTTTTTTTTTTTTTTTTTTTTTTTTTTTTTTTTTTTTTTTTTTTTTTTTTTTTTTTTTTTTTTTTTTTTTTTTTTTTTTTTTTTTTTTTTTTTTTTTTTTTTTTTTTTTTTTTTTTTTTTTTTTTTTTTTTTTTTTTTTTTTTTTTTTTTTTTTTTTTTTTTTTTTTTTTTTTTTTTTTTTTTTTTTTTTTTTTTTTTTTTTTTTTTTTTTTTTTTTTTTTTTTTTTTTTTTTTTTTTTTTTTTTTTTTTTTTTTTTTTTTTTTTTTTTTTTTTTTTTTTTTTTTTTTTTTTTTTTTTTTTTTTTTTTTTTTTTTTTTTTTTTTTTTTTTTTTTTTTTTTTTTTTTTTTTTTTTTTTTTTTTTTTTTTTTTTTTTTTTTTTTTTTTTTTTTTTTTTTTTTTTTTTTTTTTTTTTTTTTTTTTTTTTTTTTTTTTTTTTTTTTTTTTTTTTTTTTTTTTTTTTTTTTTTTTTTTTTTTTTTTTTTTTTTTTTTTTTTTTTTTTTTTTTTTTTTTTTTTTTTTTTTTTTTTTTTTTTTTTTTTTTTTTTTTTTTTTTTTTTTTTTTTTTTTTTTTTTTTTTTTTTTTTTTTTTTTTTTTTTTTTTTTTTTTTTTTTTTTTTTTTTTTTTTTTTTTTTTTTTTTTTTTTTTTTTTTTTTTTTTTTTTTTTTTTTTTTTTTTTTTTTTTTTTTTTTTTTGTTTTTTTTTTTTTTTTTTTTTTTTTTTTTTTTTTTTTTTTTTTTTTTTTTTTTTTTTTTTTTTTTTTTTTTTTTTTTTTTTTTTTTTTTTTTTTTTTTTTTTTTTTTTTTTTTTTTTTTTTTTTTTTTTTTTTTTTTTTTTTTTTTTTTTTTTTTTTTTTTTTTTTTTTTTTTTTTTTTTTTTTTTTTTTTTTTTTTTTTTTTTTTTTTTTTTTTTTTTTTTTTTTTTTTTTTTTTTTTTTTTTTTTTTTTTTTTTTTTTTTTTTTTTTTTTTTTTTTTTTTTTTTTTTTTTTTTTTTTTTTTTTTTTTTTTTTTTTTTTTTTTTTTTTTTTTTTTTTTTTTTTTTTTTTTTTTTTTTTTTTTTTTTTTTTTTTTTTTTTTTTTTTTTTTTTTTTTTTTTTTTTTTTTTTTTTTTTTTTTTTTTTTTTTTTTTTTTTTTTTTTTTTTTTTTTTTTTTTTTTTTTTTTTTTTTTTTTTTTTTTTTTTTTTTTTTTTTTTTTTTTTTTTTTTTTTTTTTTTTTTTTTTTTTTTTTTTTTTTTTTTTTTTTTTTTTTTTTTTTTTTTTTTTTTTTTTTTTTTTTTTTTTTTTTTTTTTTTTTTTTTTTTTTTTTTTTTTTTTTTTTTTTTTTTTTTTTTTTTTTTTTTTTTTTTTTTTTTTTTTTTTTTTTTTTTTTTTTTTTTTTTTTTTTTTTTTTTTTTTTTTTTTTTTTTTTTTTTTTTTTTTTTTTTTTTTTTTTTTTTTTTTTTTTTTTTTTTTTTTTTTTTTTTTTTTTTTTTTTTTTTTTTTTTTTTTTTTTTTTTTTTTTTTTTTTTTTTTTTTTTTTTTTTTTTTTTTTTTTTTTTTTTTTTTTTTTTTTTTTTTTTTTTTTTTTTTTTTTTTTTTTTTTTTTTTTTTTTTTTTTTTTTTTTTTTTTTTTTTTTTTTTTTTTTTTTTTTTTTTTTTTTTTTTTTTTTTTTTTTTTTTTTTTTTTTTTTTTTTTTTTTTTTTTTTTTTTTTTTTTTTTTTTTTTTTTTTTTTTTTTTTTTTTTTTTTTTTTTTTTTTTTTTTTTTTTTTTTTTTTTTTTTTTTTTTTTTTTTTTTTTTTTTTTTTTTTTTTTTTTTTTTTTTTTTTTTTTTTTTTTTTTTTTTTTTTTTTTTTTTTTTTTTTTTTTTTTTTTTTTTTTTTTTTTTTTTTTTTTTTTTTTTTTTTTTTTTTTTTTTTTTTTTTTTTTTTTTTTTTTTTTTTTTTTTTTTTTTTTTTTTTTTTTTTTTTTTTTTTTTTTTTTTTTTTTTTTTTTTTTTTTTTTTTTTTTTTTTTTTTTTTTTTTTTTTTTTTTTTTTTTTTTTTTTTTTTTTTTTTTTTTTTTTTTTTTTTTTTTTTTTTTTTTTTTTTTTTTTTTTTTTTTTTTTTTTTTTTTTTTTTTTTTTTTTTTTTTTTTTTTTTTTTTTTTTTTTTTTTTTTTTTTTTTTTTTTTTTTTTTTTTTTTTTTTTTTTTTTTTTTTTTTTTTTTTTTTTTTTTTTTTTTTTTTTTTTTTTTTTTTTTTTTTTTTTTTTTTTTTTTTTTTTTTTTTTTTTTTTTTTTTTTTTTTTTTTTTTTTTTTTTTTTTTTTTTTTTTTTTTTTTTTTTTTTTTTTTTTTTTTTTTTTTTTTTTTTTTTTTTTTTTTTTTTTTTTTTTTTTTTTTTTTTTTTTTTTTTTTTTTTTTTTTTTTTTTTTTTTTTTTTTTTTTTTTTTTTTTTTTTTTTTTTTTTTTTTTTTTTTTTTTTTTTTTTTTTTTTTTTTTTTTTTTTTTTTTTTTTTTTTTTTTTTTTTTTTTTTTTTTTTTTTTTTTTTTTTTTTTTTTTTTTTTTTTTTTTTTTTTTTTTTTTTTTTTTTTTTTTTTTTTTTTTTTTTTTTTTTTTTTTTTTTTTTTTTTTTTTTTTTTTTTTTTTTTTTTTTTTTTTTTTTTTTTTTTTTTTTTTTTTTTTTTTTTTTTTTTTTTTTTTTTTTTTTTTTTTTTTTTTTTTTTTTTTTTTTTTTTTTTTTTTTTTTTTTTTTTTTTTTTTTTTTTTTTTTTTTTTTTTTTTTTTTTTTTTTTTTTTTTTTTTTTTTTTTTTTTTTTTTTTTTTTTTTTTTTTTTTTTTTTTTTTTTTTTTTTTTTTTTTTTTTTTTTTTTTTTTTTTTTTTTTTTTTTTTTTTTTTTTTTTTTTTTTTTTTTTTTTTTTTTTTTTTTTTTTTTTTTTTTTTTTTTTTTTTTTTTTTTTTTTTTTTTTTTTTTTTTTTTTTTTTTTTTTTTTTTTTTTTTTTTTTTTTTTTTTTTTTTTTTTTTTTTTTTTTTTTTTTTTTTTTTTTTTTTTTTTTTTTTTTTTTTTTTTTTTTTTTTTTTTTTTTTTTTTTTTTTTTTTTTTTTTTTTTTTTTTTTTTTTTTTTTTTTTTTTTTTTTTTTTTTTTTTTTTTTTTTTTTTTTTTTTTTTTTTTTTTTTTTTTTTTTTTTTTTTTTTTTTTTTTTTTTTTTTTTTTTTTTTTTTTTTTTTTTTTTTTTTTTTTTTTTTTTTTTTTTTTTTTTTTTTTTTTTTTTTTTTTTTTTTTTTTTTTTTTTTTTTTTTTTTTTTTTTTTTTTTTTTTTTTTTTTTTTTTTTTTTTTTTTTTTTTTTTTTTTTTTTTTTTTTTTTTTTTTTTTTTTTTTTTTTTTTTTTTTTTTTTTTTTTTTTTTTTTTTTTTTTTTTTTTTTTTTTTTTTTTTTTTTTTTTTTTTTTTTTTTTTTTTTTTTTTTTTTTTTTTTTTTTTTTTTTTTTTTTTTTTTTTTTTTTTTTTTTTTTTTTTTTTTTTTTTTTTTTTTTTTTTTTTTTTTTTTTTTTTTTTTTTTTTTTTTTTTTTTTTTTTTTTTTTTTTTTTTTTTTTTTTTTTTTTTTTTTTTTTTTTTTTTTTTTTTTTTTTTTTTTTTTTTTTTTTTTTTTTTTTTTTTTTTTTTTTTTTTTTTTTTTTTTTTTTTTTTTTTTTTTTTTTTTTTTTTTTTTTTTTTTTTTTTTTTTTTTTTTTTTTTTTTTTTTTTTTTTTTTTTTTTTTTTTTTTTTTTTTTTTTTTTTTTTTTTTTTTTTTTTTTTTTTTTTTTTTTTTTTTTTTTTTTTTTTTTTTTTTTTTTTTTTTTTTTTTTTTTTTTTTTTTTTTTTTTTTTTTTTTTTTTTTTTTTTTTTTTTTTTTTTTTTTTTTTTTTTTTTTTTTTTTTTTTTTTTTTTTTTTTTTTTTTTTTTTTTTTTTTTTTTTTTTTTTTTTTTTTTTTTTTTTTTTTTTTTTTTTTTTTTTTTTTTTTTTTTTTTTTTTTTTTTTTTTTTTTTTTTTTTTTTTTTTTTTTTTTTTTTTTTTTTTTTTTTTTTTTTTTTTTTTTTTTTTTTTTTTTTTTTTTTTTTTTTTTTTTTTTTTTTTTTTTTTTTTTTTTTTTTTTTTTTTTTTTTTTTTTTTTTTTTTTTTTTTTTTTTTTTTTTTTTTTTTTTTTTTTTTTTTTTTTTTTTTTTTTTTTTTTTTTTTTTTTTTTTTTTTTTTTTTTTTTTTTTTTTTTTTTTTTTTTTTTTTTTTTTTTTTTTTTTTTTTTTTTTTTTTTTTTTTTTTTTTTTTTTTTTTTTTTTTTTTTTTTTTTTTTTTTTTTTTTTTTTTTTTTTTTTTTTTTTTTTTTTTTTTTTTTTTTTTTTTTTTTTTTTTTTTTTTTTTTTTTTTTTTTTTTTTTTTTTTTTTTTTTTTTTTTTTTTTTTTTTTTTTTTAGCTGCGCGCAAGTGGAGAAGGTGAAGGTCCGCCTTGAATGCAATTGCCCTGGACAGTTCTGCGATGGCTTCCTTCTCCTTGTGGTTGTCCATTAACACTGCCGACCAAAGAAACAGCATCACAAACAGCTTCAGCATCAAAAGAAACAGCAAGATCTATTGTTACTATCTCATATGTGATGAGCCTGGCAGTGGAACAGGTGCCATGTAAGATCCTCCACAAATATGGTGTAGCTGTTGGATGGCTTGCATGTTTCACAGCTAAGTTGCCATGGGGTGGGGTGGGAAGAGTGTAGTACTAGACTTGGGTACAGAAGGAAAACATACCTGCAGCCCGGTATCTGTATGGTACACTCGAAGTGGATCTAATCGGGTAACCATCTCCAGATCGGCTTTTGTGAGTTCACGATCGCCGTACTCAGACCTCTTCTCATAGGCAGACGCATTATTCCGGGCCTTCTCAATCAGTTTGGTCATTTCCTCATACGCAGCAGCCCTTTCATTTTTGAGAAAATAGACTCGAGCAAGGCCCTGATGAGCTCTTGTATGCCTGATTTTAAGGGCATTATTGTAACAATCTTCTGCCAACTCTAACTTGCCACAATCAACATAGACGCTTCCAAGATTGTTAAGAGCCTGGCAACATAAAATTTTTATCCTTAAGTTGGTGTATTATATGACTGCATGACCCATCATGTCAGATATAAAACGAAATGATTAATGATCAGATCCATCTACCTACGTTGCATGGACTGCTAAATTATTTGTGCGGACATAATTAGATGAAAAATAAATAAAAGAATAAATAAAACAGAGAGAGCATTCTGACAGCAAGTAAGATGCTGGATCAGCCTGTCAGAAAAAAGCAAAACCAAGGCACGATGCCTAAAATTTATCTAAGATTATTTTATTTGGACTCCTCTTCACTAGTCATTAGTGTAAATTCAGACTTGACAGTTGGATTCAACTTCAACAAACATGACCTGCAATGCTCTTAGACCTAATCCTGTTGGCATTAACAATAGGAAACCTCTAAACATAAACCAAAATTTGAGAGCACACAAAAATTGACCACAATCTTCCCATGTACTTGGGACCAAAGCTTTAATCTAATGGTTATAATTAAAGCCTAAGACCAAGTTATCTTGAGTTCAAGTCCCACCCTTCATTTATCAAAAGATTAAAAAAATATAAAATAAAAAAAAAATACATCTCCGGAACTCTTTCATAGATTGGTTTGTAATGGACCTATAAGTCAACTGACAGAGTCACAATACTCCAACATTAATGTAGGGAGCAGAGAAGCCTACCTGGCCCTTCCGCAGTCTGTCTGATGGACACTTCAGGGCATCTTCAAGCAGTGAAACAACAACTGAAGAACAAGATGGATCTAGACTAGAGTCAGCCAGTGCATAGGCTTTAAGGAAGAAGGCCTCAAAAGACCTCTTGATTTCTGTAGACTCCTCTGCTTTCTTAAGACCTTCCTCACAATGTCCAGTGTCATACAAGATCCATCCTTCATAAACTAGACGCTCATGTTCTGCTGATGCATGCTGACGGGCTAAATGTAAACTTCGCATGGCTGCTTCAGGACAATTCAACCTGATCAACTACAACCGTCAGAATTTAGATGCAGTAGACATTGTCATCTCAACATCCCAAAACAGAAATTAATGGAAGGACTCTTTTGGAGCAAAATCACATGCTAAGATGACTAAGCAAATGTTATGATTAAAATAATAAATAGATATATCAGAATTAAAACCACGATTTCCAAAGATCCCTACTATGAGGTGTCATATACCAGGAGCATCCAGCATATACCCTAAGGATCAGCTGCAAATACTTCCTAAAGAAGTCTGGAATGGATGAAATACTAAGGAATTCAGGAGGGATCACATGATGCTTACAAAAGATTGCATTACAAGAACATACCTAAGCAGTAGCAAAGACTGTCTGAAGTACAGGACTCCTTTAGCAGCATCAGATTCAAGCATCTGGTAAATGACAGAGAGGGACCCAATGTCATCTACAGATGACCACCTATCATACAACTGCAGCCAACAATCAGCCGTCGTCCAATAATCTACATGTTCACGCACCAGGGTACGAAGTTGGGATGCTGCCACCCGTCCCTCAAACATCCTATAATCTGGAGAGAGTGTAAGAACTGCCTGAACATCACAAATGGCTGCTTGGTAGTCTTCAAGAGCCAGGTAAAAACAAAATCGGAGTTCCAAGCATTCCAACGCAAGTTTAAATCCCAGAACCCTATTAATTTCTGCAAGAGCAGCTTGAACATTCTGTCTCCTCATCAAAGCAGTAGCACGGTACATATAAGGGTAAGTAAGAGTTGGGTCCAATTCAGTTGCTTTCTCCAAGTCTTCCCATCTCCTGTTGTCTTCACAATATAAAGACCTCTCTTGATACATCCATCCTAGTGGAGTAATCGAAGAAATGACAGAGCTGAGCTTTTCATAAGCACAGAGCTTATGACCCTTAATGTTACTCAGTCTAGCCAAACCTGATATGGAATATGTATGGCCTGCATTGAAAGCTGCCTCAAAAAGACATTCAGCCTCATCATATTCTCTTCTCAAGAGCTTCACACATCCCAACTGATGAAAGGCCAGCAGTTTCTGCTGTTTACTTTCTGCTGACTCTAATAACTGCTCCAAGAAACAAACTGTTGTGTTAGACCGAGGATCAAGGTTCACAGATACTTCACTTAATAGACAATATAGTGAAAATGAAGCTTGCCCAACCATGGTGATTCTCTCTTGCTTGTTAGCATGGCTGAATATTTCCACCACCCTATCATCATTCAAGCAATCTGGAAGTTCACGCAAAAAAATTTGCAAACAGGATGCAGCAAGGACAGGAGAGTTTTCTTTGAGAGCATATTCCATGAGTTCCACAGCATCTTCTCTAGAGCAAACTACTGACGCAAGTTTTCTATCACAAATATCTATAAGCCTATCGCAGCAAAACTTGTTGGCAAAAATCAAAATTTCCAACAGAACATCAGGGGGGACTTCATTCAAGCTGCCAGTCACACTAAACTCTCTTATTGCCCTAAAACCCAAAGGGGATATGTCATTCTCAGACAAATCTATGTCTTCACAAAGTGATTCTAAGAAGGACCCATTAAGCATGGTATTAAACGGTGCAGAAAGGCTAGCAATTTTCTGTCTGTCACAAACTATATTCTCATCCCCAATTCTGAAAATGACATTATTCAACGCAGGGTTGCTCTTCATTAAATCAGCCTCATGTGAATTCAAATTTTTACCAACATGAAGCTGGGTGGCAATATCTATAGGGCCAAACTCTTGCACACATTTACCACAAGTGACAAGTAAGTCAGAAATGAGCTGTTCTCCTTGCTTCTCATACTTCAACCATGATCCAAATACGAGCTTCTGGTGCACGCTGCTAGCCTTCTGCCAAGCTGAGCGGAGGCTTCTCCGCATCAGTTTGGATTCACCAAGGCCCCTAAAGACCTGAAACTGTAATAAATAGAGATTTGACCTCTCTTGTGGAGGACACGATTCAAGTTCTTCGTGAATCTGAGCTAAAACTTCTACATATTCAACAGGTTTAAAGAAAGGTAGCACAGGTGGTTCGGGGACCTTGATAATTGATTCTCTACAAATAATTAACACGAAAGAATAAAAACCACAGAATATGAAAAGAAAACTGAATTCACACAAAATACATGAGATGGAAGCAAAAGCTTACAAGGATGAAGAAGAAGACTGAGAAGATAGTTTTGAAAGTTTCCCCCTTTCCACTTGAAGCCATGACTGCGGATTTAAAGCATTGCACTGGGATTCTTTACAAGAATCAGAAAGAAAAAATGCCCTCATGGGGCATAAGAGATGAAACAATTCCCTGATCTCCACGGTAGCCAGATGAATCTTTCCCTCAGTCTGTCTGTGTGTCCCCACCAACGCCACCCCCACCACTCCAATCCACACTCCTCTCAAATTTTGGTTATAAAAACAAAAGATGCAAAAGCTAATTGTTGCTAGTAATCACAAATCGCTGCCTTTCCAATCCACAAAGAATAAAAAATTTCTAAGATTTTCAGAACAAGCAAACAAACAAGCAACAGACAGAATATCTATATCACCAGTCGATACAAAATGAAATTTACCCACAAAAGCCAAAGAAAAAATGAGATGCTTTTCACTCACAAAAAGAGAAGAGGGAACTTTATTCTTTTGAATGGCAATCCGGAAACTTACAGTGCAGCTATTCCCTAAAATACAAGTAAATGACTAAATATTATTTAGCCTCACACCACAAGTAGCTATGAAAACGAGAAAAGACCAAACACCCACCAACAGTTATGTAAGATCTCGGACCTAAAAAGCGACCAAACCCTCAAAACACCCACTAAAATGCCCTTAGAGCAACAAACCCAAAATCAACGCACAAATGGACAGTAGACGAATGATCCACAGGGAGAGAGCAAGAACGGAGGAAGATATAGAAAAAGCGTCCACAGATAACGAGCTGAAGCTTGCACCTTGCATAGGCGTGGGAAATCAAATTGAAGGAATCGAAAGGGAAAACTCTGAATTCCCACCTTTTACGTTTAGCATTCTTTTTGTTTTGGTGAAAGGGAAACTTTTAATTTTCCCCTTCTTCTGCTGTTCTTTCTAATTCTCCCTTTCCCTTCCGTTGGAGACCATATCAATTAAAAGCAAAATTTTGTTGGGAGCACCAAATTATTATTATTTATTATTTTATATTTTTTAAAAAAAATTGTGTTTTCAAGTATCAACGCATGGAAGTGATAAAAAGGTTTTGAAATCCTCATAATTCGTACGTATTGGATGGGAAACCGACGCCGTTTTGTTGTGGGGTATGCGTGTGTGTCCGCGCGCGTGATTTTTGACTATTAAGTTATTTGTCTTTTGCCAGGATTGGGGTCCCCCGGAATTTATTGGGAGATTGAATTATGGGCGGGGAGGTGGAAGTTAAAGGGTATGGTGACAAAATGTGTTACTGTTTGTCGCTCGGACCGGAGCATTGACGTGTGAGCACTTTGGCTTGGATCCAATGGCAATCGCATCAGTGGAGAGAAGAAAAAACTCCCTGGTATGATTATGATTATGTACGATGTGATGTGCTTCGTGATTGGGATTGGAAAAGTGGGGGGGGGGGATCAGAAGCGATTTTTTTTTATTGTTTTTTTTTTGGGTGCATAAAATAAACAAAACCTCATCTTAATTAGTAATAAATCAGTGATTTCTCGTGCATAGACTAGTGATTTTCGCGTTGAATTAAAAAAAATGTTGTTAATTAAGTGAAATTTGATCAATAAAGTGAACATCCGTTTCAAAGATTTTCATTTTAAAATTTTAAAAAATATTTAGTAATTTATTAATCATATATATATAATAAAAAAAGAATATACAGTTAAAAAAAAATACTTATTTTAATTTTTACTTAACGCGAGCGCATAGGTTTGGTGGCAATGTGATTAAATTCGATTTCATTACATCCCAGATGTGAAAACAAAAAAAAAGAAACATAGACTGTCTTAAATGTGCCTTTTTTTTTTTTTTTTTGGGTTGGTGGGGAGACGCGAATTGGCAAAACGTGAAACGTGAGAGCGGTTTATGCGAACGATTGCCGAGTCCCAATTGCCATTGAAAAACGACCCAAACGGCCCCCAAGCATCTGGACATCTGGACATTGGTCACCGCCGATGTTTTCGCTCGTCTCCATGGTTTTTCACCGTTAAAAATGTCCAGTCCCCCGCGACTTTATTGTAACGAGATGAAATTTGTCTTACGTTAATCAATTATTTACCATTTATTTTATTATATTTTTTTTCGTAACATTAAATATTAACCTCACTTGAAATTATTATATAAACAAATTTTAATTTTATTCGCCTAAACTAATCATTCTTATAACATCAAATATTTTATATATATATAATGAAGATATTATTAATATTAATAATAATAATATTATTATTATTATTATACCTAAAAATTTTCAATAATATAAAAATTATTTTGAACCATGAAAGTATAAATAAAATCATATACATCTACTTCACAAGGAAATTTGTGTTCATATCGTATAAAACATTTATTCTAAATCTTAAGAATAATTTTTTTTTAATCTGTTTTGTCTAACTGATTTACTCGCAATCTCAAGTCATAGGCTTTGCCCAAAACCTCAGGGGGAATTAGAAAAGCAAAAAAAAAAAAAAAAAACAATAATAAAAAACAGTAGCATCGTATAACAAGACAAAAACAAACCGGAAATTGATGTCTCAGATCAGGACAGAGGATAGTCCGTAAGTGAATTGGAGGATTCATGTGATACTGTCAGTCATGAGGAATATAATTAGGTGTTTCTGACTTTGTCAAGGCATGCGGTGCTTTTCTTTGAATTTTTGCTGCTAATCGTTCCTTCCTTTTCTTTTAAAGTTTTAAACCTTTCATTGGATTGGAAATATCAACTGCTTTGTGTGCTTTATGTCAAGCGATTGCACAACTCCACACCTTGGTCGTCAGATATTTTGCTTAAGTCGACGGAAGCCAATTTGATCCTGAAATTGGGTCGAGCAGGGCTAATGAAATACTGAAGTCATAATCACTAAACGGGCCTAGAGTTTTGTCAGACTATAGACCAAGTCAAAACCAGAAAAGGTAATGTCCCAAATCCATCCATTTCATGACAAACAAATCCGCCGAACTTCCACAAATTAACTTAACATTGCCAGTTCAACATATGAGAAGTGGCCACCACAACAGAAACTCAAGCCCAAAACGCCAGATAGCGAGAAACTTGAACCAAAACAGGAAAGGAAAAAATAAAATAAAATAAAATAAAGACATCACGGCAACGGAAGAGAAAGCAATACTAGTCATGGTGGCGGCTAAGGGGGAATCGCCATGTAGCCACGCTGCGGCACCTTCTTAAAGGTGGCCCATATAAGATCTAAATACAATGGAAACTGCGCAATAGCGAAAAGGGTCACGGGCAGGCACGTCACCGTATAGATCGGAAACGCTGCGTACCTCAGTTGATCTTTGAGCACAAAGAAATGCCCCGCACAGAAGGAAACCAGTATGGCAGCTATGGACACGAACAGTGACGATAAACCCAGCAACAGCTTCCTCGGCAGGTCTGTCATGAAATCTCTTTCTTGGTGGCGAGACGTTAGTATTGCCAGAAACATGATCACGGAAGTCACCGAGAAGCAGAGAGCTACCAGTGATGAGACCGCGAAGACGTCGAATGCCGGGTGGTGCTCCAGAATTGGAGTGCCGTTGTCCTCTCGAACGCCGCCTGGAACGGTGGACGATGTCGCGAAGGCTACGGTGGCGATGAGCGCGGCCACCACCGAGCACGATTCTGAAGTGTTGTTCAGCCATTCGGCGCCGTTTTTGACGAGTTCTTGGTGAGTATTGGTGAATACGTCCTTTGGAGTCTTGCCGGCCTTGTTATGGCGAACGAAGAAGTGGGGTGGCACGGAATTCTTTACAAACTGCATTTTGGCAAAGTACACGGGTGTTTATCAGGTAAAAAAAAAAAAAATAGTGCTGATTGGCCTTACATAAGTAAGGTTTAAAATGGCTAGCTATTTAAAACCCAGTCAATTATTTATATATAATCGATTTCGGAATTCTTAACGTGGGGGTGTGGGAGTGATCATGATGACGCAGCTACACAAAATGTATCATCAATTGATTACCGTATAATCAAATTGCCATGATTATAATTCTTTTGGTGCGTGTGAATTCATACAACTCTGTGCTAGAAAACTGGGTCCATGGCATTTCCTTGGGTACAAATAAGAGTACCAAGTAAATTCATGTAGCACTAATTAAATTAAGAAAGAAGCATAACTTGTGCACATGCTTTCGCCGATATATGTCATACCTCGTACCACTTCATTTCCCATTGCATTTGTAGAGCGGCTCCCGGAATGAGCCAGGGCTTGTAGTCTCCGAGTGTGGCTGCAAGGTGTAATGCGCTATTCCCCTTGCTATCCACTTGCCGAAAGACAATGTCTTGCACTTTAGTGTCGTCGAGGTCCTTCCCTTCATTTATCTTCAGTAAAATCCCATACACATGCGGTTGCCTGTGTTCCACGGCTAATAGCACTGCATTCTTCTTCTCCGTGTTCTTGTCATGAATTGCCACGGGAAATTTTTCCAGGATTTTCTTTACCATCTCGGCTATGCCATTCTTTGCAGCTATTAATATGGGTGATTCAACCACTGGCATTTTAGGGACCTCTGGCTTGTCCATTGCCATTAGCACAATATTCTTCCTGTCCAAGTTCACGTCTCCCAGAGGAAACGATCTTAGGATTTTCTCCAATATTTCGTCGCTGACGCCATTCTTTACCATCGTCAATCTAGCCGTCTCCCGCTCTCCCTTTTCATGAGTTTCTGGTTTCCCTGCCCAGTGGAAAGTTATGCCATGATCAAAATTATTCACTGATATACATCATACAGTCTATGCATACATAATTACCTGATTTCTCATCCTTGTTATGATCACCCACCCCTCCGGTTCGGTTATTTTTGTTAGTCTCACTTTCATCAGTCGTTTCAGTTTCTATGTCACCATAATAATCAATCATCTCTGGATTGGGGCCCCTTCCACTGTCCTCATACTCATACAGACTTGCTTCTTCGAGAAGCTCCTTCATTATCTGAGCGGACCACACATGCTTCTTTTTCTTCTCGCTTATCTTTTTTATGTTCGATGATCCTTAGTAATTATTACGCCGGAAAACCAATCACATGTCAGAACTGAACTCTAGATGATGATATTAATTGATGGAAATCGAAGGAAACAAACCTAATCCAAGAATGACCAGCATTGCCTTTGATACAAACTTGAGAATATCGAAGCAAGTAGTGTAACTTGAAGGAATCAATTGGTCGTTTCGAGCTGCGCGGGGATACAAGCATGCATTATAAAGCCAGTTAATTAGGTATACAATTCTGTGGGAAGAATAGGCCCCTCCTGAGATAAAGAATAGTCCCCAACTAATCTACCTTGAGTTTTGAATTGATCTCGCTGATTCTCAGCATCTCCTAGACAACGTTTTGCTGGTTTAATTACTGAAAATGAGAAACATTTGATGAAAGCAGTCAATTTGACATTGAAAAAAAAAAAAAAAGCGAATGAAATAATTGACGCCGTGCTTTTTGCATTATCACGCATAATTTTGGCCCTTTTACTTAATTAAACACGTGATAATTTTTGACCATTTAAGTGAAAAATTAAAGATTTTGCAAATATCATATATAACCATTTCAATGTCAAAAATTGAATATCTGCTCTACCATAACATAGTTCTCAATGTGCAAATATGATATCGCAATAATTTTACTTTCAAATTATTTTATTCTAAGAGAAGCACATAGCAATAGAACAGGCAAAAAAAAAAAAAAATTCATTTTTATGCGTACCAACTTCAATTGCTTGCTTCACTATCGAAAACAAGTGATTGCAGGTTTCGTAGTTCTTTGGATAAGGGGGCTCGGTTGCTGCCTTGGTTTCCTCCGCACAAAAATTACTTTGTTCCACCTTAAGCTCGTCAACAAATGTACCTTGTAGAAGAGCATATGGGTAAGGACATTTCGATTGAGAAAAAGGCTATTAAATAAGGATGATCCTTCCTCAGGATAGGCCCAATTCTATAGCCCTCCGAATAAGTCCACCGAAAAGATTATGAAAATTGGGATTTATTCTTACGTACAGTGATATATAATCCTGGAGTAGCCTTTAAGGTGACTGCCACTTCTGAAAGTTGTAGGCTTGCTAGCAAGGATATGAAGTGGGGATATTCCTCTTTCATTCACCCCGTTAACGAGCTCTTTATGCAAATTAATGATTTGGAATGCCAAGTCTGTCAAAAATAACAATCAAACTATGATATTAAACATATGTACTAGTGTAGTTAATTAACTAGCATTTATACCTAAGAATAAAGTCGAGTAATCTTAAATATGCATGCATGCACACGTATCAAGTGGCTAGATACGCTTACCAAGATATTCTCCGGCAATGGCAACATGAAGAATGGTGTCGCCTTCATTCCCCCTGTAGTATAGACGGGCCTTATCACTGCCGCCGCAGTGATGGTGGAGGCAAAGGAAGGCTTTTTTTTGACCTTGAAGAGCAGCCAAGAAGAGCGGGGTCTCATTATCACTGTTGCGGGCGGCCACCAGCGAGGAGTCCACTTCAGCAATGCAATGGCACATCCTGACACTTCCCAACGAAGCAGCGAGATGGAGAGGGGTATTTTTCTCGTTCTCATTTTCGATTGACAGGGCCTCCTTGGCTTTTTCTCGATTCTTTTTCATTATATTGACCAGATTCTTCACGATGTCTTCCTGCCCATCGGACACTGCTATGTGCAAAGCCGTGTCGCCTGACTTAGTGATTTTGACATGGTGAGCCATTGAATCGTCCTCGTATATTTGAACTACTTCCTTCCATTCACCTCTCATGGCATGGCTAAACAACTTTTGCCTGAGATCCATCGAAGAAGACATTTTCTACGCTTCCTCTCTTGTCAGGTGCTTGTGATTGCATTAATTGTGTCTGCATATGCTATATGCCTGCATCCTTTTATTCTCAAATCATGGGCTGTTGCCCCTGGCTGGCATACAGTTCACAAGAGAATATTAACCTAATCTAATTGAGAATTGAAGCAAAAGTAGGATAGACGGAGATTAATTACATTTTTTGCGAATTATTGATAAACGCTATATCAATGATCAAACAGGATAATATTCTCGTTCCTTCTTCTTAGACCTTCGAGACTTTAATGTCAAGTAAACTACACATTATACTGTCCAGCGACAACTTTTTTTTTTTTTTTATTACATACAAAAAGAGAAACATTAATTTTTGGGGTAGATTTCAACAGTAAATTTTGAATTTAAAAATATAATTCTTAATGAATAAGGTATCTTGTTAATAAGGTTTTAGTTTATTGGTTAAAATTGAGATCTTGAAAATCACTTTTTACTTCTCCCTCTCTATATATTTATACACCTTCATTATGTTGTCTTAAATATCAAACAGATAGGAACAGACAAAAAAAAAAAAAAGGAGATTATTGTCTTGTGTAAACAGTACTAAATAATTATATTAATACATAATTAGTTAATTAATTTATATTTTTAATATTTTTTGATAAATAATGATACGATTATATGTGTAAAATTGAAAACTATTTTTAAAAAAATTTGTACCAGAATTTAAACATTAGCTTTTCAAAAGACAAACCCATCAGCTTGAGCCAAACAGAAACAATAAAACAAAAAAAAAAAAAAGTGGAAAGAAAGAAAGAAAGAAAGAAAGAAATAACACTAAATAATCACAACATCTCGGAAAAAAAAAAACAAACAAATGACGAATTATCTGCTTTTAAAGTGTGAAAGCAGCAGCATATGGTATGACTTTCATTCTACTCAACCCATTAAGGGGAAAGGTTGCTGTTCTGTTGTAAACTAATCACCGTTATTCACTTTCCCTTTACCCTTCTTCAGGGGTCTGAAAATTGTGGTATCATAAATTTTTCTTTTTTGTTTAATTAGCACAGATTAATATTTAAATTAAAAAAATTTCAATATAGGAGATGATTTGAGTGAAACTGAGATAAAGTTCAATTAAATACAAAAGACAAATCCGATAGCTTCCCCCCCCCCCCCCAAAAAAAAAGAAAAAAGAAAAAAAAAACACAAACCAATCAAAATAACTGAAAAGAAAAACAAATGACGGGTAATTTGCTTTCAGTTGAAAAGGCATCGTATGACTTTCATTCTACTCAACCCATTAAAGTGAAAGGCTTGCTATTCTGTTTTTAACCAATCCCCGCCATTCACTTTTCCTTTGTGCCCTCCTTCGGGGCCTAGAAAGGAGTATCGCAAATTCATTCGGCTGCAGACCGAAGAAACGTGATATGTTTTTTATATGAATGGGCCCACGTACCCATGCCAGTACATAGATTCATGTGAGAAAACCCCTAAAATTTTAAATTTGCCCAAAGGCCGCGACGCTAAGCTTGAGCGTGTTTGACAACTCCATTGAACTGGACTGGATCAAGCTTGACATTGCAGAATAGTCCCTGCTCTCTCACCTGCGAAATAGGCCTTGTGAACAGTCACAATGATGCCACTAATAATTACTTTGTATGTTTAAGAACAGCGAATAAATGAAAAATGCATTACGAAACAAGAAAACAGCCACTTCAAAATACGCAAAGTGATCAATCAATGCAAAAACAAGATTAGTCTGGAGGAACCCAACGCCGTAGTGTTATGCGATGTGTTTAAATTTTGACCCTTCAATCCTTTGTCTTTGCCAAGATGGGGTCCTCTGAATTTACTGGGATGAAATTTTAGAGGGGTAGAAATTAAAGTGTACAGCGATAAATTATTGTGTTTGTTGCTCGGTCTAGAGCATAAACTAAGGAGCACTTTGCCTTGGATCCAATGGCAATGGCAGCGTGAAAGGCATTTTGATAAATTATTATGATGTGATGTGCTTCGTGAGTGAGTCGGAAAAGTAGGGTTCAAGAGATTTTTTTTTTTTTTTTGTGTATAACGTAATCAAAATTTTATTTTAAAATAATAAATCACTAATTTTTTTGTATAAATTTATAATTTTTGTATTAAATAAGAAGTAATGTTAATCAAGTGAACTTTAATCAACAAAATAAATATTCATTTTCAATAATACCCTAAATTTTAATTTTATTACTTTTTTAAACTTAAAAATAGTCAATAATTAATTGTTAAATATTAATAAAGAAAGAAACATAGTTAAATCAATTTTTGCTGCATCTTATATATGAAATAGGAAATAAGTATAATGTTATGGCTTGCCAAAGTACATGGCCTCGTTAAGCCTTTTAGACTAGCCAAAATTAAAGACACTAAAAGTTTCTTAAAGAAATTAGAATAATTTTGTACCTAGAATGTTTATGTAAATATTTTCGAACTCCTCTTATTTGTATAACACCTTGTTTAATCAAATAAAACTCACTCTATTACAAAACTCTCATGTGTCTACAATCTCTTTATCATTTTTTAACCTCTTACTTGTCTATCGTCGTTCTAAAGCTTAATTAGTTTATCTTTATGTATGAGTGAGTTAAGTGTTACCTGAATTAGAATGATTGAAGTCTAACTCTATAGCAGGTGGTTTTAGAGCAAAGGCAAAGTCCTGGGTACAACCTGGTTGTTATGTAAGCCATAAGCATGGCAAATAAGGAAGGAATTATTACTATTACCACTAAAAAGCAACAAATTGAGCAGCAAGCTTGTAGGTAAGAAGAGTAATATGCTTTGTACAAACATAGCAAGTCCAAGGTTTAAGCAAAAGAGCCCATGGAATCTTATGTTACTAATTTGGAGAGGAGCATTACTAATGTGAGCTATATTATAGGTGAACTCAGCAATCAAATTGATAATTTGATGGATGAGAATGTTAAAATTACATGGGTTGTCAAGTCTATGGTTGAAGAACTTAGTTGCACATTTGAAGGAGATGTACACTTCTTCAATCAAGAATTGTCTGACCTACGAAAGTTTGTCGAAAGTGAGATTTAAGAACTTCATAGAAAGATGAAGTTACTTCATTAAAGTAGTCCATTTTCGATTAGTGCAATTGCTATTACTAGCACTATTGTTGTGTATGGCTTAAAGATTCTTAAACTTTCCATATACATTTATACACGTAATGCTACTATTATAAAAAACTTCCTTTTTGGTTTTAAGCAATACTTTGAGGTCATATGAGTTATTGATAACTTTCTCAAAATCAGCAATGCTCTAATCTTTTTTAAGGATATTGCCCAACTATGGTAGAAGATAAAGCATTCTGAAAGGGAGAAAGACATATATAAGATCAACATATAGGAGCAATTCAAGATTAAATTACACAAATACTTTTTGCCTCACAATATAGATAACGAAGTTTGGGGGAATTTACATTGTTTAAGGTAAACATGTAGTATTTCTAATTATATCAAGGAATTTACTACCCTTATACTCAAGATTGATAATCTATTTGACAAGGACTTCTTCTTTTACTTTAAAGATAAGCTAAATGAATAAGTAAAAGTAGAACTAGACCAATATGACATGTAGACCCTATATATTGTCATTATTACTACTAAGGCACTTATCAACTACTCTGCCTATTCCAAGGGAAAAAGGCTTAACTCTAATAAAAGTTAAGGATAGAAGAATAAGTAGAAAAAGGATATTAGCTGCAATGAGAGTGATCACTAAAAATCCTCAAGTGGTAATTCTAAGTATAATAAAAGTTCCTTGAGTAAATGTGATGCTAGTAAACCTCATAAGTCTTACTTTATTTGTGATGATCGACATTAAGTAAGGGATTCTTTTAATCAAAAAGTAATAAATGCCAAAAGAAGCATAAAAAAAAGCCCTAAGTTGATATGAGAGTTATCCAACACTTATGGTAAGTTAGACTTTACAATTATCCTAGTGGATGATTTTAAAATGGTGTTAAGTCTTATTTATTATTATTTTTTTTTTACAAAACCTTAGCTTTTCCCTTTTTAACTTTAAGTTTCTTTATGACCCTTGATACTTGTAAAATTCAATTGGTCTCTTTGAAAAACGTAAAGAAAACAAAACCATTAATGGTTTTTATCTTACAATTTAAGCAAAGTTTTAAAATAGGTTTGGGCTATATTATTACTATAAGGGAATTATATGTTGGAGAAAACATTATAAGACTTATTCCATTATTATAATTCATCTAATCTATCATTGATGAGTTCAAGGATGTGATGCTTTTGGAATTGACCAAAAAACTTCTACTTAAATGAGATATAGATCATTATACTGAGTTCAAGCTTAGTTCCAAATCTCTTGCCATAGGTCTTATCATATGACACCACATAAGCTCATAAAATTAAGTAAACGACTCCAATATTTGTTTGATTTAGGCAATATACAATCATTAAAAGCCTCTTATGGTGCTACAGTCCTCTTACAAAAAAAGAAAGATGGATCATTACGAATATATATAGATTATTAGACTTTGAACAAAGTCACTATCCATAACAAGCACTTGATACCTTTGATAACTAATCTTTTTGATCAATTACGAAAAGCTAAGTACTTTACCAAGTTGGATTTACAGTTAAGTTACTTCTAAGTTGGTATTGCACAAGACAATGAACTAAAAATGACTTATGTAATGCATTATAGAGAAGTATTACATCATTTTTTTAACAAGTTTGTGGTGTTTTACTTAGATGACATTATGGTATACAACATTCTTAAGAAATATGTAAATCACCTCAAAGTGTTCTCTACGAGTATAAATTATATATCAAGAAAATGAAGTGTTCTTTTGCTAAGTAAGATCAAGGATAAAAAGTCCATGACGAATCTAACGAAGGTATAAGCCATCCAAGAGTTGAAGCCTCTGACCAAGCACATGTTTGGTTAACTATTATTGTTGATTTACTAAGGGATACTTTGTCATAACAACACCATTAACTAATTTGCTTAAAAATAATAACACATGACATTAGTTGAAAAAATGTCAAATTTCCTTTGAGAGATTAAAACAAGTAATTTCTAAAGGGTCATTCAAAGTGTTGTTGGACTATGAGAAGTTATTCGAAATTCATACAGATACATTAAACTTTTCCATTAAGGGAGTTTTAGTATAAGACCGTTATGCTATTACCTATAAAAGTCATAAGTTAGATGATACAAAAAGGTAATACACCATCTGGGATAAAGAGATGACTGTCATAGTCTATTGCTTGTGCATATAATGACCCTACTTGCTTGATAGCAATTTTGTGATAATGATTGACAACATCGCCATAAGCTATTTCTAAATACAAAAGAAGCTTATCCCAAGCTAGATCATTGACAAGACTTCTTAGTTAAATTTGATTACAAGTTGTAATATAAGTTAGGCAAAGCCAATGTTGCCATTGATGCACTTAGTCAAAAGGTAGAATTGGTTATCTTATCTACAAGTATACCACAATTCAACTTTTTTAAACAAATCAAGGTAGGTATAAGAAGGCATATTATAGGATAATTTGGCTAAAAGTTTACTAAAATTGGCTAGCAAAGGCAAGACTCACCGATTTTAATTGAACGATAGAGTTCTCATAACTATTGGCAATTGAGCTTTCATGCCCAGGTGAAATGACTTATAGAAGGAAATCCTTAAGGAATGTCACAATTTCTTATGGGCTAGTCACCCAATTATGACATGAATCCTTACTTTTACTAAAAAAATCTACTATTGGCTGCAAATGCAAAACAATGTCAAGGCCTATGTACGAACTTATCTTGTTTACTAATAAGACAAAATTGAATGACAACATCCAGTTGATCTACTTGAACCATTACCTATTTTTGAACAATTCAAAAAAGTATCTTAATGGACTTTATTGTGACCTTACATAAGTCTGATGGGTTTAGAAGGATTATAGTGGTTATCAATTAGTTTAGCAAGTATGTGACCTTTCTTCTAGCCCCTACTAATTGCAAGGTAGGTGAAATAACTCACTTATTCTTCAAAAACATGGTGGAGTTATAAGGAGTGCTTAAAAGTATAATAAGTAATAGAGATCTTCACTTTATGAGCAACTTTTGGTATAAGTTGTTCAATTTATTGAGGATTGATATAAACTTTTCAACAAGCTTCTATCCCTAAAGTAGCGACTAAACTAAGTTTATCAATGCTTTATTAGAGTTATATTTAAGGAATTACATTAGTGCCTATCAGCGAGATTAGGCAAAATTGCTTGATGTGGCATAATTCACGTATAACTTCTAAAAAAGCGTAGTAATGGGCAAAAGCCCCTTTGAAGTTATCATGGAAGGACAACAACCTTTAACGTAAAGTGTCATTACCTTTTCCTATATGGGAGTTAACCTTGCTACCCATATAACAAGGGAGTAGAATAATAAGATAGATATAACAAGGGTTTGCCTTAATAAGGTAGCCAAATGCATGAAAAGATGGGCTGACACTAAGCAACACCTAAATAAATTTACGGAGGGAGAGATATGAAGATGGTAAAATTTCTACCCAACCAATTCAAGTCCCTATACAAAATGTACAAAGGCCTAGTGATAAGGTACAAAGGGTTATTTCCTGTTGTCAAGTATATGGGAAAGACTGCCTACTGAGTACAACTTCCTTCAAGACTTAAGATTCATAACATCTTTCATGTAAGTCTTTTAAAAACTTTTCACAAAGACAATTAGGATCCAACTTAAAAGGAGACTGGGCATGCCCTAACTATTGTTATCATTGAGTTTGATTAGGAATTAGAGTACATCCTTACTATTAGTCATATAAAAAAAAGGGACTTCCCAACTGCACTAAGTAATTGATCAAATGGAAAAAATTATCTGATTAAGAGGTTAATTAGGAGTGAGAGGACATGCTTTAGCAATTTATCGATCATATCTAGTGTTATAAGGATAAAGACACGATAAAAACGTTATGCAATTAAGTGAGAGAGGATGTCATAACCCTCCCAAATGCACTGCTTCATTAGACTTATCGAGCTAACCCAAATTAAAGGCCTTTGACAAGGTAAAAAAGATTCTAATGCATATTTGAGTTCTTTATGTCTAAAAACTTCCTAAAGAGATTAGAATGATTTTGTACTTATAATGTTCTATGTAAATATTTAAAATATTAAAAAATTGTAGTTATATGTTAAGGAGGTGGAACAAATATAAATATCCCACTCATCTTATTTGTACAAAATTTGACTCCTTCAAATAAAGATCTTTTTATTATAAAACTTTATTATGTCTGTAGTCTCTCTAACATTTTCTAACCTTTTACTTTCCTATCGTTGCTTTAAACTTATTTACTCAAACACTTTCAAACTTAATTTATCTTCACATACAAGTGAGTTAAGTGTGGTGCAATTTAACAAAATCAAAATTTAACTCTATAATAATAAACTATCTTAAGTATGCTTCTTCTCATTCCTTCTTTTTTTTTTTTTATAAGTTGAGTTCAAACCTCCACAATTGTACCTTTTTTTTATGCTATTTAGTAAATGCATAAGCAATTTATATTAAAGATTGCCTATTAAAAGATGACCTAAACGACACTTGCTTTCCAAATGGATGGACATTGGTCACTATCCTTTGAACACTCTAGTTTATAAGACATTTTCAACTTAAAAATTTCTAGTAACCAGTGATTTTATTGTAATTTAATAAGATTCATTAAATATTATATTTTACATTAATTATTTATCTATTATTTATTTTATTATATTTTATGGTAACATTAAATATTTATAACACTTCAAATTATTATATAAATAATTTAATTTTTAATCTACATTTCTAAACTAACTATTTTTTAATATAGGAGTTTTTTTATACATAAAATGAAGACACCATAATATCAAAAAAATTTCAATCATAACAATGTCATTTTCATTGTAAATAAAATTATATACATCTATTTGCAAAGAGATTTGTGTTCATGTCATGAAAAAGATTTCTCGATTTTTATAGAATAAAACTGATTTATTTGTTTTGTCAAACTCTTGAATGAGCATTTAATCCTAATTTAAAATTGTAAACAATTTTTTCAATTAAAAATGTAAAATTTTAGTACATCCCTATGTTTGATAAACAACTCTTCTAATTAGTATTAGCATCTGACATGTTAATCAACTAACGTGCATCTATTTGTTCACCGCGTAACCTATTGCTGTGAACAGCTGCAATCTCACTGGCTTGCCCAAAATCCCAGTGGAAAAAAAGAAAAAAAAAATGATATAGGGAAATGAATGAATTGTTCTAGCCCCAGCATGAGCACGTTTTGTATGCAATGGCTTGACATCCTGGAAATCAAAACAAAAACCGGTAGCATCATATAACAAGACAAAAACAAACCGGAAATTGATGTCTCAGACCATCATGACAAAGGGATAATCCACAATTGACTCGGAGGATTCATGCCATACTGTTAATCTTAAAGTATATGATTATGTGTTTCTGGCTTCTAACGCATAATATTGGGTTAAGGGATGCAATGCTATTCTTTAAATTGGCTAATCGTTTGTTCTTTTCTTTTGAAGTTCAAACCATTCATTGGAAATATCAGCCGTTAGCATGGCTGCCTCCGGTCAAACCTTGAAGGTGTTGCACTTCATGCAAATATATTAAAGAAAAGGATGTATTTCGTGAGCCAAAAAAAAAAAAGAATCGGAAGAGAATTAGTGATGAATTAATCCATGGATTTTACATATTAAAAAATGCTTTTTGAAATTTAATTTTTTGATCAGAAGAAATAAGAATTTTTTATTTTACAGGACTCACAAGTTAACTCACTTTGTTTCTTCTTAAAATCTGTTTTTTTATTATTATTTTTCACTAACCTTTTCCGTAAAGAAAAAAAATGGGCTTTTAAAAACAGATAGAGGAGGCAATCTTTAGTTCTCCAATTATGGGATTTCACCTTTACCTTACACGTTGAACTAGCTTCAATGTCATCACAGCTCCTAGACTTGCCCGAAATGCCGAAACAGTGTCGCACGTGTTTAATATAAAATCAGATAGTGACAGAAGGCAAGCAGGGAAAGCAGTACTTCTGCTGGTGGCTCAGGGGGAAACCCCATATAGCTACAGCGTGGCAACTTCCTAAAGGTGGCCCCTAAAAAGATCAAAATACAATGGAAACTGCGCTATAGCAAAAGGCGTCTCGGCCAGGCACGTCACCTTTTAAACAAGAAACGCTGCGTATCTGGGTTTATCTTTAAGTACAAAAAAATGCACAATACAGAAAGAAACAAGCACGGCAGCCATGGACACGAACTGCAACGATAAGGCCAGCAAGCGCTTTCTCGGAAGGTTTCTTCCGAAATCCTTTTCTTGGTAGGGAGACGTTAGTATTGCTAGAAACATGATCAAGGAAATCACAGAGACGCAGAGAGCTACCAGAGATGAAACGGCGAAGACGTTGAATGCCGGTTGGTGCTCCAGGTTTGGAGTGCCGATGTCTTGTGTGACGCCGCCTGGAAAGGTGGCCAATGAGGCGAAGGCTAGGGTGGCAATAAGCATCGCTACAACCGTGCACGAATTTGTAGTGTTGGCAAGCGATTGGCTGCCCTTTTTGACTAGGTCTTCGTGACGCCCGTCTCGTTACGTATAACGAATTAAGTGGTGCGGCACGGAGTTCCTTACAACCTGATAGGAGAAGGTGCGCACCGTAGTATAAGTACTTCACGAAACTTCCCCTTTTGTTTTAACCTACGAGTAAATTATCGAATAACAAAAATAATAATGTAACCCTGAATAAAAATTAATTTTACTATAATCAAGTCAATAGGATACTTAATTTTAATTATATTAAATAAATTAAATAAAATTTAATTTATATTAAAAGAAAGATTAATAAATTAAAGCAAGATATACTAACTACGTACTATCAACTACAACTCAACAATTATACTTCAATGCAATAATCCAATCATAGGATGAACTTCTGTATGTTTCCTATCAATTATTTAAATTTCAATTCAATCGAACCACGAGTCAATAATAATTCGTATAATTTATCAATTTTATCACAGATAAAAAAGTAGAGAGTTAGTAGAATTAAAAAATTTCAGTTTGAATGAAAAACCTACCCTTACAGTTCACAGAACTTTAATCTAATCGTCCACAAAGAAGATCTATATGTCCTCTAATTATTTACCAAAAATCAGTTCTATCGAATTACAAACAATCAACTAATTACACGATTGACCAATTTTACACACAAAAAATTACTCAAAAAATAGACTTACGAAAACTAAAAAGAACTCGAAACACAATCTTTACCATTCATAAATAAAAACCAAACGTCTTCTAGTAATTATTCAAATTTTAAGCTGATCGAATACTAATACTTTTTTCAAATATAAAATCAAAGAACACTCCATTGATAATACTCATCTCTTTTTCTTTTTTTTGTTTTTACTCCGATGATTTTTTCTTTTTTTTTTCTCTCTTTTAAGTTCTCTTTCCTTTTTTCTCACTCTCTTTAACCTGTGAAAAAACTTAATATTAACTTTTATCCTACAAACTGCATTTTGCAAAGTACAAGTAGGTGTAAATGAGTATTGATTAGCTTTGCATAAGTAAGGTTTAAAAACCTTGCGAATTAGGAAAAAAATGAGAGTAAAGTTTAAAATGGCTAATTATTTAAAATCTTGTTCTTTATCTATGCATAACCAATTTCAAAATTTTTAACTTGGGAGAGATATTGATGATGTAGCTATAAAAAATTGTTATAATCGATTTAATGTATAATCAAATTATTATGATTTTGTTCTTTTTGTAAATTCGTATAATTTATTGGGTCAACTTAAGATTTTTTTTTGTCTAAAGATAAGATTACAATGTAAATTCCTATAACACCAATTAAATTAAGAAAGTGGCATAACTCTGTGCCAATGCTTTTGTACGCAAACGTCATACCTCGTACAACTTGATTTCTCGTTGCATTTGTAAGGCAGCTCCTGGAATAAGCCAGGGATTGCGCACTCGAATTGCGGCCGCAACGTGTAATGCGCTATTCCCCTTGTTATGAACTTGTCGGAAGCCCCTGTCTTTCACTGTAGTCTTGCCCCTGCCCTTTCCTTCAATTTTCTTCGGCAAAAACTCGTACGAATTTGGCTGCCCGTATTCCCCGGCCAATAGCACGACATTCTTCTTCTCATACACGTTTGTACCATTGCGTTGGATACAAACTCGAGAATATCAAAGCAAAGTAGTGTAACTTGAAGGAATCAATTGGTCGTCTCGAGCCTTGTGGATTTTATTCTTGTGCGGAGATAAAATTATAAAGTCATTCAATTAATTATACGATTATTATAAATTGAATAGTCATGTTTTAAAAAAAAAGATTTAAATTAATTTATCTCTAATTTTTGATTGATTTTTCTGATTTTTGCATTCTCAATCAATCTGTCTTGAGTTTTGAACTAATCTAGTTGATTCTCTGAATTTCTAGTAAATTTCTTTTGAATTTGATTTTCAGCATCTCCTAAATTACCTTTTTTATTGACTTAATTACTGAAAATAGGAAGCATTTGATAAAAATTGTCAATTTAATGTTAAAAAATAAATAAATTAGTTAACACCATGTTTTCTATATTTTCATATAATTTGATTTTTTTATGTAATTAAATATGCAGTAATTTTTAATTATTTAAGTTAAAAATTAAAGACTTCACAAATTCTATCTTTGATCATTTGAGTGCCGATAATTATGGCGAGGTTGAAATTTAAGTTTATGGTGACAAAATATGTTAATGTTTGTTGCTCGGACTGGAGCATTGACGTGTGAGAACTTCGGCTTGGATCCAATGGCAATGGCATCGTGAAAAGACCAAAAAAAAAAAAAAATCGTATGATTAGAAAAGTGGAATTATCATGTGATGCACTTCGTGAGTGGAATTGGAAAAGTGGGGTTAAAGTGATTTTTTATGGTACATAAAATTAACAAAACCTCATAGTAATTAGTTATAAATTAGTGATTCTTTGTTTATAAATTAGAAATTTTTGCGTTGAATAAAATATGGTGTTAATTAAGTAAAATTATATTAATAAAATGAATATTTGTATTTAATAATTTTATTTTTAAATTTAAAAATATTTAATATTTAGTTATTAGATATAAATGATAATATAAAAAAATAATATACGAATGAAAAACACTTATTTTAATTTTCACTTAACGTGAAGAGTTTAGGAGATTAGGAGATTCGATGCTCTAATGTTTTTCCATGTCACGTAGGTTTGGTAGCAACGTGATGAAATCCGATTTCATTACATCCTAAATATGAAATAGGAAGGGAGCATAACAAATCTCATATTTATCTTGAATTTTATAAATGCAGACGATAAATACTCTAAAAAATAATTTAATTTAAATTTAATATTTATTATCAAACGCTTTATTTGCTAGCACTCTAAATAAAAAATTAAACAAGAGTTTTGGCATGGGACATTGCTAGATTTAATTAAGAGAAGTAAGGGCCAAGTTTCAACGGCAAGAATTTGACGAATCCCACGTTAAATAGTAAAAAGAGGATGTTTAAACTTGTAAACGTGAATGCTCGTGACAATAAACGGTCTTAAATGTGCCTCTTTTTTTAGGTTGAGTTCACGCTTCCACATTCCCACTTTTTGAGACGCGAATTGGCAAAATGTCAGAGCGGTTTATGTTAACGATTGTCAAGTCCCAACTGCATTTGAAAAACGACCCAAACGGCCCACGCTTGAACAGCATCTGGACATTGTCACTGCCGGCAAGCTGCCGATGTTTTCACCTTCGAACGCTGTAGTCTATATGACATTTTCACGGTAAAAAGGTCCAGTAACCAGTAACTTTATTGTAACTTGATGAGATATGTATTACATTAATTAATTAATTGATACTTATTCTGTTATATTCTCCCATGACATTAAATATTTAGGCCACTTAAAATTATTGTATACGCAAATTTTGATTTTGTTCGTTACGTTTAAAATAATCATTCATTTAACATCAGATCTTTTTTTATAAAATAAACACATTATTATAACTAAAACTTTTCAACAATAAAAAAAAATATTTCGAACCATAAAAGCATGAGAAAATACATACATCTATTTACAAAAAGATTTGTGTTGATATCATATAAAACATCTAATTTATTTGTTTTGTCAAACTCATGTACTCGCGCTCTGTGAATAGCTGCAACCACAGATCACGGGCTTTGCCTAAAATCTCACTGGGAATAGATAGAAAAAAAAAACAAAAAAGAGAGAAAATGAATGAACTGGCCTGGCCCCAGCACGAGCAGGTTTTGTTCTGTCAATTCCAACGTCTACCTATGTGCAATGGCTTGGCATCGTGGAAATCAGAACAAAAATCAGCAGCACCGTGTAACAAGACAAAACAAACCGAAAATTGATGTCTCAGATCATGACAAAGGATAATCCACAAGTGACTGGGAGGATTCATGCGATACCGTTAATCTTAAAAGAATATATATAATTAGGTGTTTCTAACTTGTCAAGGCATAATATTAGGCAAGCCATGCGGTGCTTTTCTTTAAATTTTGTTGACAAACGTTTGTTTTTTACTTTTAAAGTTGCAACCTTTCACTGGAAATATCAACTGTTTTGTGCGGCTCCCATCCCATGCCACCCCCAAAACCTTTGAAGGGGTTGCACTTCGGACAAATATATTAAAGAGAAAATGGATTTCAAAAAACAGAAAAATCAAGCAATTCTTTACTGCTGGAGAAATCTTCAGTTCCCCTAGTATAGAATTTCATCTTTACCTAACATGTCGAACTAATTTCGATTTCATTTAGCTCCAAGACTTGCTCGAAAAGTAGAAACATTGGCATGCGTTCTCAATATAAAATCAGATAATGACACGAGGGACCTCTCAATGTCTAAGTGACCATTATGTCGCATTACCATTAACTTCTCTCAAAAGTCTAATCAAAACATATGATGTCAAATTTCATTACATTCTCTACACTAAATTTATCGCCGTTCTCGTCGTGCACCGGAGTCCCCTGCCTACTTTCCCTATTTTCGGGCCCAGAGTGCTCAGCAACAAACATCAGATTCGGAACGAGCCGGTTCTGATACCACTTGTTACGGGTCATTATCCTCTCTAAAGGGTTAATCTATTAAAATATACAGCATTCATGTTTATAAGGCTCATAAATACTTTTTACTTTTTTGACATGGGATTTCGTCACAATTAACTCTTAAAATTAAAAAGAAAAAAAGTTTGATTCTATTTTTTATAATACTTAAAATTGTGAGATTTAGAAATTTTATATCTTTTGGATATTCTGCGTTTCATGCGGTCTTTTTTTAAACCTTATCACTTTTTTTTTCTTACTAATTGCTAATAAACTAACAATTGATTATTACTATATTAAAAATAAAATTAGTGCCAGAACAATGGAGCAATATGGCAAAAATAGCATAACTAGACTATACAACAATGCGTCACCCAAATATGGCTGATTTGTTGTTCTAATTTTTGTTCGCCAACATTTTTTTCTTTTATTTTACCAAAAAAAAAAAAGAGCGTTAACCAAATTTACGTTAAAAAATATTGTATTTTTATGCTAAACAATAAATAAATTCACAAATTAGACCCGTCAGAAGAGCCAACTCCTAATTATGTCAAACAGGCCTAGAGTTTTGTGGGACTAGACCAAGTCAAAACCAGAAAAAGTAATGTCCCAAATCCATCCATTTAATGACAAACAAATCCGCCAGACTTTCCCAAATTAACTTAACGTTGCCAGTTCAACATAAGAAAAGTGGCCACCATAACAGAAACTCAAGCCCAAAACGCCAGATAGCGAGAAACTTGAACCAAAACAGGAAAGGAAAAAGGAAAAAAAAAAAAAAAGGCATCACGGCAACGGAAGAGAAAGCAATGCTAGTCATGGTGGCGGCTAAGGAGGAATCGCCGCCACGTAGCCACGCTGCGGCACCTTCTTAAAGGTGGCCCATATAAGATCTAAATACAATGGAAACTGCGCAATAGCGAAAAGGGTCACGGGCAGGCACGTCACCGTATAGATCGGAAACGCTGCGTACCTCAGTTGATCTTTAAGCACAAAGAAATGCCCCGCACAGAAGCAAACCAGTACGGCAGCTATGGACACGAACAGCGACGATAAACCCAGCAACAGCTTCCTCGGCAGGTCTGTTAGGAAATCTCTTTCTTGGTGGCGAGACGTTAGTATTGCCAGAAACATGATCACGGAAGTCACCGAGAAGCAGAGAGCTACCAGAGACGAGACCGCGAAGACTTGGAATGCCGAGTAGTGCTCCAGGGTTGGACTGCCGATGTCATCTCGGACGCCGCCTGGAACGGTGGACGATGTCGCGAAGGCTACGGTGGCGATGAGCGCGGCCACCACCGAGCACGATTGTGAAGTGTTGTTCAGCCATTCGGCGCCGTTTTTGACGAGTTCCTGGTGAGTATTGGTGAATATGTCCTTTGGGGTCTTGCTGGCCTTGTTATGGCGAACGAAGAAGTGGGGTGGCATGGAATTCTTTACAAACTGCATTTTGGCAAAGTACATGGGTGTTAATCAGTTGAAAAAAAAAAATAGTGTTGATTGGCCTTACATAACTAAGGTTTAAAATGGCTAGCTATTTAAAACCTTGTCAATTATTTATATATAATCGATTTCAGAATTCTTAACGTGGGGGTGTGGGAGTGATAATGATGACGCAGCTACACAAAATGTATCATCAAAATTGATTACCGTACAATCAAATTGTCATGATTATAATTCTTTTAGTGCGTGTGAATTCATACAACCCTGTGCTAGAAAACTGGTTCCATGGCATTTCCTTGGGTACAAATAAGAGTACCAAGTAAATTCATGTAGCACTAATTAAATTAAGAAAGAAGCATAACTTGTGCACATGCTTTCGCAGATACATGTCATACCTCGTACCACTTCATTTCCCATTGCATTTGTAGAGCGGCTCCCGGAATGAGCCAGGGCTTGTAGTCTCCGAGTGTGGCTGCAAGGTGTAATGCCTATTCCCCTTGCTATCCACTTGCCGAAAGACAATGTCTTGCACTTTAGTGTCGTCGAGGTCCTTCCCTTCATTTATCTTCAGTAAAATCCCATACACATGCGGTTGCCTGTGTTCCACGGCTAATGGCACTGCATTCTTCTTCTCCGTGTTCTTGTCATGAATTGCCACGGGAATTTTTCCAGGATTTTCTTTACCATCTCGGCTATGCCATTCTTTGCAGCTATTAATATGGGTGATTCAACCACTGGCATTTTAGGGACCTCTGGCTTGTCCAGTGCCATTAGCACTATATTCTTCCTGTCCAAGTTCACGTCTCCCAGAGGAAACGATCTTAGGATTTTCTCCAATATTTCGTCGCTGACGCCATTCTTTACCATTGTCAATCTAGCCGTCTCCCGCTCTCCCTTTTCATGAGTTTCTGGTTTCCCTTCCCAGTGGAAAGTTATGCCATGATCAAAATTATTCACTGATATACATCATACAGTCTATGCATACATAATTACCTGATTTCACATCATTTTGGTTAGTTTCACTTTCATCAGTCGTTTCAGTTTCTATGTCACCAAAACAATCAGTCATCGATGGATTGGGGCACCTTCCACTGTCCTCATACTCATACAGACTTGCTTGTTCGAGAAGCTTCTTCATTATCTGAGCGGACCACACATGCTTCTTTTTCTTCTCGCTTATCTTTTTTATGTTCGATGATCCTTAGTAATTATTACGTCGGAAAACCAATCACATGTCAGAACTGAACTCTAGATGATGATATTAATTGATGGAAATCGAAGGAAACAAACCTAATCCAAGAATGACCAGCTTTGCCTTTGATACAAACTTGAGAATATCAAAGCAAGTAGCGTAACTTGAAGGAATCAATTGGTCGTTTCGAGCTGCGCGGGGATGCAAGCATGCATTATAAAGCCAGTTAATTAGGTATTAGGTATACAATTCTGTGGGAAGAATAGGCCCCTCCTGAGATAAAGAATAGTCCCCAACTAATCTACCTTGAGTTTTGGATTGATCTCGCTGATTCTCAGCATCTCCTAGACAACGTTTTGCTGGCTTAATTACTGAAAATGAGAAACATTTGATGAAAGCAGTCAATTTAACATTGAAAAAAAAAAAAAGCAAATGAAATAATTGACGCCGTGCTTTTTGCATTATCACGTATAATTTTGGCCCTTTTACTTAATTAAACACGTGATAATTTTTGACCATTTAAGTGAAAAATTAAAGATTTTGCAAATATCATATATAACCATTGCAATGTCAAAAATTGAATATCTGCTCTACCCTAACATAGTTCTCAATGTGCAAATATGATATCGCAATAATTTTACTTTCAAATTATTTTATTCTAAGAGAAGACATAGCAATACAACAGGCAAAAAAAAAAAGAAATCATTTTTATGCGTACCAACTTCAATTGCTTGCTTCACTATCGAAAACAAATGATTGCAGGTTTCGAAGTTCTTTGGATAGTTCTTTGGATAACGGGACTCAGTTGCTGCCTTGGTTTCCTCCGCACAAAAATTACATTGTTCCACCTTAAGCTCGTCAACAAATGTACCTTGCAGAAGAGCAAATGGGTAAGGACATTTCGATTGAGAAAAAGGCTAAAATGAACCTTAAAAGTTTCAATTTCGAAATCTTTCTTAAATAAGGACGATCCTTCCTCAGGATAGGCCCAATTCTATAGCCCTCCGAATAAGTCCACAGAAAAGATTCTGAAAATTGGGATTTATTCTTACGTACAGTGATATATAATCCTGGAGTAGCCTTTAAGGTGACTGCCACTTCTGAAAGTTGTAGGCTTGCTAGCAAGGATATGAAGTGGGGATACTCCTCTTTCATTCACCCCGTTAACGAGCTCTTTATGCAAATTAATGATTTGGAATGCCAAGTCTGTCAAAAATAACAATCAAACTATGATATTAAACATATGTACTAGTGTAGTTAATTAACTAGCATTTATACCTAAGAATAAAGTCGAGTAATCTTAAATATGCATGCATGCACACGTATCAAGTGGCTAGATACGCTTACCAAGATATTCTCCGGCAATGGCAACATGAAGAATGGTGTCGCCTTCATTCCCCCTGTAGTATAGACGGGCCTTATCACTGCCGCCGCAGTGATGGTGGAGGCAAAGGAAGGCTTTTTTTTGACCTTGAAGAGCAGCCAAGAAGAGCGGGGTCTCATTATCACTGTTGCGGGCGGCCACCAGCGAGGAGTCCACTTCAGCAATGCAATGGCACATCCTGACACTTCCCAACGAAGCAGCGAGATGGAGAGGGGTATTTTTCTCGTTCTCGTTTTCGATTGACAGGGCCTCCTTGGCTTTTTCTCGATTCTCTTTCATTATATCGACCAGCTTCTCCACGATGTCTTCCTGGCCATCGGACACTGCTATGTGCAAAGCCGTGTCGCCTGACTTGGTGATTTTGACAAGGAGAGCCTTTGAATCTTCCCTGTATATTTTAACTACTTCCTGCCATTCACCTCTCATGGTATGTCTGAACAACGTGTGCCTGAGATTCATCGAAGAAGACATTTTCTACGCTTCCTCTCTTGTCTGAACAACGTATGTCTGACGGAGATTAATTACATTTTTTGCGAATTATTGATAAACGCTATATCAATGATCAAACAGGATAATATTCTCGTTCCTTCTTCTTAGACCTTCGAGACTTTAATGTCAAGTAAACTACACATTATACTGTCCAGCGACAACTTTTTTTTTTTTTATTACATACAAAAAAAGAGAAACATTAATTTTTGGGGTAGATTTCAACACTAAATTTTGAATTTAAAAATATAATTCTTAATGAATAAGGAATCTTGTTGAGAAGATTTTAGTTTATTGGTTAAAATTGAGATCTTGAAAATCAAGAAATTTTAACCATAAGTTTCTCTTTTTTACTTCTCCTTCTCTATATATTTATACATCTTCATTATGTTGTCTTAAATATCAAACAGATAGAAACAGACAAAAAAAAAGAAAAAGAGTAGGTTGAAGAGGATTATTGTCTTGCGTAAACAGTACTAAATAATTATATTAATACATAATTAGTTAATTAATTTATATTTTTAATATTTTTTTGATAAATAATGATACGATTATATGTGTAAAATTGAAAATTATTTTAAGAAATATTTGTGCCAGAATTTAAACTTTAGCTTTTCAAAAGACAAACCCATCAGCTTGAGCCAAACAGAAACAATAAAACAAAAAAAAAAAAAGGAGGAAAGAAAGAAAGAAGGAACACTAACTAATCACAACATCTCGGAAAGAAAAAAAAAAACAAACAAATGACGAATAATCTGCTTTTTAAGTGTGAAAGCAGCAGCATATGGTATGACTTTCATTCTACTCAACCCATTAAGGGGAAAGGTTGCTGTTCTGTTGTAAACTAATCACCGTTATTCACTTTCCCTTTACCCTTCTTCAGGGGTCTTAAAATTGTGGTATCATAAATTTTTCTTTTTTTCTTGAATTAGCACCGATTAATATTTAAATTAAAAAAATTTCAATATATAAGAGATGATTTGAGTGAAACTGAGATAAAGTTCAATTAAATTTTAACTTTTGAAAAGACAAATCCGGTAGTTTGCTTTTAGTTGAAAAGGCATCATATGACTTTCAGTCTAGTCAACCCATTAAAGTGAAAGGTTGCTGCTGCTATTCTGTTTTTAACCAATCACCGTCGTTCACTTTTCCTCTGCGCCCTCCTTCGGGGCCTAGAAAGGAGTATGACAAATTCATTCGGCTGCCGACCGAAGAAACGTGATATGTTTTTTATATGAATGGGCCCACACGTTGATAACCGGCTCAAAACCTAATCCTATCTTGCTTATTTTATTTGTAGCCACCCAACGTACCCATGCCAGTACGTAGATTCATGTGAGAAAACCCCTAAAATTTTAAATTTGCCCAAAGGCCGAGACGCTAAGCTTGAGCGTGTTTGACAACTCCATTGAACTGGACTGGATCAAGCTTGACATTTGAGAATAGTCCCTGCTCTCTCACCTGCGAAATAGGCCTTGAGAACAGTCACAATGATGCCACTACTAATTACTTTGTGAGTTTAAGAACAGCGAATAAATGAAAAATGCATTACGAAACAAGAAAACAGCCACTTCAAAATAAGCAAAGTGATCAATCAATGCAAAAACAAGATTAGTCTCCTTGCCTTTTTCTCGATTCTCTTTCATTATAACGAACAGCTTCTCCCCGACGGCTTCCTGGCCGTCTGACACCGTTATGTGCAAAGCCGTGTCCCCTGACTTAGTGATTTTGACATAGTGGAGCCGTTGGACGTCCCTGTGTATTTGAACTACTTCCTGCCATCCCTGCGCTCCATCTCGGCCATGGCCATGGCCATGAACATCGGAGAAGACATTTTCTACACTTCCTCTCTTGTCAGGTGCTTGTGATTGCATTAATCGTGTGTGCATATGCTATATTGACGCAGTTCCGTAATCAGGAAATCAATAATAAAAATTGAATTTCAAAAAATAAAAGTTACCAACTACAGTAAAAAAATATAAAGTATAATATATTTACTAAAAAATTCTAAAATATATAATATATATAATTATACTAAAATTATAAAAATATTATTTTATAAAATTTAATTAAAATTACAAAAAAATTCAATGCAACTTCTTATCTTTTTTTTTTCACTTGTTCAGTACTCCTCGCCTATCTGATCTACATTATATATGCCTGCATCCTTTTATTCTCAAATCATGGGCTGTTGCCCCTTGCTGGCAAGAATTGAAGAAAAAGTAGGATAAACAGAAGTTAATTACATTGTTTACAACTTATTGATAGACGATATAATAATGATTAAATAGGATAACATTTTTTTTCTTTTTTAGGCCATCGTGACTTAATTTCAAATAATTTATGCATTATATTGTTTTGATAATAATATCTTTTTAATTAAAGGTTACAAAAAAATAAAATTAATTTTTAGAATAATTTCAACACAAACCTTTAAATTTGAAAGTCTAATTTTGAATGAAAAAGATATATTGCCAATAAAATTTTTATTTATTAATTAAAGTTGAGAAATTTGAGAAATTTTAAACAAAAATCACATTTTATTTTTCAATATATATTTATATTCCTTAATGATTATGTTACGTTAATTATTAACAAAATAAAAACAAAAATAAAAGTTGATAATAATAATAATACAAACTAATCAAAATATCTAAAATGTAAAACAAATGACGGATAATTTGCTTTTAGTCCAGAAAGCACCATATGACTTTCATTCCACTCAACCCATTAAAGCTAAAAGGCTGTTATTCTGTTTTTTAAGCAGTCACCGTTATTCCCTTTTTCCCTTTACCCTTCTTCGGCTGCAAGACTGAAGAAATATGATTTTTTTTTTTATATGAATGGGCCAGGCTCACAGCCTAATACTAGCTAGCTTCCTCGGTTTATTTGGAACCACCCAACTTATCCATTGCCACTACATAGATGCATCTAAGAAAACCCCCTAAAATTTTAAATTTGCCCAGAGGCCGACCCACTAAGCTTGAGCGTCTTTGACAACTCCTTTGAACTAGACTGGATCAAGCTTGACGGGAGCAACAGAAGGTTCTTGTAGAATAGTCATGTAGTCCCTGCTCTCACCAGCCTAATAGGCCTTGAGAAAAGCCTCAATGATCCCACCAACAGTTCTCCTCATCGGATCTTTAGGGCCTTTCCCATTTTTGCACAGAAGTCCTGCGGTCATTCCTGCTGTGCCGGGCAGATATTGCTTAACATGTCCATGTGCCCATAGTCCGCGGTAACAAAATGGCCAGCTGGGGGTCTGGACTCATTGAAATATTCCTTGTGGTTCACTCCCTTCGGAGCGCAAGCTGGCACCAGGAAAGACCTCGGCTGTTCACCTAACCCAGTACCAATTACAGCAACAGAAATGGATAAATTAAATGAGTAAGGGACATACGTAAGAGATTTGGGCTCGGGACGAACATTTTTACTAGTCCCTTCAACAGGGTCTACGCCGATTACAGCCGAAAAGTTTACTCCCAGGGGAAGTCTTGGCATATCCCAATGCTAGTGCAAATACCATCTTGCCACCTCTGCTATGGCCTGCGAGAGCTATCTTGTCTAGGTTTGCTTCAACATTTTCGGGCGTGGACTGGAGGCTTGAAGACAGCCAATTTGCCACTTCCCCCGTAAACTCGAGTTCTTCGGGTCCACTGGGTAGTAACAATTTATAAAACTGGACATTCGGACAAATAATTGGTTAAATAACGGGATATATATATATATACACATTTCATAGACGAAAATTTTGAAGAAACACATCTACTCCTTGCCTTTGGAAGAGTTATAATGCTCCAAAAAAAAAAAGGGCCTAGCAATTAAGAAATTTCAACGAGAAACACATATAAAAAGAATCACTCCGGCTAAATTTTCCAGCAATCATGAAAAAATAAATAAAAAACCCAATTCAGCCCCAAAAGCTACCTCTAAAATGTTTTTTTTTCCTACTAATAATTTAAGAATAATTAAGTATCTTTGGATATTTAAATCACACTTTAATAATTAAATGGGTTGGGGGAGGTCAGAGTAAAAATTGTTCCGTAGAGATATGCCATGGTGGAACAAGATGACAATTAACAGGGGCTTGGGCGGCGAAGTGGTAGGATCGTTGGATGGATGCAACGCCAATATATGTCGTGGAAAGCTTTCCTGCTTAAAAAAACGCCTAGTGTCGCCGTGGAAGCCGACTCGGCCGTTTCCAACAGGTTTGGCAAAATAGGCTTAGCTTCCAGCAAGCCTGACAGCAATATCACCAAGAATTTTGCCATTTTGTTCTCTGAATTCCTATGGAGCAAGAAGCTGTGTTGAAGTTCTTGACCCACTTTCCCATCCTTCTTATAGTGCTCGCAGCCCTCTCAGTCGTTTTTACGCTTTCTGAGTCGGGCCACACGTATCCAGAGGAAAAACGATTCAGTGGCGTAACACGTGCAATTTTAGTCCTTTTCAAGGTGACAAAGGCTGGTTTGGCCAATGAAACTATCATATGATATAAGTTAATCTTTCTTTCTACCAAATCTCTCTCTCTCTCTCTCTTCGGCACATACTTATATTTTCAATTTTAGTCCTCAATTATATCCTTATTGTTTTGTTCCCTTATTTGTCCTACATATAGGTTTAGTATAATGAGAATTTAAGTTTTTTTTTTTTTAAAAATTATATGTGTTTAAATTTAAATATTTTTTATTTAGAAAGTATGAGCTACCAATTTTTTTTTAAGTAAAATCTATGTATGTTGCTATATAACTTATTATTTAATAATATTTTACATTTATTGTTCAAAAAAATCTTATGACTTTAAGATTATATATAAAATTAACTATTTGAATCATTGTAAAATTTTTTTAAAGTAACACTTCATAGAAATTTGATTTAAATTGTAGGATCAATAAAATCATAATGTAATTCTACCACCCTTTATAATGAAGTTTTATTTAATTAAACTAAAAATATATTATAATCTTACAGTATAATAACTTTTAATCTTTACTCTTGTTATTCTACATTTTATTTATTGTCTTATACCAACTTTTGTTAAGTTTTGAGTGTTTGAAACTCAAGTTCACTGAAAATAAAAAAAATTAAAGATGATTTTATTTAAATTGAAATATGAAACATAAATAAACAAAAAAAAAGTAGAAAAAAAAAATTACTTACAAAAATTATTTTTTGATGACTATAAAAAAATTAAAATTATTATTATTATTTTCATATTAGAAGAGAATCATTGTAATTCTCTTTATTATTATTATTATTATTATTATTAAATTTATATATACATAATATTTAATTATGAATTATATATTTTAGTGTTAATTAATTTTTATTTTTTCCTATTTTTAACAACATATTACGATTATATGATTCGTTTTCACGATCCCATGCCTACCATTCTAAATCGGTAATAGGCAGTATCCGATTTTAAAAACCTTGCTGGTGCTTTGTAAAACTCTGAATCTTCTAAAATGTCTGGTGCCTGTAAATTTTTTTTTTTTTTTTTGGAAAAAATCTAAATAAATCACTAATATTGCTTATATTCAACCGTCTAGTTGGATATGTGGACACATAACCCAAGTGGTAGAAACTACAGCGTCATCATCCCCGAATTGTGAGTGACAATATTATTTATTACTTACTTCTCTATGTTCTTTCGGTATATGTGTTGCGGAAGAAAATCCTGATTAATTATATATTAAGAATAGTAAATCCTTAATTTTTAACAATTTAATTCTTAATTTTTTCCTATACCTAAATTATTTTGTCTAGTATTATTTTGATTCAAACTAAAATCAAATCGATTTAAAATCATGATTTAATTTGAATTGAATCAACTAATTTTAATTTAAAATAAACATATAAAAAAGGTAGTTTAATTAAAGTTTTACCCTTAAATCATTGGCTTAACTTAATAATTTCAAATTGAAATCTTATATGTTGCTTAAATAAATAATTTTAAAGAAATAAAAAAAATTAAATTAAGAGTCAATAATATTTTTAACATAACAATTTATATAAATTTTATTTATTAAAAAATCAAGATATTTCAAATTAAAATTAATTAATTAATTATATTGAGTTAAATTAATTCAAATCAAACTAAAACTGAAATTTTAAACGAACTAAAGCCTACCACTAAAATCAAAACTAAGTAGTTTGAATCAAATTGTAATTAAACTACTAATCTGTGTTTTGATCACAATTCCTTTTAATCCTATAATTCAAAACTAAATTAAACTAAAGTTTTACCTAATTTTGTCAAGTTCTCTTGAATTGGCCTATTTTTTCAAACCAACGTACGAAAACATTAAGGAGGTCCAATTTTACAAGAGCTATAAGGAACAAAAAAGTCTACACTTTTTTTTTTCAAATTGTAATTATTTTTTGCCACTTGAGAGAACATAAAAAGTTTTAAAAAATGTAAAAAATTACAACTTTTTCATCTAAAATTTTGACTTTGTAGAACTACTAAGTCATATTTAATTTTAGTTATACCATATATAAAAATATAAATAAGTTATTTATATACTATCAATTATACATAGGTGGAGTAATAAAGACAAAAATATATAACAATTTTTAGATGCTTATGCTTATCTATAGTGTTATAGTTAATATCTAAATTAACTACCAATATAATGATGACTTAATAAATTATATAGTTTCATGAAATTAATGGCCTTAAGAAGCACCCAACTTGCTAATTTTGTACCTTACATTGAAGTACCTTAAATATAATACTCTCTTTTTTTTTTGGCTACTTTTAAGGCACCATCTATTAACTCACAAAAGCCTCCTCTTAAGAGCACTCTTTATGTTTCTTCCTATTTTTGTGAGGTTTTAGATAATGCTAACTTGGTAGCCACTTCAAGTTGCTCGTCCTTACTCTTGCACGATTAACTCGTATATGTGAGTTACATAACATGAAGTTGGCCTAAAGATTATTACTCATGCACTGATGTTTTATGATAAAAAGTCAATCTTTAGGACTCTTGTTAGTTGACTACTTTACCCCATCGTACAGTCAACCTAAACTTTATTTATATACCAACGTTAATTAACTTTCAAGTTAAGGATGTATATGCCTAAAAAGTATTAAGAAATCATATCGTTTGATAGAATGACATATTAAGATATTTAAATGATTTCATATCACAAATATCAATATATTTAAGTGGTTATTTATAGTCATCATGTTACCAATATAAGCAGATTTTGTTGGAGAAATGTGAGGACTAGAGAGATTTTTGAGTAAGACCTGAGTAAGCAATATATTTACAAGTTTAATATTATATTTCAACTTAAAATTTTAAAATTTGAATTTACAGGTTTTTTTTTATTTATATATTATTTACTTATCTCTTTCACTTTTAATGTGTACTTTTTTAACTATATAATTTATATGTTTATATTTAAAATTTTAACAATTTTTTATAAAGTGTAAATCTCTTTACTTTCCTTAAATGTGCAAAAGGTCAATTGCCACTTCATTAAACTCGTTGGTGAGTTAGCTTAACTCCACTTGATTTGAAGTGTACTTCTATCAATGTTCCAAAAAGCCATATCAGGACACATATTGCCAATCTTTTTTTTTTTTAAGCCACGTTTTACCACTCTATTTAGGTTTTATTCCTAATGAGTATAATCTAACTCTTCGTTTCTCATGGGGATAATAGTAATAGAAAACATAGGTTATTCGTTTGTACTTGTCATTTATCAAACTGTCAATTCTAATACTATATATTGAAATCGAAATCTTTGAAAAGAAAAATAAAAGTAAAATAAACATAAATAATTTACATAATTTGGAACATGAATGTCCCTACATCCATGACCACATTGAAGTTTTTTCATTATTTTAGAATTCTTAAAAAATTACATAATAAGCATATTCTTTTATATAAGGAGTAAGACAACTTTTACATGAAAATAAATTACATTTTATACAAAAAGTAGAATAACTTTTATATGAAAAAAAATTAGACTTCACTCTTACAACAATCTCTTACTTGAAAATTAATTATCAAATTGGTAGTTTTCACAATGTAATTTTAACCTAACTTATAATTCATACTCTCAATGTGATATATTCTTAACAATTAATTATGAAGGCTAATTGAAGTTGCACACAATTTTAATTTCTCTGTAATCATTAACTTAGTTAATATGTCAGCAAAATTCTTTACACCACATATCTTTTTTAAAATCAATATCTTATCATTCAGTAAACCACATATAAAGTGATAATTTTATTAAATATGCTTTGTTCTTACATGAAATATAAAATTCTTAACAAGATAAATTATATTTTGATTATCACAAATGAGAACATGACTTCCTTGCGACTTACTTAGTTCTTTCAAGAGGTTCTTCAATCAAACCAATTTCTTATTTACTTTAATGATAACAACAAATTTAGTTTTAGTATTTGACAAAATTTATAGCCTAGTATAGTCAAAACCAAAGTTAAATGATATGCCCGATTCTCTTTTGTGAATATTTTTGCTTAAAATCAAATCCCAAATTGTTTTAAATTATAATTGTTGCAAATTAGATGAACCACTTACTATAGTTACAATGATGTTCCAACTTTCCATTAATGAGGATAATAAAATCAAAGCCTTAACCTTTTTTATCAAAATTTATATTCACCAAATTTAATTGATTAAAAATCAAATTAAACTCATTTATATGATTTAGAATAAAGATATCCTCTTTTATTTTCATATTAAATAATTTTCTCATCAGATATATCTTATTAGAAGTGGATAGTTCTTTGTATATATGAGTTAGTACCCTTATTAGTCTTGCAATTATTTTTTCCATTTGGACATTAAAAGCAGTGTTAATTAAAAGACTTTAAGGAATTATCTATCCAATAATTTCTAATCTTTCTAACTCCTAATTATTTTTATTTATTAATTTTAATTTCTCTCTTTTTTTGACAAAGGTTGATGTAATTTTTTATTAATTTTATTTTTTTCTAAAAGAAATAATTCCATTTTTTTTAATTCTTTAGTCCTCTTAAAATTAAAAATTTGATACTAATCATTGAACACAAGGGTACAAAATTGAAGAGATTTTTTAATAAGATTCAAATAAACAATAGATTTGTAAACCTATCACTACATTTCAACTTAAAATTTTAAATTTTGAATTTATGAATTTTTTACTTATATACTTCTTTTTTTTATTTTTAATATAAATTTTTTTGATTATATAATTTATATTAAAATTTTAACCAATTGTCACATCGATCTCCTGATTTGCTAGCATACGAATTAACTATTTTGTTCACTTTTTTTTTTTGTTTTGTTTTTGGTGACTTTACCTTAACTCCATGTCAAACATTAATATAAGAAGGTGTAAAAGGATTTAAGAGGCTAACACACGGCCCGTTGTAGAGACAGGCTTCTCGGATCGTAAGTAACCAGCCCTCCCTCGACCCTAGACGTGTTATGAAGAGACACATTTTCCCTTAGTACACGTTTTTAAGTTTTTAGAAATGTAATACTCTTCGTGTTTAAGCGACAAGGAATGCTGAAAGTTGGCAATAAAAAAAAAAAAAAGAAAAGAAAAGAAAATCAAAGAGAAAACGTCTCGTACAGCCAAAGCCCTTATTGCTTTATTCTTGAATTATTACAAAATAAAAATGGAAACACATAAATATTAAAATAAAAAACAAAGACTACAATAATTAAAGGAATTTAGTGAAGTTAAGAGATGTTAGCAACTAAGCCAAGTGACCACTTTTTGCAGCTGAAAAAACAACTAATTTCTTAATTTCGTTTCTTAGTTAAATTGGAGAGAAAGGGGTTAAGCATGAGTGACCTTTTTTTTGTTTTCTTTTTTATAGAAGTGCAACGAAAATGAAAAGAATTAAAAAAGCCTAAACAGGTTGAATTTCTCTTTTTTATTTTGATCGCAAAAATTGGTGTTCGGAGTTATAAATTTATTTAATTTTATTTTTCTAAAGAATGATTTTGGGTTTTTTTTATTTTTTATTTTTTGTGAGGACAAAGTTGGCATGCAACGACAAAATGTTCGCTGCTATCTGTCACGTCTCTCGTCCCACAGTGAATACTATTTATTAGCGATTCCAGTTCATAAAACAGAATATCCTTATTAGACTTTACCTACCCTCCACGAATTTTTTTTTTTTTTTTAAATCCCATGAGAAAACCAATCAAATAAAATTTAAAAAAAAAACCCTAGAAAATTCCTATTGGCCCGGGACAGCTCTAGACCCTTTTAGAATTTCCACGTGTCACCATCGGTCGGTTCCCAGCGGGACTTTTCTTGAAGTTTCTGAGCCCCAAAAATAAACCGCTCTATGTTTCGTATCACTGCTTTCCCCAAAGGCAAACAACCCCAAAATTTAGGCTTCAACTCTCTCAACTGCCGATTCTTTCCCTCGCTTTCTCGCCATCCAAACACGCCAACCGATCCTTTTCTCGAAATTGCAGAGAAATTTTGGTTATTCTGTTTGCTTGACCAAAGATGTGGGCGCAGCAGCCGTTTCAGAAAGGCGACGTTGAGGCCGGGGCCAGGCCTCTGTATCCGATGATGCTCGAGAGCCCGCAGCTCCGTTGGGCATTCATTCGGAAAATCTATTCGATCATAACCCTCCAATTGCTCGTCACCATTGCTGTCGCGGCGACCGTCGTTTTTGTCCGTCCGATTGCACTCTTCTTTGTTACCACCACAGCCGGCTTGGTCCTTTACATAGTCCTCATTATCACGCCGTTCATCGGTACGCCTTTTTCGCTTTCATAAACGGTCTTTTCTTGTTTCACTTTGTGTTGGTTGTTATGATTAATCTTTAATTGTTGTGGGTAATTTGTGCAGTTTTGTGTCCGTTGTACTACTATCACCAGAAGCATCCGGTGAATTACCTTCTCCTTGCCATTTTCACCATTGCTTTTGGGTTCGCCATCGGATTAACTTGCGCGTTCACTAGCGGTAAGAGCCGTTTCAGCGTGCTCATCTTATTCCTTTTCTTTTTTATGTAACCTTTTCATTTCGATTCAAGTAATCATTTGATGCGTTGGAGACAATGGTCAAACTAAAATTCTTGTATACGAAAGACGGTTCATGGCTATTGTGAGGTGATATGTGATGACAGCAACGAATTACGTGCATTGTGGAATAAATTGATGATTCAATTGGAATTGCTTCTCTGTTATCTTGCTTACAATCGTTGACTTCAAGCATTCGCAGTAAAATTGTTGGTTATTTCTTTTCCATACTTTGACTCTTTTCGTTTTTTGCCAAGAGGGGCTGGGTACATCAGATGTAGACATACGAGGGAATAAAAATTGAAGCATACCTATTCATGCGGTAAGGGGTACAATTGAAGCTTGAGAACTAATTTCAGCAAGATTACAGTGGAGGATGGACAATGCATATGGAGGAATGCTGCATTGCATTCTTAGGAATTTAAAGATCTCCTGCAGTGGGCAGCTTGGCTGCAGTGCTGCTGCATCTGTATCTAGATCGTTTACATCTTAGCAGTATATTATTTGTTGGCTACTCTTGCGGCAGCAAGCATGGTGTGCCTATATGTTCTGTAACTTGCCTTAAATGTTGCTATTTCTGCCTCCTACAGGGAAGATAATTCTGGAAGCTGCTATCCTGACGGCTGTGGTAGTTGTGAGTCTTACTTTATACACATTCTGGGCAGCAAGGAGAGGCCACGATTTCGGTTTCCTTGGGCCATTCTTGTTTGGTGCCATTATTGTCCTTCTTGTATTTGGTTTGATCCAGGTGTGTCATCCCATCTGCACCCTGCTTATAGCTATGGGAGTAATTGTTATGTCCATCTCTCGCCATTTCATTTCTGTATCATTAACTTTTCATTCTTCTTTCTGGCTTTAGGTTCTCTTTCCGCTTGGGAAGATCTCTGTCATGGTCTATGGCTGCCTGGCTGCAATCATATTTTGTGGGTACATTGTCTACGACACGGACAACCTGATCAAGCGTTATTCTTATGATGAGTATATTTGGGCTGCTGTGGCTCTGTATCTTGACATCGTTAATCTCTTCCTGGCGTTGCTGACCATCTTCAGAGCTGCTGACTCCTGAGACTGTTGTTTGGTATTTTTTGCTTTTTGCACCATTTCTACGTTTCATCGTCACAAGAATTTGTCAATCCTGTACATGTCTCTCCTTCAATTTCTTCTTTTTCCCCGGATTTATGTTGGTTTGGGCTGGGTGGTAAGTGGTCAATGTAATAGAATTTCCGTTATCTTATGCTAATTGATAAATAGTCAATTGCTGTATACTAATCTTTAGGCAGTTGATTGCTAAAAGTGGAATCTCTTGAATCTTATGTTCCGCAAGCTAATGATCTTTCAAGAAGCAAATTGTGCTGTTTTAGTATTCGACTCGGACATGTGTGCTTTGTCCTATTTGTAAAGTTTTGTTGTGTCCAATTTTTTGGGAGTGTCACTCTCCTTCGCTTTTAGAAGATCATTGAGCTGTGTCTGAAATATCTATCGGAAGTTTTAATTGGGCATTCTCAAGTTCTTTGGGGAGCTCAAATCCCCGAGCACCTGTTCTCCGTTGTTGCTTGAGACATGGTTTATGGTGGTCAATGGGACCATTGCCAAACGTTAACCCGGCGGTTTAAGCAAGGGACAAAGTCAAAAAAGATTCGTAAATGCTTTGAGGTCTGGAAATTTTCGGAGGATGAGCGAATGTTATGTTGAAAAGAAAAGGGGCTCAAAGGGCAATCGAGTACTTTACATGGCGCGTTATGCTATCTTAGTAACTAAAGCCCATACTACCAAGGAAACAATGAGAAAGTAAGGGCGGGGAGACGGGCATCGACGATCCATGGTTGGTGTGCTTTGGGGAAAACAGCAGCCCCCGAGAATGTGGTAATGTTGTTACTCAGAATGCTGATGGGTTGAGCTAAATGATTTTTATTGTGTCCTACTTGTGCTCGCGACTTCTATTCATTCCTTTCTCTGGGCTACAACAGAGAGAAGCTTAGAGACGCCCTCAGTCCAGGTGTCATGTTCTCTCTGATTCTTGCATTCGAACTCTACCATTCCTCTTGCCGCAGTTTTCAGCCCAAAGTATCGTCGCTGGTCCCCGCCATCAAACAAGTGTCTCCCCGGCCATGCCGGCATGTTCCTGTACACCTCCAAAACCACATCTGCATCTCAAACAGCAAAAACAACGATCAACACTCGAGCGCAAGTGAAAAGAGAAAAAAAAAAAAAAAAACTTCCCTTGGAGAAAGAGAAAGGGCATTGCTTCCTGGGGCTTCCTCACATGTTACAACAAAAGCGCCATTTGTCCTCAGTGATGGACACGTAGAATTTTTAGAAAATAACAACTCACTCTTTTTCTTTTTGGCGATGGTCCCTGCAACATGTCTGCTCTTCATCTTTAACATCACCTACAGAAAATGAATTAATTTTTTTTTTTTTTTAAAAAAACTAAGATAGATTGTCGCAGTAGTGCCTTGAAGCTTGCCAAGGAAATGTTTCAGAATACCCACCTGGCCCGTCCGGTGAATGTAGATGGAGACCAGTTTCCAGTGTAGATCCCCTGCACAGCACACATGATGTTCATGCTGACTGTGATTGTTATGTTAACCATGTATCAAGCAAACAATAGAAAATGGAAGATGATACAATTAAACATTACCTTTACGGGTGCGTTTGAGAAGCTCCCCGCCCCTGGCAAGAAACTCTACACTACAAGTTCCCATAAAATCGTCTCCAGCGACAAGCTCGCCGCTGTGGTTCCGGTTAGGGTTCCCAGCATTTCCTGTACCACAAATTCCCAAACCTCTCTCCACTGGTAGTACTGCTGCTACGTTCAGGACATCTTTTAATGCTCTTGCCTTCAACGTTGCCGCACCACGCAGAGCTGCACAATAACAAATTAATTTCCACCATATAATTGATAATCTAAAAGAATTTTACAATTGTTTTTCACTCGTATAATTTGGATTACTCAATACCTGTAGCAGCGGCGGCTGTAAGAGTGGTGATATCATCATAAGAACGAACATTCACGGCAGAGCTCACTACAGAGGCAAGATAATCACGCTCGGCACCCATAGCCTCTGCGGCCTCCACGCACTGTGCGGCCACCAATGTGGCTGCTGATGCCATGGCCTTGTCCGCCTTGGCTAATTGATCGTTTCCTCCTGATGCGGAAGAAGAAGCCGTGGCTGCAGCAATGGCTGCCACCGCAGCAGCCACCGCGGCAACCGACGCTGCAGCGTGGAGCTGCGCGTTGTGAGCTCTTGTCTCCTCTTTTTTCTTCTCCTTCCTGTCCTTTAACCACCTCCCAACTGTCTTGGCTCCTCCAGCAGGGGTTCCGATGCCGGCGCCGGCGCTAGCCCGGCCTCCGTTGAATAGAGGGTAAATGGTGTTATGTGAGCGGAAATACTGCTTGATCAATAGGGTATCAGAAAATTTGAAATACACTTGTCTAAATAAATCCCAAAAACAAATATAAAAAGCAACAAATAATAATCATAAAAAAAACTCAACGCAGAAAAGGTCAACAATTAAATGCCACCTGCTGCATATACGTTATGACAACAAGCTACTGCTCGTTAGTCTGATTTATATATATTTAAAAGTATCATATATATATTATTTATTTATTCACATTTATAGTTAAATTAATTCGATTTATATGTTAGACAAATTAAATTAAAAATTAAAAGAAAAGAAAAAGGGAAAAAAAAAAAAAGGCATACATGATCTGTATGGTTTCGATCATCAGGGCAACAAGGATGCTAATCAAAGAAAGAAAATGTATTTACTACATAGATAAAGCCTGAGGAGGGGATAGCCTTTTGCAGGACATTTACCCCCAGATGTGCCACTTCAATAGCAAGCAGGGTTACTTGGAAGTCCCGCCCATTTTCTAATTCCAGCTCAATTGTCTGTTCCCTTAAAAGCATCGTTCAGGATCAGATAGAAATGAAGTTGTTAGAAATGGACGCGGTTCTTTTTCTCCCTACTCTCTCTCTCTTTTTTTTTAACCTTAATTTTTTTATCAAGAAGTAGCAGATCCAAATAGCTTAAATGTTCAAAGTTAAATTCGGGCTACCAGCACAATTGAAAATGGCTAAAAAACGACCCCATTAAAGTTGACGAAACGAGAATCAAGAATTAAAGTATCAAATGTGATCTTCTAATCCAGAGAATCATGGTCTGCGGCTGCCATTTAAGTCACAGATCAGCTGAAGCAGCAGCCTTTTTCCTCCTTTGGGTTTTCTTTGGGATTCTTTTTGGATTAAAGTGCGACGACTGTCGAATCATAGTCGATAAGACACCTCAAAAGACCTTAACGGTGATAGATAAAAAAGATTTTATTGAAATAAGACAAAAACCTTCGTCTCTGTGCACAAATCAATGGGAAACAGACAAAGGTGGCTTGGCTGGTGTACAGAGAGATCGGAGAAAAGCAGTGATATTCGACATAGTCCATCTAGCTCGTACATATAAAACGACAATTATTAAGAATTTTGGGCGTTGAGAAAAACCAAAAAAAAAAAGACACGGGCATTAAATAAAATGTAGCCAAAAACCAATGTTAAGGAACTAGGCAATTAATTACCTTAACGAGGTCTTCCATGTCTTCGGAGGGTGAAATTGGTGGGCTGTCCGATTCTGTCAAGTTCAAAGGCCCGCTGCTATGAGAAAGCCTTCCTGATGCCAACGGCGACACTTCCTGCAACGTCCAAACCCATATTTAAAATGCGTGTAAAAGAAAACTTTCCCATGCATTAATGAAAAAGGCAAAGAAAGATGGGGTCTAAATGGACTCACTGATTGAGACATTATACGTTCGAGAACACGCTGGGAAGTAGCAGAAGAAGCAAAAGCGAATTGGTTGGAGGAAACTGCATTATTAACACTGTTATTATTAGCGGGTGCGTCCTCGGTCTCGCAGGTGACGAAGTCTTCGGGAATGGAGGGAGTGGTGGTGCAAGTGGAGATGCAGCTGGCAGAGGACTTGTGGTTGGAGGCTGCCGTGCAAGAAAGAGCCTTGGAGACTTCAAGGGCTGAGACGCTCCACGACCTCGAGAGGAATTCCATTGGCGCTTTTGGGCTTTCTGGCAGCCGGATGCCACAGGCGGCGGAGTTGAGGTCCGACCTACATGTAGTTATTAGAGGGGCAGAAATGGTGTCTTCCATATTGAATCAGCACTCAACACAACAGAGGGAGAAATGCTTGGATTTCGGTGCGTTTTTCCTTTTGAATTTTAAGAGCAAGCGGGTTTAGGGCCTTGGACTAGCTTTATACCGAAGGGGGGCGTTGTTGGATTACTTTTTGGGTTGCCTATGGTAAAGGACATTTGGTAAATATCAAATACGGAAAATTTAAATAAATACAAAAATAATTACTTATGATATTATAAATATCATTTAAATTATATATATATATATATTATAAAATATTTTGTACATAACATAATTTTTTTATTTTAATTTAAATTCACTACTTTTATACCTATTTAATTGAACTGTGTGCAAGACAGTGGGGTGTCAAATAAAGTGAGTGGTCAAGGCTACGATCCCGACCACTGGAGCCCACTTTCCGACCAGTACTTATAGGAATTGTGTGATCCCACAAGCGCTCCCAACGATGTGAGCCTCGTCTGGGCGAGGTTAACTTTATCACGCAGCATTATCATTATTAATATTTATTTAGTTTTAATTTTTAAATTTTTTAAGTGATGAGTGTGTATTAAAAAAATAAAAAAATATGTATAATTAATGACGATTTGCATGGCCCCGAACTGACAGTGTAATGTTTTTGAAAATCATAGCGGGGAACTAGCTAGCCTAATCTAAATACAGGCCTCCAATTCAGGTTCAAGCATCCGATTGTAAATGGGATTGAGATCCATCTAATAATGCTTAACTTCAAATCCTGAAGTGGGCTTGTAACTGTGATTGGGATCCATCTAATGTCAATTTCAGATCCTGAAGTGGGCTCACCCCATCACACAGTTCTGGGAATGATCAGTGGGATAATACTGCACACACACACACACACATACACAGGCTTTGCGGGCGACCATAGTGATTACGTTCGCTAACCATCTGTGCTCTTGGCAACATCCTAGGCCGACAGGTTTGGACGTCCAAACAAATTTAGCTGACTATTTTGCCCCTGCAGCTTTAGGCAAGGCTGCTGGGTGCATACCATATAGACAGCTTGTGCCAACATGCGCGTGCCCGATTGCGTCATCCTCTCGCTTTTGATCTCATCGTCTCTTTCCCTCCGGACAGTAAAGCATCCCTGTTACTCTTTTTTTCCATTTCTTTTGTCTCGTGGTTCTCGTCAGAGAAGTCCAATTCAAGGGCAAGTCGTTCTGTTTTCCTTGCATTGTGCCCACTGACTAAAAGAGTTGCCCTTTATTCTTTCTTTCTTTCTTTTTTTAATAAAGTCCAGTTCAATTAATTTAAGAGGAAGGTTTTTAATTTTAAGTGAAAATAAGATTTTAAATTTTAAATTTGACGACAATTCACTATCTCTAGTAAAATGCCTTTTATTCCTTGATCAGATTCACTTGTTGTAAGCACAAGTCCTTGTACCAACTTTTGCTTTCCCTTACAAAAAAATAAAAAGGTAAAAAAAGATTGCTCGTGGCAATTGAGGCTTGATGGTTGTGAAAAGGCCGCGCAATTTCTTTGTTGGTGGTTGGTGTAGCTCCGGAGCTTCGTTTGGCACTCCCTTCTTGAAGTAAAAAAATAAAAAATAATAATAATAATAAATCCAAGTTTTGGGGATTAAAATTAGCAGTAGCTATTATTAGTTTCTTTGTGGCACCGTATTGCTAATGGGACACTAGCAGAAGAGGCAACCAGATATGCTGCCCTCTGCTTGACCAAACCGGAATCGACAGCGGCACAAATGTGAGCTAGGCCTAGTTTCACCGTACCATAAAGCTCGCTAGAACTTGTTTTCATAATCAAATTATTTCTACGACTCAATCTTGTGATCACTTCTTTATCAAGTATCATTCCTTCTCCTTGAAATTCTGAAAAGTATTCTCAGTAATAATACCATTTGTGACTCAATAATCAAAGAATTAAGGCAGCCATTGTCCGCGAACTCTCTCTTTCATCCTCAGGGTTCTTTGTCAATGGACCCCAGTTGGCCGTTGGCTACTTGTCTTCGCCAAGAGAACGATATTCTTCTTTTGTATAAAAAATTCGCCGAGTATGAAATTCCCACTGGAAAAAGACCTACTAGATGACAGGATATTGAGAGCTTGGTCCGCTGTCAAAGGTAGAACTGATAAGCAACAAGGTATAAGAAAAATGCGTGCTGTCAAAACAGTGAAGTCACCATAATAATTGCTGCCATTGATTGGCGTGCATTCCGAACGATCCAGCTTCATATCCATTTGCAAACTAGTAAAAATCTTCAGCCCTTCTTTTCGCTTCTTATAGAGGTGCTGCTTATGGTCTCTTTTCCTATTTGATTGAAGAGACGACGTTGCATTTTCCTTCGGCTCATTACCCAAATCCCGAGCCCAATCCAAAGGCCAGTTACGTTCATGGGAAGTTGGATCTTTCTGTTTCTTCTTCTTTTTTTTCTTCTTTTTTTTTAAAAAAAAATATTTAATATCTTATTATGAATGAAAAATAGCTATAGCTCCCCCTAATTATTCATTATTAATAAAAAAAAATATATGAAAAGAAGGCTCAAAGTCTTCAAATTTAGAAAGAAACAAAAAATAGATCTATTACGCGTTTTAACAAGCTAATATAGTCGGTGAAGAACATATCTTTCAAACAAAATTTCAAATGTTTGATTATTCTCTTTAATTTTTTTATTAAGAAATATTTTAAAGATTCCTCAAGCAAGCACCGTTTCTCACTGTTTCCATGGTTCCGCCGGCCCAACATAATCCAAACGACGAGGGGGCAACGGATCTCGAAAAGAGAGAGGACATGATACGTTAAAAAAAAAAACAAGACAGTTTCCGTCGACTCTTCTCCGATCATGGTCTACTAGAGTCCCGGCTGATCCGAAAAAGATAAATAAAGAAGCATGGTTTCAAGTGAAACCCATATCGCCAAAAATTTGGACTTTGTGCCCATATGGGCCGGCAATGGATCAAGTAAACTGGGGTACAGCCTTGTTCACAGACAACAACATACATCTTCTAAGAACACAAAAAAAAAAAAAAAAAAAAAAAAAACACGTCATGTTACGTTAACAAACGAATTCTTCAACAGAAGTGATGATTATGGAACGAACCAAAGCCAATCACCTAAGAATTATAAAAATGGTTTTTTTTTTATTTAGTATAAAAAAAAGAGCATTTAATGGACAATAAAGTGTTATTCAATTGCATCAAAACAAGCATTTTCAAAATCTTTTATAAAGAATTGGTTGTACAATAACTAAGACAAAAAGAAAGAAAATGAAAAAGTCTTTATAAGATTTAATCATAGAGCTGCATGATAAAGAGAATACTTTAGAAGATTTTAAGATTGTTTTAAAAGTTTTTAATAGTATTACTTATCTTTATGTGCAAGATAATAGGAAAGATTTAAAGGTTAAAAGAATAAAATTTGGAACTCATAATACAAGTCTAATATGCATGACCAAATTAAAGAAAAATTCGATTTATGTATTAAAGGACTTAATTTTGTTTGATTTACTAGATTTTAAATTAAAGTCAAATTATAGGTAGAAAATGCTTAATTTTTTTAGGTTTATTTAGGTTTAAAGGTTAAATTAAATCTTGACACATTAGTTACGGTTGTTACTTATAAATTTTATATATAATTATTATTAGTTGTAGTCATTTTTAATGATTTCTAATAAAGTAGATTTGTATTCTTTAGAGTAATCTTGATTTTCTTATATAAGTATATTAAGAAACACTTTTCTCTATAATATTTACATAAAATTAATAAAATTGAAATATTTTTAATAAATTTTACTTTACTTTTTTGTGTTCATAAAAGAATATATTATTTACTTTTAAAATTTAATTTTCTTAAGGTTTTAATCAAATTAACTCAAGTTATTTCTCAATTTTATGGGATAGTACATAACAAATTAATTTAAAAGTTATTAGGGTAAGTGGCCTAACGGTTCTTTGTCAAGATTATTGACTTGTGATATTGTGAATTTAAGTTAAAATTAGTTATTGACACTTTAATTTAATTTTTTAGTAATTTATTATTCGAATATTTATAATGTCGGAAGTTTTCTTTATATTAAAGGACAACCCACACTAGCTAGACCTGCAACACACTCAATATTAAACCCTTTTTTTATATAGTAAAGAGCAAAGTACACGCAAATTTATTATCAAATTCCCGCCCTCGAGTGGCTAAAATATGGAAATTGAATCCTGGCAAGTGTTTTTCTCTTTCACGGAACTTACGATGGGAACTGAATTGATCGGGACATTCAAATTCAAATCTTCTGCAGGCCCACATTTTCTTTCATCGTGCCAAATTGGACTAGGTAGTGCATCGAATGTCTCGTCGGATTCTAGCCCTCACGATTTGAGAGGGTGGGGGAGTTAGCCCAGCCACAGACGTTTGGATTTGAAAAGGAGGTGCAAATGAATTGGGACCATGGGTATGTGTATACCTGCACGCAATGCTCCAGGAGAAGTGAAAATCATATTTTTGAAGGTCAGGTCAACTTCATTCAATCGATTGGTACTTGTTGAACCTGCTAAAGGTAGGCATATGGGTTAGGGAGGAATCAATGCTTCTAAGGAAGATCCGCCGACAATAGTTTCATTTTTGGACCACCATGAAATGCACGTTACTGTTCCATTTCCTTTTCACACAGCATATATCCTTCCTCCAATTCTTTTATGCTCGCATTTGGGCGGTGGGGTGGGGGCTGGGGCAGCCGGAATCCGACAAATATGTGGGAAGTGGAAATTAGAAAAGAACCCAGAGCCAGCGATGCGAGGAAATTAGAGAGCACGAGTGAAAAGAAAAGCAGCATATTTGCCTTTTTCATACATACAAACACATGTTCTTCAGTCAGAGAAGAGGAGGGTAGAAAATTAAAGGGATGGATGGCAGTTTGACAGCACTTCACATTGATGGGAAGTTAGTGCTGGGCCATGAGCAATGTTCTTAGAGGTGGTTGTCCTTTTGTCGTATCTTCCCATAGGCTATAATGATCTCTGGATACATACATATATGTATATATATAATTTTTTTTATAAGACCTTTTTCATTCTATCTTATTATTATTATTATTATTATTATTATTATTATTATTATTATTATTATTATTATTATTATTATTATTATTATTATTCTCCCGTCAATATCCTCTTGGTGATGCCATCCGGTTGAAATGGCTTAAGATTGCAATATTTCGATTCATATGCATATGCTCACAACATACGCATATATATATATATATATATATATATATATAGGCATTCAAGGATTTATGCATACAAATATTTGCCTAGCATATATAATATGGATACATGTCCTATCTATATGTTTATATATACACATTGGTGGGTCCAGAAAATTTTTTCAAAAAGAGCAAAATTTATATAATAATGTAAATTTTACAATTATTCTCTGCAATTTTTCATATTCTGAAATTTTTTTCTATAATTTTCTTGTTGTCAATGCTGTTAAATACATCTTTTTGAATACATATAACCAAAGAAGCATTTAACCATTTATTTCCCATCCGACCGTGCAATTTGCTCTAATGAAATTCATTGTAGCTGTTGTGCCCGGAAAGATCGAAAGCTAATTTCAAAGAGCATGTACACTCACGGATATACAGCAGGTTTCTTTGTAGGCTTATAATATTATTTTATCATCTTACAAATTATATTATAATTATTATTTTATAATTTATTTATTTATTTTAATTAAATTATTTTAAAAAATATGTAAATTATTAGAGATTATTTTTTATTTTAATTTATTTAAAAATATTATATCATTTAATTTAAAATATTTTTATATAAATAATTTTAATTATAAATATCATGTAAACCTTCAGATCTAACAAATAATAAATTTTATTCTCTTTTTAGAATTATTTTAATATATTGCAAAATTCTTATTAAAAGTTAAATCGAGTAGGTCTTTTGTTATCTATTTCTTGCACTTTTATCTTGCCTCAAATGGTATCATAATTTAGATTTACCTTGTTTGATATCATTTAAGAGTAAGTTTGGCCTGTGTTAATGTTGTCTTACGAGGTTCAAATAATTGTAAAGGAAAAACTCTAGTTAAAGTAATTTTACAAGATCATGAATACAATAAATCTTGTACTGGATATATCGCTTATAATCAATATATTCATACTCATGTTCTTGATTTCAAAAATATTTTTTTCTTTGATAGAAATTTTTTTATTAAAGATTTTTTCAATTAGTTAGCCAAAATTGAAATTTATTTGAATACAATGATATTTATGAGAAGGAGAAAATAATTATTGCATAATTCTAAACTTTGAGACTATGTAGTTAAATGGTAGAATGATACTCAATATTTTCAATTAATATATGATAAGTTTGAAATTCAATTATGGATAGATATGAAAAATTTGTTAGTGTAGGAATTTTATGGTCATGATATGTTGGATGAGATTTTAGAAGAAGTTGAAAATAAGTTTAATTCTTATTTTTTACTGAGTAATAAATTATATTATAATATGTTTACTCACAATGATATATCTATACATCAAGAGTCTATGATTCAAAAAGAAGAAATATTCGTTGATATTACGTGCTAATCAAGGCAAACAATCCCTTTTATATTAATGGAAAACTTAGTAAAGAGGTAGACAATTACTTCTATATTAGTGTAGAACTTAGCAAGCACTAAGTATCACTTATGAATTCTATTCACTCAGAAGTTGAACCTATAATCCATACGTCCAAAGATCTTGATAATTCTTTATCTTTTATACTTGTTGATTTTCTTAGAACAGATAACCAACTACTTAATAATTTAACATTATTATTTGTTTCATTATTCCCATAATAATTCATAAAAGAAGTTATTGGTTTTGGTTCATATTAAGAACTTTAATTTATTCGAAGTATTTGTTCTTATGACATTGAAGACGTCAATTCCTCATTATCAATTTGAGAACGAGTTTCTTTTAAGTGGAATGGTCTGATGGAGGACACGCTATAAAGGATATTTTCTTGTCATCTTGTAAATTATATTGTAACTATTATTTTATAATTATTTCCTTATTTTAGTTAAATTATTTAAGAAAAATAAGTGAACACTAAGGATTATTTTTTATTTTGATTTATTTTATAATATTATCTCATATATAAATAATTTTAATTATAAATATCACTTAAAACTATGAGCTAAGGAATCTAACAAATTATAAATTTTATTAATCATTTTATTTTTTTTAAAAGTTATTTTAATGAATTTTAGAAATTTTTATTAAATATTCTATCTACTTTTTGTTATCTATTTTTCGTACTTTTACCATGCATCAAATGGTATCAGAGATTAGATTCACCTTATTTGATATCATATGAGGTCCCTACACTTCAGTCTTACATTAGTTTGACTTATACTTAAGAAGACCAACAATGTATTTGACGATTTAATTTACAAGATATATAATAAACATTAAAAAAAGAGAAATATTAATTTCTCTTTTCTTTCAATCTTTTTAATTTTTAATAAGAACTCACCAAAATTTTCTTTATTTTTAAATCCCCCATTTTCAACCCCAATTTCTAAAAAAAGTCAATAAATAGGCAAAAAGCAAAAGCTTATGGTTCACTTACCCATCTTTAAACTCATCGTTAATATCTAGTCAACGAAGAAGGAAGAGAGATTGAAAAACCTGAGCTGCCGCCTGCCATAGTGCCGCACACCTTGCCGATTGAAGTTGGTAAAAGGGACGGTGTTTTTGGTTGAGAAGGGGAAAAAGGAGCCATATTTTGGCATTTGGATTACGTTTATACTTCTTTTTTTTTTTACATATAAAATAAAAATCCTTTTTCTTTTGCGAGGGATGTGAGAGTTATTTATTTTGTTTGGCTGTGTGTAATATAACAAACCTAAAAGAGTTAGGATGATAATTTATCTTGTAATTAAAATCCAATTTGGTTTGGGCACACCAAACCAAGTACACGAGAAACTTTCAAATTTCAGTTATCTGACCCCCAGCCATCCTCCTTTGCTCCTATGGGGCGTTATCAACCGTTCGTCCTAGATTTGACATTTCCATACGTAATGTTCCTTGTCAACCTCTTAACCAATAACCATTGGTTTTTGCTTCCATGCACTGGTGGCATGCATTCATCTTGAGTGCCATTAATTAACACCATTCATTCCTTTTCATCTTTCGATGACCAGCAAATCCTTCCACTCGAAACGAGAGGATGCTCGGGTGTGCCACTACCATTTTGTTTTTTTTGATGGCTTTGTTTCTGGTTTCATTTTAACGACTATCGTTTTTGTGGGTCTCTTGCTTTCTTTTCGACAAACCTGGCAAATAGCAAGAGGCGCTGACGTTGGTACAATGTTCTTGTAATTTTGGACCATATATATAGACACACAAACCTGGCAAATAGCAAGAGGCGCTGACGTTGGTACAATGTTCTTGTAATTTTGGACCATATATATAGACACACAAACCTGTCAAATAGCAAGAGGCGCTGACGTTGGTTACAATGTTCTTGTAATTTTGGACCATATATATAGACATATATTGTACGTGGTTCGTGGATGATATTGGGATGATAATAACAGGATTCCCACAGTTTAATGGGTTCGGGGTCCATGCCTCACTTGCCGAGCCTACTCAATTAAAGTGCTAATTAATCCTTTAAAAGCAGAGGAAATGTCCCACGGCCAACAGGACTTAAGGCAATAATTGAGGAACAATGATGTTGACATTATTAGAGTCCCAAGCAGATCATTGGTCAATGCAGATACGCTCTCTGTAGCCACCAACAGCCCAAAAGTCTTGAGCTCCCAATTCGCATTTGAATTGGGGAAATCAATTCTTCCAATTGCCTACGAAATTCAGTCAGTTGTCAGCGACTAAATATTGCAGATAAAGGCACTGGCACATTACTGACTAAAAAAGGTGCCATTGCAAATTGGGCATTTTTTAATGAACTTCTCATTCGGTAATTGTAGGTAACTAAATGAACTGAAGTAGGGACAAAGAACATGCTTCACTCATCATATCATTCAGTAAAAGTGACACTGAAGGTTAATGTCCGATTTGTGCAACTGGCTATTGACGTTGAAGGAATCACAGCAAAAATTGTCCGCCTTACGGCTCAAACCAGCATTGTCTGGCAACCTTTTTGGTGAAATGATTTTCGTACGGTTGCCCTTTCTCGCAAAAATTTAGATGGTGCTGCAGAGCGACAGGCAATCTTTAGATATTGAATGAAGCAATTTAGTGTATATCACCTGCCTTATTTATATCATAAACCCTATGGTATGTCCCGAAACACTGAAACTCCCATTTGTCGGCAATTTTTTTTATTTTGGGTGTATCCCCCAATTATTGTTTTACATATTGTGGCAAAGTGCAAATTTGACTTTCCTCGGCAATTGAAGGCTTTCTTTTCATTGCTCTCCAACGCCTTAATAAAGTCGGAGAAAAATGACTTGGCCAATAATCTAGGAAAACTTTCAGGCTTTATCTGGGGCATTTTACAAGGTTCTATCCGGAAAGATCTCATCTCGAGCAGGTGTTTTCCACACTAAATGGCATAAACAGGAAATCCCCACTATCTCTAGCAGCTGCAGCCTCATTAATTTTTCTTTTCTTTTATTTATTTATTTATTTGAAAACATACTTCATTTACACTTGATCTAATTAATTCATTATCATGTCCAAGCTGAAGACCTCTAATGAAATGTCTTGCTTTGCTTCTACATGATTCTCCCTGAGAGGATACATCCAACTAATTGAAAACTCGAATATTTAACTTGAAAGTTTTGCATATTTGTATCTACTAAACTAGAACTGAAAATTTTATGAGGTTGAGAGAGTTTATAGATGTTACATAGCTCAAAACTATATATATATATATATATATCCAAAGAATTTATGTCTATCTGGTAAATACAATAAAGTCGATTCTCTCTTAGCACGATGAAGATAAAATTTACACATCAAAAGCAGTTTACTAAAGTGATGTCAATTTTGTTCATGATCGACGGCGTTGAAAATTGGCCTGTACTTTTGTTGCTGGTGATGTGCCGATAAATCATATGTTGGATGAATTAATTAGATCTAATTAATCATATACCAAGAAATATTTAGATGCACATAATTCACCATGTAGGATTATAAACTAAACTTTGCTGATGATGTGTCAATTATTATTGGTGTGGTCAACAATCTTAGAAAATTGGTCCACAGTGAAGGATTGTGCATCAAGCAAATAACAAAGTGACAAATCAACAAATTTTACTGATATGTCAAAAAAATTTAAAAAAAAAAAAAACTATTGGCTCGGTGTACAATATTTTAGAGTGGAATAGGTGCCAGGAATTTCTCACTTAAACCTATCTATCACTGGAAAATTCCAAAAGCTATCGATAAATAAATAAAACTCTTTAAAAAAAATCTAAACAAATTGATCCAAAAAATGAGAACGTGGAAGTGTTTCTACGCTTGGTATCCTGGCAGCTAAGCCTGACCAATATCCAAAACTTTTCATGGCTGCCTGAGTGGCGAAGACATAATGCAAGGATGGAATCCAAAAACCCATAACAGTTGATAGTAAGAGAATACACCAGCAGTCCTTTCAATTAGAGTCAAATAAAGGCCGCACCACAATAATTGTTTGCTGTTCTTTTCCACCGTCACTGCCACGTGAAACACTTCAAATACGTACGTTAGTGGCTGACTTCTTAATGTTTTGTGTATCACCTTTAGGGCGTCCATCTGCCACTTTTCCCCTTTCCTTTTTTCGTCATTATCTTTTTGAGGGTTATTATGTTCACATTTTTACACGTAAAGATTGCTAAACAATGACGCTTCCCTGATAATGGAATTGCTAAGGATCGTTGTAAGATTCAGCGTCAAAACTGAGGAAAGTCTTAGCAGGCAGCTGCGGAATCATTTGGACGCATCGCTGGTTCCCATACAATTATGCTTGTCATTCAATGAATTTTTATCCTATTTAAAATTTAGTGATTTTTTAATGGACGTCAATTAATCATAATAATAATATTATTAATAAAAGAATTATGCTATCTATGTCACAGGTACTCTTTTTTTTTTTTTTGGGTACATCTAAGAAATCATAGGTCTTTTTTTTGTGGGGGGGGGGGGGGTGGGGGGTACATCGGAAATAAGATAGGCCCCTTTCTTGATCCTAAGAAGATAGGATATTCTTGAGTATGTTATCTCGTGGTGGACAAGTTATCTTCACATTATATTCGACCAATTAATTACACACACGCTATCGAAATTCCAATGTTTTAATAACGTAGGTCTAACATGAAATGTCTGTTTAATATTTGTATGCAAAATTGAAATATATTAACCATTCAATCATTTCAATACGTCCCTTTATTAAAGTTTCATTCAAATTCTGTTACATTAAGTGACAAAACGATTGAAATTCAAACCATGATTATCAGTGTACATTTTTTTAAAGTGTTTTGGATAGTCAGTCTTCATCTAATTACTGGAAGAAAATTTCTAATTTTAATATTTTAGCAAAAAATAAAAATTCAGTGGGCCCTAATTAGCAATGAAAATGTGAATGATATGCTTTGGATGCTCAGAATAATATTGCCCAGTAGCTCAACAGATTAACTTTATGGCAAATCTTGGAGTCTTCGCTGATAGTTCTCTCTGGTGTGGGACTCTCCTCCCCCCACCCACCCTCAACACACAGAAACACCCCAAAGCCGTAATTGGGATTGGGGATCTGGCCCTAGTGCAGACATGATCGGTGTGACCCTACTAAGGAGTAGAGCGTTTACCTAGTTTTTATTTGTGTTTGTTCTTTTGTCTTAATCATTCTTATCATTGAAAAAAAAAAAAAAAGGGTTATCTTGAATTATTGCAGCCGTTCAAGTATTTATACTTAGAAAATGTTAATAAGCATCACCATATTAGTAAGTTCACACAAGTCTAGCTTACGTGATCTAACATAATTTAGCCATACACGCAATTCAATTAATTTATTTGATAATTGGAAATCAAAATATACTGTACAGACTTTTATTTATGTTTTCATATTGATTTGTTGTTGTTGTATATATGTGTTTGCCTTCGATTTCTTGATTTTCAAATAGATGGTCGTCCATGGGAGATTTGGCAATCATGATCGTGACGTTAAACACGTGTTTTTAACGGCTGGGGTTTCTGTTTCCATCGTGGTGCAGACTATCTCAGTGCTCTCTAGCCTTACAAATAGCAACTCAGCATGGGGGCCGTCAAATCGGGCCGTTAGAAAGCAACGTTTTTTGTACTGCTTCGCGAAGTCAGAGTCAGCGGGTGTGTTCCACGTTAGGAAATCATTCATTGTTAAACTTTTACAAAATTTACATAATCAAAATATAGGAGCAAAGGAAATTTTTTTTTTTCAAAAAAAGGTAAATGGGTCATTTCCAAAAATCTAGTTTTGTTTTTTTAATTTTTGACTCAAAATTAGACTAGGTCACAATTTTTTCTTTCTTTCTTTCTTTTTTGGAAAACTGCACAACCATTAATCGATTCGAATTTCGGGTTTAGATCGATTATAAGGTGTACTTACAAGTTTTTAAGATGAAGAATTCCCTAAAAAATGACTAAACAAAGAAAAATCTTATGCAAGAGCTGGTAGTAAAGGAGGAAGGCATCCGACTATGAAAGACTGCCGGCCACCGGAGTCTATTTTTATTAAGGGTATTGTGGCGTCATGGTTATGACAAAAGCCGACGATTGAGTCATTCGGCAATGATGAAGGAGCACGAAGAATTGGGTCATTGGCACTTGAGGGTCACTCGAGATCCACTGGGAAATTGTCGCTGCCAGATGCAAGAACAAAGACAAAAGCTTCATTATTTATCTTTTTTTATTTTTATTTTGAAAAAATAGAAAAACAAATTATCTTAAAGGTTTCATTTAGAGAATGAATAGGACAAGAGGAAGAAAATGCTTCAAGATGATGATATAAGCAGTTTTAAACTCGATAATTAATTATCTTAATTTGATCTCACAAATAACAGAAAAAAATATGTATTAAATTTTCTTACATATTAATAAATTTAAAATTTAATATTACATTCTTAATATAAATTTTTATTTGTTAAAAAATGAAATACATTAGATTACTAATCAAATTATCACTTAGAATACGAATTAATGTTATTAATATTAATTAATTAAGTAATTAATTATATAAAGTTCATTTACATAGTATAAGCAATTAATATGGAGACCCTTAATCAGCTATCGGCTGCCTCGTGATAGGTCTAAGAGATCTCGCCGATGAGCTCACGTAGGATCCCTCAAGCCCAAGGATTCGCTATACTGGACGGGAGAGCTAAGTTCAAGAATATTTTATAAGTATTATTAGTCGATAAAATAAAATAAAATAATTGTAACGCTTAATTAATTATTTGTAAGAAAAAATTAAAAAAATAATTAATTATGATATAAAGATAATAAATTTATTTTAACATATAATATTACCTAATTATTCTATATTAATAAATACTTTTTAGATGTAGTATGAAATAGTAGTCTAACCAATAAATATAACTGGTATGATATATTTATTAATTTTACCAGTTTATTTTTCAATTTTATTTATTCATTAATATTTCTTTCGACTATTTGGGCAAGTAGTTGACCAAAATGAAATCCTTGTTTTATATGACACGCCAAACATCAGTTACTAGAAAATATACTAATGATATTATTTATTTTTTCTTCTTTTTTGTCCTGAAACACTAGGATTCATATATCACAATTTTAAATAGGAATTTTAAAAGTGCAAGTCCTGTACAAGGGGAGAATTTTGTTCCAAATATCTTTTACATACTGTTAGCTGAAGAAAGTTATTAGTGTGTATATTTGGTGGCTGAATATAAGGCACGTATTACAAAAAGGATAATTCACACGTTACAAGAAGATATTAGTGTGTGTATTTGGTGTCTAAAGATAAGGCATGCATTACAAGAAGATAAGGTACACATTACAAAAAGATATTAATATGTATATTTGGTGGCTAAAGATAAGGCATGTATTACAAAGAGGATAAGGCACACATTACAAATCACGCATTACAAGAGTCATTCAAAGCATATTGTATTTGTATAAATAGAGCATATTGCAACGGGAAAAACAATACAAAAAAAATACTTCTCCCAATTTTTTTGGTTTAACAATACTTCTCTCAATTCTTCTTGATTTAACATGGTATCAGAGTTAGGTTCTCATTTAGTTAAGATGATCATTTGGCCTTTCTTCTGGATGGCCTCTGATCAAGCTGGAGGGATACTAAGTAAAGAATAATGTCATGGACGTTAAAGGCATCCATGGATGGGGAATTAAGCTTTCCTGGTCTAAAATTTTTTGTAGTCTTCAATTAATATTAATTTGCTACATTTTTTTTGTTCTTATAATTTTTGCAATCTTACAACTATCATGTTTCTGTCTTTCTTTTAGGATTCAGAAACTTAGATTTTCTTTTTCTTCTTCTTCTTCTTTTTAAGTAACTGGTTGCTCTGAAACAATACCGAACCCTTAAACTATAAATTTTAGAATGATGGCAGATCAAAAAGCTTTAAGTTTGAAAATCAATTTGCCGTTCTTATTAAGCGCGAATAACAACCCAGGTCTTCAGACTTCAGGGGAGGACCGAAAAGACAATGGAGTAATTTGCTCTCACTGTCAAAAACTAGGACATAGCCTGGACACATGTTTTCGTCTATATGGCTATCCTGACTGGTGGACAAGAAATTCGTCTCAAGGAAAAGGCAGAGGACGTGGTCATCAAGGACGTAGTCGTGGTAGAGTAGCACTGGCTAATGTTACACAAGAGGCAGTAGAGGCGGCTGCTAATGTTCCCCGTAGGAGACCACTTGATGATTCTGATAAAGTTAGGTTGGAGACCTTGAGCAAGGATGATTGGGAGACTTTGAAGTCTCTCTGGAACACTCACACGAATAATACATCTATTGCTCAGCCAAGACTTAATGGTAAGGCGTATTTACCATGGTTGTTTGATACAAGTGATTCGCATCATATGACGGGAGAGGAAACTGCATTTGTAGAGCTTCAAGGAATACCTCCTTGTCCCGTAAAAATGCCAAACGGTGAATATGTTATGGCAACAAGAGAAGGAAAGCTCATGGAGCTATTACAGTCAAGAATACGGGTTTATGGCATAAAAGGTTGGGACATCCCTCTATGCGAGTCATAGAAAAGCTCCCTACAATAGAAGGTAGTATCGAAATAAATATAGGGGTTCATGAACCTTGTGATGTTTGTTTTCGGGCAAAACAAACTTGTATTCCTTTTTCTTCTAGTGACAATAAAGCTGGTGATATCTTTGATTTAATTCATTGTGATCTGTGGGGAGCTTATCGAAAGGCTAGTTTTTGTGGTGCTACTTATTTTCTGACTATTGTTGATGATTATTCTCGTGGTGTATGAGTCTATTTGTTAAAGGGAAAACATGAGGTCCCATATGTTGTTAAGAATTTTTTGGCTATGTCTGTCAAAGTTCATACTTTGACATTCACTGATCGTTTATGTGTTGTCCAGGACCACACTTCGAGGATGCTGGTTGGAGTAGGTGAAGAGCTTGAGGGGCTATATGTCGCACGAAGGGAGCTTTTGGTCAGTGCTCATGGAGCTATTACAGTCAAGAATACGGGTTTATGGCATAAAAGGTTGGGACATCCCTCTATGCGAGTCATAGAAAAGCTCCCTACAATAGAAGGTAGTATCGAAATAAATATAGGGGTTCATGAACCTTGTGATGTTTGTTTTCGGGCAAAACAAACTTGTATTCCTTTTTCTTCTAGTGACAATAAAGCTGGTGATATCTTTGATTTAATTCATTGTGATTTGTGGGGAGCTTATCGAAAGGCTAGTTTTTGTGGTGCTACTTATTTTCTGACTATTGTTGATGATTATTCTCGTGGTGTATGGGTCTATTTGTTAAAGGGAAAACATGAGGTCCCATATGTTGTTAAGAATTTTTTGGCTATGATCGAGAGACAATTCAATAAGCAAGTCAAAATTATACGCAGTGACAATGGTATAGAATTTACTTGTTTAGGTGATTATTTTAAGGAATGTGACATTATTCATCAGACTTCCATGGTTGGGACACGTCAACAAAATGGAAGAGTTGAGAGGAAACATATGCACATTTTGAATGTTGGTAGGGTGTTTCATTTTCAAGCTAACTTACCAATTCAATTTTGGGGAGAATGCATCCTCACTGCAGGATATTTAATTAATCGTACTCCATCATCAATTTTGGGTGGAAAAACTCCATATGAAATTTTGTTTAGAAGCCCTCAATTTTGGTTGCCTATGTTATGCTAAGAACATTAATCGGGAAAAGGATAAGTTTGCAAGTCGAAGTCATAAGTGTAAATTTATGGGTTATCCTTATGGTAAAAAAGGGTGGAAGGTGTATGATCTAGATAAGAAGGTTTGCTTTGAAAGTCGAGATGTTGAGTTCATTGAGCACGTGTTTCCTTTTGCCCATACGGACTCTGCTAGGCCTGCAACTCTAGATTCCCGGCCTACTGTCATTGAGCCTACTATATTGGAGGACGTGCATGAGATTGAGGCACCTCCGTTAGCTTCTGAATATGACAGATAGTCTGTGGAAGAGGATGTGACAGCAGATGGAGATATACCAGTACCTAACGTTATAGAGGTTACAGGTGCAACAGATGATCTTGGTCGCGGCAAACCAGTGTGACAGTCTTCAGTTCGTTTGCATGATTACGTGTTATATACAGCTGCCCTCAGTCCCTCAAACTCTCCTTCCTCTTCCTTGGCATCCTCAGGTACTCCCTACCCCATCACAAACTATGTGAATTGTGCTAAATTTTCCTTGTCGCATCGTCGATTTGTGGCTGCAGTAACTACAGGGATTGAACCAACCAATTTTAAAGAGGCCATGCAGCATTCATGTTGGCGTGAGACAATGAAAAAGGAGGTTGAGGCACTAGAAGATAATGGGACATGGACAGTTGCTACTTTGCCTAAGGGAAAGAAGGCTCTTGGTAGTAAATGGGTGTACAAAATCAAGTATCATGCAGATGGAACAATCGAGCGATACAAGGCACGCTTGGTTGTTTTCGGGAATCACCAGATTGAAGGTCTTGATTATAATGAGACGTTCCCACCTACTGCAAAGATGGTCACAGTTCGTACCTTCTTGGCAGTAGCAGCGATCCGTGGGTGGGAATTGCATCAAATGGATGTGCATAATGCATTTTTGCATGGCGATCTTGAGGAGAAAGTTTATATGCGTTTTCCACCAGTTTTACAACACCCGGAGCTGATAAAGTGTGTCGTTTGTGCAAGTCTCTCTACGGGTTGCGACAAGTACCGCGATGTTGGTTTGTCAAGCTTGCTACGGCTCTGGTTCAATATGGATTTCAGCAATCTGGTTCATATTATTCTTTGTTCACGTATCGACATGGCAAAGTTCAGTTGACCATTTTGGTCTATGTGGATGATCTGGTGATAGGTGAGACTGATAGTTATGCCATTCATGCATTTAAAACTTACTTGAATGCTTGTTTTCATATGAAAGACCTTGGCAAATTAAAGTACTTCCTCGGTCTTGAAGTAGCACGAAATTCAACTGGAATTTTTCTTTGTCAAAGAAAGTATGCTCTTGATATTATTTCTGAAACCAGTTTGTTAGGTGCTAAACCTGCCAGCACACCAATGGAGTAAAATCATCACCTTGCTTTGGCTAAGGACGCAACTCTTCTTGATCCTATGTCTTATCGGCGTCTTATTGGTCGTCTTATCTACCTGACGATTACTCGACCTGAATTGTCTTATTGTGTACATATCTTGTCACAATTTATGCAAGAGCCACGACACAGTCATTGAGAGGCGGCTCTTCGAGTTGTTCGTTTCTTAAAACTTCATCCTGGGCAAGGTCTTTTGCTCCGCTCTGATTCCTCTCTTTATCTTACAGCTTATTGTGATGCGGATTGGGCAAGTTGCCCCTTGACTCGACGTTCTTTGACGACATATTTTGTCTTTCTTGGAGATTCTCCAATTTCTTGGAAAACGAAAAAACAGCATACTGTATCTCGATCTTCGGCTGAGGCAGAGTATCGATCTTTGGCTTCTGCGACTTGTGAATTGAAATGGCTTAAGGGTTTGTTAGTTTCGCTTGGCATCCCTCACCCATCTCCTATGCGAATTTATTGTGATAGCCAGTCAGCTCTTCATCTTGCTCACAACCCTGTGTTTCATGAACGCACCAAGCACATCGAGGTTAATTGTCACTTTGTTCGTGATGAGATTCGTCGTGGTATCATTTTTCTTCAATTTGTATCATCGTCTCACCAACTAGCTGATATCCTTACCAAGGCTCTTGGCAAACGTTCGTTTGATGCCATTCTGTGCAAGTTGGGCATTTCTGCTCTTCATACTCCAACTTGAGGGGGGTATTAGTGTGTATATTTGGTGGCTGAAGATAAGGCATGTATTACAAAGAGGATAAGGCACACGTTACAAGAAAATATTAGTGTGTATATTTGGTGTCTGAAAATAAGACATGCATTACAAGAAGATAAGGCACACATTACAAAAAGATATTAGTATGTATATTTGGTAGCTGAAGATAAGGCACGTATTACAAAGAGAATAAGGTACACATTACAAATTACTCATTACAAGAGTCATTCAAAGCATATTGTACTTGTATAAATAAAGCATATTACAATGGAAAAAATAATATAAAAAAAATACTTCTCCCAATTTTTTTGGTTTAACAATACTTCTCTCAATTCTTCTTTATTTAACAAAAGTCAACAACCAACACGCCTTGGGCCTGAAATTGAACAGAATTTCAAGAGAGTGCGATTATTTTTGGTCTCAAGGGACGAAAATGCCTGCCATGGAATTGAAAAAAAAATAATTAAAAAGAGAGAGAGAGAGTCTCACGGTGGTCCTTGGAACTGTCCTCGCCGGAGGTGCCAGGGCTGCCACCACCGGCTTTGTTGGTTCTTGTTGGGGCCTACGATACTGGCCGCCCTGGAGCTGAAATCAAGTCGTCCAATAGGCTAATATGCTTGCATGTTTAACTTAAGTAGGTCTCAATCAAGCCAGGAATGGAAAGATTGCACGCGACGTGGCCAACAAAAAATTGGTTCATTTGGGATACGTACAAGCTATATATATATTTAAGGAGTCGATTTTAAAGCCGTGGGAAATACGCCCACTAATTTTTCTGGTCATGAAATATCATCAAGAAGGGGGGCACCGTCAGCCCGAGGTCGCCACGGTAGAATACAACTTGCCACACAAAAAGAGCGGCGGATCATGTCAAGAAAGCATCACTTTTTTGGGGTGTACGTGGATATAATGACGCGTGTCAACTTCGGCGATCAGCTAACATGGCGTTGACGTTGGAAAATGCGATACCGAGTCCCATCAGCTTTGAAGATTAATTATTGGAAGTCATCCACGCATGCAATGACTTGGCAGGCCATGATGGCGGTAGGACAGCCACCTGGATTATATCCCATCCCACCAACGCAAACAGACTTTTTTTTGAGTTAATTTATATTTTTAAGCATTAAATATAATATTTATTTCTTTTTTTATCATACCATTTAAATTTATTATAACTGAATTATTTAATTTTTATTTTCTTTAGATTACTCTATTGTATAAAAATTTATTGAATTTATCTTTTGAAAACTATATTTTCATATAATTAATTTTATCAATTAATATATTGATATGAATCGAATTAAATTTCTCCATTTAGAATGCAAGGACTAATGGTAAGGTTATGAAGTCTAAAGACCGTGGTAAGTAGTACTTCAAAAAGAATTATTTTTTTTTATTTGCTAATCGATAATCCTGAAAATGATTCAGAATAATGTCATCCAATATCTAATAAAAATTTATTCTTTTAAAATAATAATAATAATAATAATAATAATAATAATAATAATAATAATAATAATAAAGGAACATAAAGAAAGTGTTTTATTTTTTTTCTCGTATAGTGCATTAGATAACGCATGGCATATAAAATTCTTCTAGTCGTTGAATCATACCTCAAATTAAGTCATTTTTAGGGTGGACGAATTATTAAATAGAAAAAAATAATTCTTCTATAAGTACTTACCGACATTTCTAAATTTTCTAACCATGTTGTTAATCTCAATGTCTCGATTCATAAAATTTAATTTGATCCCTATTAATATACTAATTGATATAATTAATTGTATAAAAATGCACTTTTAAAAGGTAAATTTTATACATTTTTACTTAATAAATGATACACTAATTAAAATAAAATTCAAATAATTTAAATGTAATGAATTAAAATTAAGCAACAAAAATAAAAATAGGTGACAAATTTAGTGACCAAAAATGTAAATTATCTGCAACTTAGCAGTCAGCACACCATTTTGGGTCACTGGCCAGCCACTAGTCCCTGCTGATATGGTTAGAATAATATAATGTTGACTACTTGCATTGTTATAGGTTTCATGCCATTTTAAAATTCTGTTATTGTCTATTGTGTTTTCTAAACATCTTCTCGGGTGTGTCCATTAGAATACACGGATCATTTTCTTTTTGAATATAGCTAAAAATGATGTATTTTGAATGCATCGTGTTTTGTAATTATAGACTGCTGATATGGGATGAAGCACATGTTATGACACTTAGAATTACGTGAACTTCCAGGATATTGCCTGTGCTGGAGGACGGAGGAAGAACTGAAATTGACATCACGAAGCACAAAGAGAAAGGGGGAGCGCGAGGCGGGCAGGGCAGGCATAGGGCGAAAAGTAGAAAATAAATCTTGAAATTTGACTCCAGAAAGGCAAACTTGTCATGTGCATCATCTCTGCCCTTTGGGATATGCATGGCGGGTCCCTGATCGCACTGAAACTAGAAAGAGCCCCCACATGCACACCCAGCATCCCCCCAACCCACCTCAATAAATCCATGGCCAGCACCCCCGGCTTGGCTCACATTGCACAAGCCTCTTCTTCCTCTCTCATCGTATAACCACCATTCAGCACCCCCACCGCTGCCTGGCTGGCGGCAGCTTCAAACTTTGAGTTACGCCCCGCTTTGACTTAACGAACTGTGAGCATCGATAAATTGTAGTTATGGGCAACGCAAGCTATGATTACCCGTCCACCGGAGAGGGCTTTGGGCATCGAGTGGCGATCCCGCCACCGCAGCCCTTTATTAAGTCGCTGAAATATAATGTTAAAGAAACATTCTTTCCGGATGATCCGCTTAGGCAGTTCAAGAACCAGTCTCCTTCACGGAGATTCGTATTGGGCCTCCAATATTTCCTGCAAATTCTCGAATGGGCTCCTCGCTACAATTTTGAGTTCTTCAAAGCTGACCTTATCGCGGGGATTACTATTGCTAGTCTTGCAATCCCTCAGGGCATAAGTTATGCCAAGCTAGCCAACTTGCCGCCAATTCTTGGCTTATGTACGTGCCAAAAAAAAAAAAACAGAGAATGGGCTCCTTTTTTTTTTTTTTAATTTTCAGATACTATATATACTAGCGTGTTTTCATCAATATTCAATGGATTTTTTTTTGTTTTTTGGCCTTCTGTTTAACTAAATGGCAGATTCAAGCTTTGTTCCACCACTGGTTTATGCGATAATGGGAAGTTCAAGAGATTTAGCAGTGGGGACTGTGGCTGTCGCGTCCCTCCTCATAGCTTCAATGCTTGGAAATGAGGTTAATGCCAAGGAGAACCCCAAGCTTTACCTTCACCTCGCTTTCACGGCCACATTCTTCGCCGGAGTTTTTCAAGCTTCCCTGGGCTTTCTAAGGTACGTATACGTATCACTTTTCCGTTTTTCATCACACAGTAAATTCATGTTTTATTATCTTGTATCATTTCCTCCTTGGGGTCACAGTCACATCCTATGATTCAAAACACAAAGAAGTTATAAGGCCACGTCCCTTTCTACTGATGTACCTGCAGGCTTGGGTTTATCGTGGATTTTCTATCACATGCAACTATAGTAGGTTTCATGGGAGGAGCGGCAACAGTGGTATGCCTGCAACAGCTAAAAGGGATTCTGGGACTTGATCATTTTACCCATGCCACAGATCTTGTCTCCGTCCTACGTTCTGTCTTGAGCCAAACACATGAGGTCCGCTTCTTTTTTCAGTTGTGACCCTCCATATCTGTGTCTTGTATTTTCTTTTCTCTAATGTAATATTTACACTGATTTCATCCTTAACTGCAGTGGAGATGGGAGAGCGCCGTTTTAGGCTTTTGCTTCCTTTTCTTTCTCCTCGTAACCAGATACTTTGTAAGTAATTTCAAACTTGGTTTCTATCCAATCATAAATTCATGAGTCTGAACTCACACATATATGTTGGGGATAATCCTACATTTAGCAGCTATAGTTGACAAGTATTTATCCATTGCCCCCCCACCACCCCCCCCCCCCAAAAGAAAAAAGAGTAACAACTAAAATGCAAAGATTCATCCAGGAAAAAACAAAGAACCCATTGAAGTAAAAACTAATTGGCTATCTGATTGATTTCATATTGGCGATTAACCCGCTAATTAGGCTACATTCAATTGTTTTTTTTATGTCAGATTCTACCCAAAATAATTATTACAGTTTGCGTTAAATGTAAAAGTTTTCTTTTAAATGTTAACCTACTACCAGACTCCAATTTTCGTGTTGACGATATGTAGTTAGGAACATACAAGAAACTGGTTCTAAATTTTAATGAATTTTGACAACTTTTTCAATTTTTTTTGGTGTTTTTATTTAAATTTTAAATTAATTTCAAATTAGTTCATTTTATATGGAAAGCTTTTTAAGTGTTAATAATTTTTAACTATTTTGATTGTTTATAATTAAAGAAATGAAGATATTTAAGACTTAATTATAAAAATTTTGGATAAACTTGTCTTATATCTCATGTATAGTTAGCAAATTATGCTCAATGACTAGGAGACGTTTCTGTACTTGATTTCAACGCTTAAGTCAGTATAGACGGAAAAGAAGGATGAATTTATGGCGACCTAGGAATTTCTTTGCTCATCTTCTTAATGAGTGCGTGGCCCACTTGGCCAATGATAAGCTTAATTATCCTTCAAATACACGATTATACAGTAATAAGACGCCAATAATTGTTGCTTATTATCAAAGAAAACAACTAATCAAATAATGCTGCCGGATGATTTGGGGTAACTTGCAGAGCAAGAGACAACCGAAGTTCTTCTGGATATCGGCAATGGCACCTCTGACATCAGTTATTTTGGGAAGCCTCCTCGTTTATCTCACCCACGCTGAGAAACACGGTGTTGAAGCGGTGAGCATTCCAATATCATATCAATCCCCCCCCCCCCCCCCCCCCCCCCCCCCCCCAACAACCCCACCACACACACACACTTACAAACGTCGACATACTTCCTCTTTTCGGTCTGGGTTTCAACCTGAACTTTCTTCGCAAGTCAGCCAACTATATATATCTAAATACACTTATTATAATAATATAACTGAAAAACTCGACTAAAGACCCTTATAGTAAATAAATAAATAAATAATATTTCTTTTTTATTTTTTCCATTAACTCATTTTTTATATTATTATAATATATATTTATTAATTATATGTGGCCGAGAAAGATGTTTCCACTTCACATGGGATTCCGGCCTGTTCGACACTTTTATAACTTTCGTTGTCTGGGATCAATCTGAAAAATTATTCTTCCCTGGGGTCCATCCCATTATTAATATTCGTTTTGCGTCCAATTTTCTGGGCCGTCTGATTGGCGGAGCTGGAATTGTGTGATATTCTAAAAACCCTATGTGTTCTGACAAATGCTTCAACTTTGCGTACATTCATTCAGATAGGATACTTGAAGAAGGGCATAAATCCACCGTCGATTGGCGATCTACTGTTCATGTCCCCTTATCTTTCGACTGCCATCAAGACTGGAATCATCACGGGCGTCATAGCTCTTGCTGTGAGTACCCTTATTCTATATCTTCTTCTTCTTCTTCTTCTTCTTCTTCTTCTTCTTCTTCTTCTTTTTTAATATATATATATATAGAGATATGAGTAAAAAAAAAAAAAAGGACTTTTTTTAACCCTTGGTAAGTATCTTGTCTAAATCATATTGAATTGAAAGTGTTATATAAACTAATCTCACAAATATAAAAGTTTGCGATATAAAAGTAAATCCAATAAATAAATCTAATTTCATACAATTTAATTGACTAAAATAATGTTTTTATGATTCATTTGTGCATTTGTTAATAATAATAATAATAATAAAAAGTTATCCTTTAGATTATATCAAAATCATGGGACAATCAAATTCTGTGTGCTAATTGAATTTCTATCAACTAATTCCACAGGAAGGAATAGCCGTGGGAAGAAGCTTCGCCATGTTCAAGAATTACCATATAGATGGCAACAAAGAGATGATTGCTATTGGGACCATGAATATTGTAGGCTCATGCACCTCATGTTATCTCACAACAGGTGACTACTGGAGTAGATTGGCATTATATATTGAAATCCTAGTTGACATGGATGCAATGAGTCAGCTAACAACGTAATTCTGTGAATGAAAATCATATGTCAGGGCCATTTTCGCGATCAGCAGTGAACGTCAATGCAGGATGCAAGACTGCAGTATCAAACATCGTAATGGCAATGGCAGTCATGGTCACGTTGTTGTTCCTGACCCCATTGTTCCATTACACTCCGCTGGTCGTGCTCTCCTCCATCATTATCTCTGCCATGCTCAGCCTCATAGACTATAATGCAGCATTCCATCTCTGGAAGGTCGATAAGCTCGATTTTGTGGTGTGCATGGGTGCCTATGCAGGTGTCGTTTTTGGAAGTGTTGAGATTGGCCTTGTCATAGCGGTAATCTTTGTTACGACGTTTCAAAAAATCCGCTCATGTGGTTGAAAATATTTCGCCTGACCAACCACGAAGTTTATTTTTCTTCTGATATTGACTAGTGAAAATTAATGCAGGTGGCAATTTCTTTGCTGAGGTTGCTATTTTTCGTTGCGAGACCAAGAACCTCCACCCTCGGAGTCATTCCGAATTCAAATATTTATAGAAATTGAGCAATATCCAAATGCCAGCAGTGTTCCGGGAGTTCTCATACTTGAGATTGATGCTCCCATCTACTTCGCCAATTCAAACTACTTGAGAGAGAGGTAACCTGAAATGTCTGAACAGAATTAGTTCGTGAATTTATTAAGAATCATACGTGTAGTTTCAATCAAATTCAAATTCGAGCTCATCTCGCGTTCTTATTATTTATTGATTAATGGCGATTAGGATCTCGAGATGGATAGATGATGAAGAAGACAGGGTAAAATCTTCAGGGGAAACCAGCCTACAATATGTTATACTTGCCATGGGAGGTAGGTGATGTGGAAATGAATGCTCTTTGGAAAGACGCTACAATTATTTCCCCCTTCCCACATTATGAAAGACTTTAGAAACGCAATTCACCTCTACTTTCTGTTATTGGCTGGCAGCTGTTGGTAACATTGACACAAGTGGGATAAGCATGCTTGAGGAAGTAAAGAAAACTATAGATCGAAGGGGGCTTAAGGTACATAGTTTTCCCATTATCATTTTTTCTCCCCTTTTGTTCAGAATTGGATTTGGATTTTACCACACAGCATTGCATATATTCCTATTGGCTAAAAGAAGTATACATATATACAGCTGGTGTTGGCCAACCCAGGAGTAGAGGTAATGAAGAAGCTTAATAAATCCAGGTTTATTGAGACGATAGGCCAGGAATGGTTCTTTTTGACGGTAGGAGAAGCTGTTGGAGCGTGCAACTTCATGCTCCACACATACAAGCCAAACTCCTCAAAGGATGATTCTGGTCAGCCAGATAACAGGGTCTAATAAGATTTTCTCCTGAAGGGCAACAATTACCGAGACTTAGTTTTCATATGGGTCATTGAAATATTAACTTGGTGGTGTGTACAATCAGAAATTAGAATGAGTAAAGTCAATCAGCGATGGAGCAGAGGTTTAGCAATGATTTAGGTGGAGCCCTTTTTCCATTTATTTTTCCTCTTGCTTCTCGCAACTTATATATGTGTTGTATAATATGTACCATTTTTCATAAAATCGTGAATGGATAGGCTTTTATATGATAATGAAAGCTCAAATGTCAATCTCTACATCAACTGAGGGCTAAAATTAAATCATGGGTGGGTTGGGTTGGGTTGTTTATGACCATGTGCGTGGTGGGTTGGAAGTGAATGATCATAACAAACACTCATTAACCGGCCCAGGATCCTTAACCAAATCCGAGTGTGGTTACAGAATGGACGATATTTTCATGTGTAAAATCTCTTTTGAGAAAAACAACAAAGAATTGCAGTTCCAAACCTGAAATTGCAGGTATTCTAACAGACGGTGTTCTCAACTTTCATTTGTGGTATTAACGAGACTCCCGTTCCTCTATTTCTCCTCACAGATTCTGCTGATAAACGACCCAAAAAAACCCAAAGCTCTAGTAACCGACCTGCTGGCCAGACGGGTTGCCTCTTACCCGGGACATGTCTGTCTGACGGGATGTCTCGCTAAACTGACTCGTCAGCCAATGAACGAGGCATCCGGTTCACCCGGGTCAGTTCTCTAACATATAATTGAGATTCATTTTCGTTTTTGTTTTCCTTGTTCTCGTTACAAGGAAGAGAAGATTGAATGATGCATACAATTGAAGTTCCAGTTCGGCTTGTTCTGAAATTGTAAAAATATAATTCAGGAAAACCCCCTCCAAATAAAAAGGAACAGATGAACAATGCTTTAATAGAGCAGCTTCTTGAAATAAAAACACGGCTTGAAATGTACAGGATTGACCGTCTCTACGAAAAAGGGAAAAAAAATATCTAATGCCTCCAGCTTTATTTAAACTACATGACTGCTGACGAGAAGCGGTTTCCTCAATCTCCCTTGGTTGTCAGTTGGACGCATGCACAAAAGTGTCCCTTCTTCCGCTTTGGGCTTGTTCTGGTCTTACCATACAAATAGTCCCTCAGAACAACTCTGGTCTTGCGCTCTGTGATTCTGGTCTTCACTCGGCTTTTGTTATCATCGTCAAGTTTCAGCAACAGAAACTGCATCTTCTGCACCTCCAGCTGCAACCTCCCTATTTTTTCCGACACCCTCCTTGCCTGTTCTGAAATCTTTCTCCTCCTGAGAGTCCCACTCTCATCGGGTGCTAACGATGATTTCTCCTCGAAGGACGTTGAATAATCTCCAACACTGTTCAATAACTTGCGATTCACGTCGAACAACTTCATAATGGCTTCCTCAGACTCTTCTAGCTGATCCTTCACGCTATCAAATTCCATGCCTTTCCCCTTTTTGCTTTTCTCAGTAATCTTCACCTTTCTCTTCAAATCTTGCACTGTTATTTGAAGGTTTGTTAACTTTTGCACATCAGAATCTAGTCTTTCCAGAATTTTCCTCTCGTTCCCTTCTCGACGAGATTCTGAGAATCGTTTAGATATCTCCAATTTGTCCACACCAACCTCTTTTACAACCAGTGGTTCGGAAGAGGAATGCTCCCTGTTGTGCTTCTTCCTGCTAGGTGCAGTGGTCAACTTCCGAGTCTTTCCGACGGTGAAGTTGATGCTGCTATCTTGATCAGCTGTTTCCCACATTTCGAGTATCTGATCACCAGGCTCTGTAGTTTCTCTTCTCCTGATTCCGTAAGAGGAACACTCAGACATCTGATCAAGCATTATGTCTTTTGTCATCACATCTTCATTCCCCTCTGCTGTGATTTCGTGTGTTCTTTTCTGCTTGCCCATCTCAACTCTTTCTCGACGAAAGCTGCCCCTGGATTTCAACTTTTCAATCTGCCTGACTGCATCCTCGAGTTTGGAGTTTGCAGTTGAGTTTTCTAGTGTAACAAGTCTCTCCTTTTCCATCACTGCATTTTCAATGGCTCTGATCCTGATTTGCAATTCCTGCAGGTCTACCAATCCACCAGCAACTGATGCATTTTGTTCTTCACTGATTTGTTGATGGCATTCAGCATCCACTGCACGTTCCTGCAACAAATGATGCTAATTTTAGACAAGACAATGTCCACAACTAGATGTAATAATCCAAATACGGACAACTGGAAGCTTAGTCATTAGATCAGAAGGCAGCCCTCCTAAACCAAGTCTAGTAGCACCCAAAAAGAGGGCCAGTTTACCTTAAGATGAAATTCAGGTATGCGCTACAAAATATTTTTGTAAAAGTGCATCATGGCAAGTGACAGAGAGGCCTTCATTCAAATGGGAAAAGGACAGTAGGAAGAAGTATCATTCCCCAAGTAATTCTACCATCACAGAAGAAAACACAATTTGTTGATAAGACCATGCTACCAAGCTTGAATGGGGGTTTGACAGCTTGCAAATGATACAACAAAATATGCTGCTAATCCACCAAACGATAAAGATTATTGAGACAAAATTCAGAGTTCTTGCTACTTAAAGATTTAGACCAACAATAGCCCTCCAACGGGAAAGCAAACTCCTAATAATGTGAAGTAGAAATTACCTTTGTTTTCTCATCAACTTCATTGGGGGTTGCATGTGGAAGAGTATGGTTCTCCAGTGAAGCTAAACAATCCTTTAAAGAAATCAAACCACAGACATATGCAGTCATTTGCTTTTCTAGTTCTCCATTTTCACCTTCCAAGGCACATAATCTTTCTTTCAGGTGGTCAATCTCCACAGCTTTTTCACAAATTTCATCTTGAAGGCCCTCACATTCTTTACTGAGCTCATGACCTTTCACTTCGAAAATTGCTTCTCTGATAGCAGATAACTGCAGTTCACCAAACAATGCAACAGCCTGAGACTCCCATACTTCAATTTCATTTCTTGCTTTTTGGAGTTCACGATTCAAGCATTCCTCTGTGCTCTTAGTTTGCTCATATTCTCCATGCAACTTGCACAGCTCATTCTCCAGTTTCCAATTTTCTTCATGGATGCATTCCACCTCCTTACTCTGTTGATTGTAATCTCCAGATAATTTCATGATTTTTTTTTCTTGCTCTGCTCGTACTGCCTCATTCTCATGACACTTCCATCGCAGATCCTCCACCATTTCATGCAACTCTGTTTTCTCTTCCTCTATGGCATAAAGCCTATCTAACTCCACCTCCATTAACTTTGATTTCTCCTGGAGGCTATCATTGGCTTCATTAAGTGTATCCAAATTATCACTGAGCTCTTCTATTTCTTGAGACTTATCAAAGATGATATCCTTGAGAACTAAAGAAAAGGTACCTTGAGATACTATTTCCAAGAAACCCACACAGTTTTCTTCTTCAAGCCTACATTTCTCCTCCTCTAAGTCCATGACTGACTTCATCAATAATTTCTGCTCATCAAGCACCTTGCAATTCTTGTCTTGTAATTTTCTACAAGCCCCTTGCAAGTCCAATAGCAACCCTTGTAGATTCTTTATCTCAACCTTCAAAACTTCCTCTTTGCGGCCTCCCTCCATTACTTTCAATCTCAAATCTTCATTCATCTCTACAAGCTTTTGGCTCTCACTCTTTGAAACCAAGAGCTGCTCAGTCCTGGTCCCCAACTCCTGATCAACCGTTTTTTTAGCTGTCACAACATTTGCCACCTCTACTTGCATTTCCTGAAGAACTATAGCAAGAATGAAATTTTCAATGACCAACTGCTGATTCTTAAACAGAAAATCTTCTGTTTCTTGAAGCTTGTCAATTACATATTTCAGAAGGGTTTGGTCTTGTTCAGCCTTTTCTTCATACCACTTGCATGCCTCAGGTTCAATAGTCTTAAGAACACGGTGAAGTCCCATTCTCAGTACATTGATTTGGTTGGACAGAGATTTCACCCCCAATTCTTGTTCATTTTTTTCTGATTTCAGTTCAGAAATAAGTTTCTCTGAGAGTTTAGAAGCCTGAAGGAGTTTCTGACACTCAAGCAAGAGGGAAAGATTATTTTCTTCCAGGTCACGCACACACCTCTGCAAGAGAAGAACCTCCATCTGAGCATTCAGAGTTTTGTCCAGTACATCCTCATGCTCATTATTTCTGTACTGAGCTTGTTCTTCTAGTAAACAGATCTTTGATTCCATTACAGCCAATTGGGACTGGCTCAACTGGGAAAAACTAGCATATTCCTTTTTCTGATCATCTAAATGAGCCCACAACTCTTGTGCCGCATTTACTGTAGATTCTTTCTCTTTCTCCAGACCGAAGTAATTCTCTTCTAACTTGGCAAAACTTTTCTCTAAACCTACCAGTCTTTTCTGAGAGATGTCCAATTCAGAAATCAAACTTCCTTTTGCAGTAACCAGGTCAGACTTCTCATTCTCAAGTGACAGATATGAATCTTCTAAACTTTTTAATGTCAACCTCAGCCCTTCGAGTTCAGCATTTGCAGCAAGGAGGGAACTCTCCAGAAGGTTGTTCTTCTCTGTGAGTTTCACCAAATTATCAGCTGCAACCTGCAACTGAGAGACCAATGTGGTTTTCTCAGAAACAAGACCAGATTTGTCTGCAAGGAGAGATTCACATGACTCTTCTAAACCCTTCACCTTCTCTCTTATCTCTTCTAGCTCAACATTCAAATCTGATAATGAATTCTCTAGAAGTGCATTCTTCTCAATGATTTTCTCCATGGTCTCCAACTTTTCCACAAGTGCTACCTTTTCACCCCTCTCTCTCTCACAATCCTCCTTTATCCTGACATTCTCCTCCTGCAAATCTTTCACAGAGGACCTGAAGTTCTCTTGATTGAGGCCAGTTGATTCCACCTGATCCACAACAGCCTGGTGTTTCTTGTTAAGGCCATTTATCTCCTCCTTCAGACAGTATATTTCTTGCTGAAGAGCATTTCTCTGGTCCGCTCGAAGTTCAACTTCTGCTTCAAGTTTTCGTATTGTCTCCCTTAAGCTTGAAATCTCATCTTGCAAATTCTGTACTGTAAGAGCTGAAGTTAAATTGACTTCAGTCAGACTTTTATTCTCCACCTTGACCTGCTCAACTTCACTTTGTAAATTCTGATTACAAACTTCTAGACCCTGTGACATTTGAGACCTGGTCTGCAGTTCTGCAGCCATAGACCTCAGTTCTTCCTGAGACTGAGAGTGCAAATGCTGCAGAGTTTGAAAAGCAGTTTCAGCCTCCATGAACCTCAAGCGCTCTTCTTGTATGCAGGTCCAGAGTCTTCCCAAATCCTTCTGCTTCTCTGTAAATTCCTCACTTTGAGCTGCCATTTTCCGAGACAAATTCTCCAACTCAGAGTGCATAGTCTGATTTGATCTCTCCAACAGAAGGCACCTTCTTTCAGCATCCTCAAACTTTGCAATCCTATCATTTATCTCGGAGTTAAGCTTCTGAACCTCCTCCTCAGCGCAAGCAAGTTTATGCTCCAGAATTGAAATTCTATCCAGGCACTGCTGGTACTGAACAGCAGCAGCTTCCTTTTCATTTGTTAGCTTAATAATTGTTTGCGTTAATTTTTCAACTTCCCTTTCAGTTTCCTCAGCACGCTCATAAAATCTCTTGGCATCTTCCTCAGCCTGTCGTAATTTTTCCTCCAGATCAGATGTCTTTTCCAAGAAATGTTTGTGCCGAACAAGAGCAGCTTCTTTTTCAGCCTTTAGTCTAGCTAGATCTCCCCTTAGTGATTGGGCTTCAGTTTCAGCTTCACTGGCTCGCTGGTTCAGATCACCTGCATCCTTTTGGGCAAGGAAGATGTTGTTCTCGAGATTAGATATTTTGTCCAAACATTGCTGGTACTGAAGAAAATTAACTTCTCTTTCTGTCTCTAGCTTGGTAATGGCTTCCTTCAAATTTTGAACTTCTAATTCAGCCGTCCTGGCCCGTTCACTAAGCCCCACAGAATCCTCTTTTGCATGGGATACTTCTAACTCCAGATTAGAAAATCTTTCCAAACTATGTCGATATTGGAGCAGGCCAGCTTCCTTTTCAACTTCTAATCTAGTAAGAGCATTCTTTAAGGTAAGAATTTCTAATTCAGCTTTACTCATTCGGTCAGACTCGGATGGGACCGGAACCTTGAAATCATGGCTACCACTGCTTTGGATACAGTGTTCTTTCTCATCTATGTCATAAAAATTGAGGCCCTTTCTTGCCCTTCCCTCTACAAACTTTGCTTGGTTTCCAAACTTATTGTTAAGCTGCTTCAAACCCTTTCTACCAGTACCAGTATCAGATTCTTCAGTAAAAGCACCTTTTCTCTTGAAAGCATTGAACTCCGATGACGAGAATCCCAAAACATCCTCTTGCAACTCATCAGGGCCAACAAGTGCCCTGATTGGTGGCATGTCAGGTGTGCGAGATTCACCTTCAGACACAGAACCTCGAGGTGAATCATCTGTGAGAGCAAAGGGAACTTGGTTGGGAAATGTTTCTGCCATTGTGCGATGTGCCTGCCGGAGCACCACAGTTGCATGATCATATCTTTCAGCCAAAGCACGATACACTCTGTAGAACTCTTCAACTAATTTCATAAGCTCTGGACGTTTCTTATAATACATTTCTGCCCTCCTTGCAAATGAATCTGCATCTTCTTCTATAAGTTTGATCATTTGTTTGACTTTGTCATCCATATCTGTTCCATAGGAACAAATGTTTAAAGGAAACTACACAGGTACTGAGAAAGAAAGATTCAATATGTCACAAAGGTTACTGAATGTTATGTTGGTTATCTAGCAAAGGTGACCCAAAAAGAGTCAACAGAAAGTCTTTCCAGGTATAAATGAGACCATTTGATTAAATGCAGAGGATAATTCAGCATATCAAAAAGTGAGTACACCACACATTGCCTCAATTGATGGCCCAAACATTCTGAGCGTGCACATGATTACAGGGCCATGAACATCAATCATAAGATTCGGATATGGGAATTATCAGTTAACACGTCATGCAAAAATAAGTGTTCCGTTAAGTTCGAAGGCAATCATGTGCCAACTCATAAGCACAAAGTGATATGCTTTCCTTCTTTGCTTGCATGTTGCCAGCACTCAAAATTTTACAGCCAAACAATATCCTCCCAACAACTAAGAAATAGCACTACAACCTTCTAAAAGTTGCGTAAGCTAAAATTTAAGTATCCGTGAACCCAATATTTAGAGGATCTAAATCAAGCCTCCTAAGAAACAGGACAATACCTGCTAGATTGTCCTGCAGCCATTTTGAGTTTTTTGGGCAGATGTGGCTGTCCCACCACCATGAGTACTTTCGTTTAAAATCAGTTTGCGACTGGCTCCCCATTTGCTCAATGGAAGGCACTCTGACAGAAAGCTAGGGCCTCTGAAACAATGAAAGATCAAAACCAATCAGGCTCTGGGGGTGAACACTCTCTTACATGATTGTTGTGAAGCAGCTGATGAACACTCTCTTATCTGGGTATGAGGAGTAAATAGCTAACAACAATAACATGAAGCAGTAGCATGCAATTGTTTTAGTTACCAAATGAGACAGAACTGGTAAGTATATATATACAATCACCAGATTATTGAGCTACCTGATCAGCAGCGATACAGTCCAAATATTGTGTACATATGCCTAACTGCTCTCTGCAGTACTTGAAATGAACCTGTTCACAGAAGTATCAAAAAAACCGAATCAAGAGAAAAAAAAAAAAAAGAGACAGGTTTCAGATTACGAGAATTTAACGGTTAAAAAAATTGACAAGCTTCGCATGATCAGAAACTTGCCATTTTATTTTCCAGTGAAAATAGAAAAAATTACATGATCAGAAAGGCACCAAAGCATCCGAGTTCCTGAGTTAAAGCATTGAACACAGAAAAAGGAAAAAGAACAGGAAATTCATGACATTGATTGCAAAATCGTTCCCGAACGTTTCATAAAAATACTCGCTTACATAGACACAGAACATGAACTGCCACTGATTTCCGACCAAACAAAAGTTGTAACCAAACGACTCATTCTCATCTACCAAAAAAAAGAGTGAGAGAGATAGAGAGAGAGAGAGCACCTGAAGAGCCACTCTTTTTTTTATTATTATTATTCTTCTTCCTTCTTGATTAGGAAGAGCACCTTTAGCAGCTTTCACTGTTTTCTTCTCGGGTTTCAACCCATGATGCCTTTGTTAGACATAGAGATCTCTGCAGTTCTCTATCTGTCCTTTTTCTTTTGTTGTTTTGCCTGCCTTTTTTAAATCTGTCTGCTCGTTTGGTACTGTTGGAAAGAAGCCGTCACACGGGAAAGAGGCCCACCCCCCCCCCCCCCGCAAAAAAAAAAAAAAAAAACAAAGGGACAAAAGTCTCGGGAAACTAAAATACAGAATTGTAAAAGGCTCCCTTACATATCCTCCGATAATCAATCCCAGGCTTGTCTCTGCTTTGCTGTTCTTATGTCAAGAAAATGAATTTGGTAAGATTTTACGTTAACAGCTCAAGAGCCGCCCAAGTTTATGCCTCCCATTTATGCCTTGTGACTAGCCGTTGATTCGTTTTGTTTTTCGGAAATTTTTTTTATAAAAAAAAGAAAGAAAGAAAGAAAAAGAAGGAAACGAGCAACGCAATCTGTTCCGTTCCGTGCTTAATTAATCTGTTCCGTATCATCTGACTATGATACGGCGTTAAATGTGCGTCGTAACATAATAATAATAATAATGGGGGGACATTCTTGTGATTTACAAAAGGGAGAATCTTCAACGGCATTTAGACGATTTTCCTAATTTCCATCACGATGTGACACGGCGTGACGGTTTCTGAAAAAAGTCGGCGCCTTGGGCGGTGGCCGTGGGATGTTCCCATTTCGTCGCGGCCCCACGGGGGCACGAAGGAAAATTCCCAATTGTACAGATAGGACCCACGTGTATGTCTTGACAAATCTACTATTATTTCATTTTGCAAAATATAAATACTCTACTTCCTAAGCTGCTTTGAGTATATATATATATATACACTTTATAACATATATTTAGCCTGGCAGCATGAATTAATCAAGTCAATTTCAAATTTCAAGGAGATTAAAAAAAAAAACAAAGAAAAGCAGCCTTTTCTTTTTTTGTATGCACCGAGAAGTGAACCCTATCATGACATTCATATGGTTTTAGAAATAATTGAACCAGCAATTCAGTTAACCGATCTCTGGATCGGCACTATCACACTATTGGTGACTCAAAAAAAAAAAAAAAAAAAAAAAAAAATATATATATATATATATATATATATATATATATATATGTTTTTAATTCGTTTGGCATCCGCAGCATTTTGACTATTTGCAGTCTCACAGTGATTGGGGATCGTTCGTCGGCTTCCAGCGTGTGTTTTGTTGGGTAGTCGCTAAATTATTAAACGCAGAACAGTACACACAAACGTGCATCGGGCGGACTGCCAAGGGGAGATTGTCTTCGCATGTATGTAGCCCGTGACGGTAGTTTCAAAGGTTGTCTAGATACGTGGGGAAGCACAGTCCCTTGGACTCTTCCATGAGATGGACATAAATTAGAATTGAATTACTGGGTAACGTAGTAATTAAGAGTACATGTATAATTGAGATAAAAGATAAGAAATTACGATAGATTTTTTATAATTTTAATTAAATTTTATAAAATAATATTTTTATAATTTTATTACAATTGTATGTATTATATATATTTTAGAATTTTTTAGTGATAGGTAGAACGTATTATATTTTACCCTAATTGAGAGAATATTTTTCTAAGGCGGCTTGTGCTTTTTGTTCTTTAAAATTTAATTGTTGTTATTGATTTCTTGTTGTTGATTACGCTTTCTCACTGCGTCAGATTGGTATCAGAGTCTGGCAATTTCCTGCGAAGATGTCAATCAATCAAGGTGTGGATGGCGGTCGTGTTCTTGACGGTATTCAGGATGCGGAAGTCCAAGGAACCAATCAATGGGTTCCTAGGGCAGAGTTTAATGCTGTAAATCAAAGAATCCAACGCTTAAAACAGCGTTTTGAAGATTTGAGCGCTTTGACTCGATAAATATTAGCGGTAATAGGCTTAAGGTAAGAGATAAGTATGTTAATCCAATTAACAGACCTAGAGTTGTTAATAGAATTGCAAATGAATCTGCAGAGAGGAATGGTGAAGTGGAGCCAGCTTATGTGATTAGGAGAATGATGTTAACACCAAAACAGGAGACAAATACCCAACGACATCAGTTGTTCCGTACCAGGTGCACGATTAGGGGAAAAGTGTTTGACGTGATTATAGATAATGAGAGTAGTGAAAACATCATCGAGAGAGAAGTTGTTAAACAGTTACAGCTGCCTGTCGAAAAACATCTATACCTATACACTGTTGGGTGGGATTAAAGCGGCTGAGAAGATTGAGGTGAAGGAGAGGTGCAAGGTGTCATTTTCTATAGGGAGGTATCGAGATGAAATCTGTTGTGATATTGTTGACATGGATGCATGTCATCTGCTATTCGGGAGACCTTGGTAGTTCGATGTGAATGCCCAACATGCAGGTAAAAAGAATGTTTATAAGTTAGAGAAAGAGGGTGTGAAGTATACTTTGTTACCTTTAAAGTTAGAGGGACACTCTAAAACCCGCAGGATAGAAGGAGGCTCTTTCTTGACTGTTGCCCAGTTAAAGAAGGAGATGATTGAAAATTTGAAAGAGTCGAAGGTGGATCAAGCGCTCATTGTAAAGGATAAGGTAGTTGGAGATGAAGACGTGAGTATGAAGGTCCCTGAAGCAGTTAAGGGAGCGTTGGAGGAGTATAAAGGTGTGGTCACTAATGACTTACCTAAGGGACTACCACCCTTGAGGGATATTCAGCATCAAATAAACTTAGTACCTGAAGCAAGTCTTCCAAATTTACCACACTATAGAATGAGTCCTAAGGAAACTGAGGTCTTGCAGGAGAAGGACCAAGAATTGTTGAATAAGGGGTTCACTCGAGACAGTTTGAGTCCTTGTGCTGTACCAGCTTTATTGACAGCTAAAAACATGGCAGAGCAGTATCAAACTATCACTGAAGAGCTAAAAAGGAAAATTAAGAGGATAAATACGAAATACAAGACGTCTGCTGATAAACAAAAGAAGGAAAAACTGTTTAAGGTTGGTGATCAGGTGATGGTGTACCTGAGGAAAAAACGCTTTCTTGTGGGCAAGTATAGCAAATTACAACCAAAGAAGTATGATCCTTATGAAGTTGTGCGCAAAATCAATGACAATACTTATATTGTCGAGCTTCCTGATGATATGAACATCTCCAAGATATTCAATATAGCTGATTTATCTTTCTTCCATCCAAATGATACGACTTTATATCCTAAAGAAAATTCGGGGTCGAGTTCTTCTTTGGTGGGAGAGAATAATGTAGACCAGATAACCAAGGAGTACGTGGACAAGCGAGATAAAGGATAAGAAACTACGATGGACTTTTTTATAATTTTAATTAAATTTTATAAAATGATATTTTCATAATTTTATTACAATTATATGTACTATATATATTTTAGGGTTTGTTAGAATTTTTTTTAAGGCGTCTTGTGTCTTTTATTTTTTAGAATTTAATCGTTGTTATTAATTTTTTATTGTTGATTACGCTTCTTCGCTGCAAAAGATCCCTTGGAATCCTTCTCATTTCTTGATAGAACAAAATAATATCAAATGGTAGTTTGGTCGTGAATTACCGGACAGTCAAATTATAATTAATCACGAGGCTGTTTGGTGGTGGGGGAGGGGAGGCGGGGGTTGACATTGTTGTTCGTTGTTCATGCACCAACTGTTTGTAGATCTCTGACTAAATTTAAAATCACTAGAAATAAGTACATATTTTTAACTGAATTAAGTGACAACACGGTGAGAACAACACACTCTTTGGTTAAAAATACCAACCAACAAACTCATTAAACTTAGTTAATGGCTGATGCTTGGCGGCGTTGTTGGAAAAAAGATGAATGTCTATTCCATTTGACCAAACGAAAAAAAAAAAAAAAATAGAAACCGATCTTATTAGATGTAGACCTCGACGATCGACGTCCTTTTCTTTCCATATTATGGTTATTTACAGGGATAAAAAAAAAAAAAAAAAAAAAGAGAGAGACGGCTGACTAATAGAAACCGCGACTGAAATCTTCGAAGCATGGAACGGATGCTAAGGTTTGCAAATTACAATGCCAAGGGAAGTATCTTAGGTGTTACGGAGCCGTTAACCTCTACATAAAAAACATAACTTGTGGGAGTGAATAGTATCTATCTTCTCTTTTTTTATATATGAAATTTTGTTACATTTTTTATCTAATCCAAGACATCCTCGTTATAAATCGAAACTTTTTTACCGCCTAAATTTAAAATGTTTGATATTTGAGTCGGGTCTGTTTTTATAATATTTTATTACAAGATCATTATTTCTTTCTAAAAAATATGATGTTGAAATATGTAACCTCATCGACGAAGGACTTCGTCACATTGGTCTCACATGTGCCTTCTCGGTCGCCGAAGCTTATTTGTTACGGGTTCCGATTATACATCCTTGTTTATTTTGAATTAGTATAACATGGCTTCCATCGTCAACAAGTCATTCCAATTTACCCATTTGCAGTAAGACGGTACACCAAACCTTAATGACGAAAACGAAAGTGGTCTTTACGTGCAAATTACCTTGGGACCCCCTCCCAAATCCCAATATTACCACGTAACGAAAAGCCGCCATAAAAGAAGCACGGTAAAAAAGGGAGGGGGGGCCCTCGCAAATCGGATTGAGTACAAAATTTCGATCTCAATTGAAGCCAGCAACACGCAGCACATGCCCCCCATCTCACAGCCCCCCCCCAAAAAAAAAAAAAAAAGCTCAAACAAAGCGAACATTTGCATAATTGCAATGATTTTGTTGGGCAAAAGGTGCAAAAGCAAGCAAGTGTGTGGAAGGACAGAAGGAGAACCTGGTGGCAACCCCCACCCACTCCAACGGCTACAGTATTTTTATTATACGACGCACTTCCCAATCCCCCCCCCCCCATGTGCTGCTGGCCTGAAAAAAAAAAAATAAAAGAAACACACGCAACCAATTTGGTTATCTGCTTTCTTAAGCGTTTTTACATTTTCTTAGTTAAACTTAGCAACGAAACCTCCATCTTTTGCTCAACAAACGTTTTTCATGGCTGTACGGGAATCTCCATTAACTATTTATTGTCCCAAGGACCAACATGCGATGTGTTTTTTTTTTTTTATTAATTTTGGAGCATATTTTAGTAGTTAAAATTTTAAATTTTTTGGTTTTTTATTTTTCAGGATTTAATTTTGAAAAAAATATAAAATTTATGATTTGTTTTAAAAACTAATCTTTTTTTAATGAAAAAACACCAAAACCTGTCCCTATGATGGTAACGTTAGTTGCAGAATAGCCTTCTTTGAAAAGCCTATGGTCGAGGCCCGCATGCATCATTGCACTTCGATTATCCGTACAGTCCACCAGAGGCCCATTTGTTGGGTTTTCCTTACCCCAGGCCCAAAGATGTTTTTCCCTTATTATTGGATTTGGGCATGCTCAATGCTTTGAGACACCGACGGTTCAAACGGATTCGAAATACCTATGTGTATATATATATATATTGAAATAAAGAAAATTATTTATTTTAAAAAATGAACAATTATGATTTTTTTAAGTGAATAGGTAGATCTTTACAAAGGAAAAAAATTATGCAATAATATTTAAAGAGTGATAAAAATTAATAAAAATATGAACTAACTATATTTCATATAATTTTATAAATGATTAAAATTATATATAAAATATTATTACTTTATTATCTTTTAATAATATTATTGCATAATAATATTTTCTCACAAAAATGGAAATAACCAACAGTCACCCGTCTTTCCTTCTTATCTTCGCAGGGCCTAATTGTCCATCAACAGTCACTGACCTCCAGAGCACCACCGACCATGGCGTCGATGGCAGCGATCCTCCGCCGCAAGTTCCACCGCTGCAACTTCCATATCCAGAAGAGACTCTTGTCGTTGGAACCTTCTCATTGTAAAGGCAAAACGACACGGAGCATAGAGAAGATTTTGGTAGCCAACAGAGGCGAAATTGCTTGCAGGATCATGAGGACCGCCAAGCGGCTAGGGATTCGAACCGTGGCGGTTTACAGTGACGCAGATAGAGACGCACTTCACGTGAAGTCTGCCGACGAGGCGATTCATATTGGTCCTCCTCCGGCTCGGTTGAGCTATTTGAGTGGCTCCTCCATTGTTGAGGCTGCGATTCGTACCGGTGCACAGGTGCGTAATCAAAACGCACCGTTTAGTTATATATATACATATTTATATATATTTATTAATAGACCGTTCAGTTGTTGAGATTGTTTAGAAAGTATAGAACTATAAAATATTTACGCTAGTTCTAATATGATTCCGTATTATCTAATATTCCAAGGGCCTGTTAATTTGTTGCTGCACTAGGTTTCAATAGATGATAGCTGGTAGAGACTCTTTTTTAGGACACCTTTACAATGTTGTTATTTACTCTTGAATAATAGGCAATCCACCCTGGTTATGGTTTTTTATCAGAGAGCTCTGAATTTGCTGAACTTTGTGAAGATAAGGGTCTTAATTTTATTGGCCCTCCAGCTTCGGCCATTCGAGACATGGGTGATAAAAGGTACAAGCTATTTTGTTGACTAATTTCACTTCTTCTGCTCAATTTTTTATGCATTCATGATTCATCTGACTGTTATTGAATGCATTTGACATAGCATGGTCCTTTCTTTTCATTTCATTGGCTAATACATGCACCTTTGCTCGAGCGAGTCTGGGATTCATTTTAGTTATAAGTTGACATCTTCATTGCTGGAGAACGGGTTATGTTTCTTTCAGTGCATCAAAGAGGATAATGGGAGCTGCAGGTGTGCCACTAGTGCCGGGTTACCACGGCACCGAGCAGGATATTGAATTTATGAAGTCAGAAGCAGATAAGATTGGATACCCTATCTTGATAAAGCCAACCCATGGTGGGGGAGGAAAGGTGTGCCACATTCTTGTGTTTGCTTTTCTGTCATCACTTGGAGTCTAAGATTGCCTGAGACATTAAGGGCATATGTATAACATGACACTAACATGTTAAACATGGTAAATTATATACTAATTGTTAAAGCAAAGTAGTGCACTTCTATGCTGTTTCCTCATTTAAAAATTCAAAGTAAAATTCTTCAATTTTTGTGAAAATTTCATTATAAATGTTCAACTAGGCAAGAATGGTATAGGTATTTCTTGAGGAGCCAAATTTTTTGTTTCTTTCAGACAAATTTCTCATACAATACAGATATTTAGGGAATGAGGATAGTGCAAAATTCAAACGAATTTGTCGACGCTTTCTTGGGGGCACAACGTGAGGCTGCTGCTTCTTTCGGCATAAGCACAATTTTGCTGGAGAAATACATCACACAGCCAAGACATATAGAAGTCCAGGTAGGATTGCTTGATTGCAAGTGTTAATAGACTGTAATTGGTACAATTTGGGTTCTTGTAGCAATCATGTATTGATTTCTGAACTCTCTGTCCAACTTTGTAGGTATTTGGAGACAAATATGGTAATGTCCTGCATTTATATGAAAGGGATTGCAGTGTACAGAGAAGACATCAAAAGATAATTGAGGAAGCTCCAGCTGTAGTGTTTGCTTTCATGGTTTTAATTCATGTTTCTCATTATATATCTACAAAATTAGTAAATCAAGCTCATTGCTGCAGCCAAATGTTTCAAAGGATTTCCGTTCTTGCTTGGGTCAGGCAGCCATATCTGCAGCCAAGGTAAAATCCATCCTGTTGAAGTTTTATGGGAAAATTTTAGCGTTAGATATGTAAGATTGAATGATGATTTCTGTGCTTTCTTTGAAAGAATCCACTACTTCAGATTGCTAAGCCTGTGAGTTAACCACCGGTATTGCTATGATGTAAAAACATTTCATTTGATGGACAGAATCTCATTCTAACATTCTAGCATCTATAATAAAAGATAGAAACTTTTAAGGTCATTCTTTTCAGGTAAAGAACCAGAACTTGTGATAGGATTTGACGCAGTTTGGCAGCTGATCTGGTTTGTCAATGGCTAGACTTATTATTGAATATCTGGAATTTCAAAGTCAAAGTATAAAATGAAGACACTGATTTGTGGGCTTAACATTTAATTTTCTTGCAATTTGGTTTGGATTATATATATATCTGTATGCACCTTGAAGATCCTCACTTAGTAGATTCTCAGCTTGTTCATTCTTTGGTTTTCATCTTAGTCATTTTGGCAACTGGAAAGCCCTTAATGCTGATGGTAGTTTCTTTAATGTGCCTATTGAGGCTGGATGAGTCCTTTTTCCATTGTCTTTAACTCTAACACATTAGTGTGGGAAAATTGAATGACGTGATTATTGTTAAGTCAGGGGAATATTGCACTATGTTGTTTTTTGCCTATAAATTTACCTGCTATTGAGCAATCTCCTCTTTTAGTATAGATCTTGCTATGACTTCAGAGGAATCTTTCTATGTTGTAAGTTTCATCCTAGTTGTATATTTTGGCTGCTACAGGATTCATTTTTAATTTTAGACAAACATCATTCAAGTCTTAACTCCATTTTTATATGACATCTACTAATAATTAGTTTCCCTCATGCATTAAAAGGCAGTTGGCTACCACAGTGCCGGCACTGTGGAATTTATAGTGGACACTCTCACAGGCCAGTTTTACTTTATGGAGATGAACACCCGCCTTCAGGTTAATTTGCATGATGCTTATGGTTTTCATGAACAGAAAAACAGATTACAAAGTTCTAGTAGAGCTCATGCACATTCTTTTGTAGGTTGAGCATCCTGTCACCGAAATGATTGTTGGTCAAGATCTTGTAGAGTGGCAAATTTGCATTGCAAATGGAGAGCCACTTCCCATTAGTCAGTCACAGGTGCCCTTGTCAGGTAAAATCTGTCCCTCAAAAAGAGTTGTGTGCACAATGCAGGTGTTAGTGGTCTGCCCTCTATTGCTTTTGTATTTGATACTGCTTTATTTTGAAATATGATTCTGACTGGGTTTGCAGTTGAATTGGTCCTGCCCATCTAGGCTTTGGTTGTTGAATAGAATATCAGAAAAAGGGGAAGCAAACTAGACTAACAAAGAACAATATTAAATATCTGGTCACAAAATCATAAGCCAAAAACACAATTTTTTGTTTGCATTTAAATTGCATGTTTCAGTTCTAACTGTCATGTTCTGTTGTATGAGCTGAAAGGAGTCTTACCACATTGGGCGGGTGAGTGAGGTAACAAAATTTTGGAGATTTTGATAATTTAAATGCAAATTTTAAATTCCTAAGTTCCTTACAAAGTGATGTACAAATGCCCCCCCTCAAAATGTTCCATCTGCAAAGGCCTTTGGAATGGATGCCCTAATGTCACTTGTATTTGACCATAGTCTCTCTTTCTCTCTCTCTCTCTCTCTCTCTCTCTCTCCTCCCCAATCCCTGACTTTATGATCTCCCTTTAATGAAAGGAAAAAAAATAAGAACAAGAAAAAGTCGAAAGCTTAAACTGTGCCATCCTGAGAGTTGGTGTATCCTAAAGCTACACAATTTCTTTCAGAGATCACAAAGATATGGACTGTCATGGAAAGCTTCTATTAGCATTCAGCTCCACACAAATTTTCTTTCAGGGTTCGCAAACATATGGACTGTCTTGTAAAGCTTCTGTTAGCATTCAGCTTCTCAATCTGTTGGCATATCATTATTTTGACAGGTCATGCCTTTGAGGCCCGAATATATGCTGAAAATGTTCCAAGAGGATTTCTTCCGGGAGCTGGGGTTCTTCATCACTATCAACCTGCTCCAGTCTCATCAACAGGTCAACCATAATGCAAATTTTAGTTGCAAATGCATAATAAGCAATGAGGTTGGATTGCTATTTTAGATGAACTGCATCTATGACACAAGTGTTGGTATATATCTAAAAAGGCTTTCAGCACAAAATTTTCCTATCTTGCCATTTTTCAGTTTGGTCTCTGATTTTATATCCTTGTATTCCTCTCTACATTTAGAAAAGCTGATAGCATCAAATCATAGTTTGTTGTTCATAATTGATGAAGAAATCCACAAAATTTGATTAGATTAGTGATTGCATTTTTGTTTTTTCTTTGGTGTATTCCTATCCATTTTGCTTATGTTGAGTCTGTTAATTAGCAGTTCGGGTTGAGACTGGAATTGAAGAGGGGGATACTGTTAGCATGCACTATGATCCTATGATTGCAAAACTTGTAGTATGGGAGAAAACCGGTCTGCAGCATTAGTCAAATTAAGAGATTGCTTGTCAAAATTTCAGGTATACCCGTACAAGACTTTTGGCAACTGCAGTTTTCTCATTTGTGTTCTGGTCTTCTTTTCTTTGATCAATTTTTACAAGATAGTATCTCACCTGTCATCTTTAATGATTGTGATGGCTAGGATGTCTTGGTGTGTTGTATATGTATATAGTGGTCTTGTATCACTCACTCTTGCAGATGTAGAGTGAATTAATGTCAAATAAAGCCTAGACCTTCGTGAAAAGTGTCTGGAGTTGACTCCTTTTCTTTTATATGTTGTTTTTAACATCTATTAAGGTCAGGGCAATCATCCATAGATTATTATTTTGGTTGGCAGGTAGCAGGTGTGCCAACTAATATCAGCTTTCTCCAAAAACTTGCTAACCATGGGGCATTTGAAGATGGCAATGTGGAGACCCACTTCATTGAGCACCACAAAGATGACCTATTTATTGATCCAGACAATTCATCACTATCAGAGGAAGCATATAAAAATCATAGATTCAGTGCAAACCTGGTAGCTGCCTGCCTTTGTGAGAATGAACACTCTGTTTTAAAGGAAAGATACTATGGTAGGTTGAAGGCTCATTCATTTTTTATTCCCACAATACACATTGCTTGTTCCTTTTGAGGCCTTGTAATATGTGTGCCCTGCATATGTTCAGGGAGCAGCAGCTTATTTTCCATATGGTATGCTGACCTGCCTTTCAGAGTCCATCATTATGCAAGGCGTAATTTGGTCCTTGAGTGGGAGAATGAAGATGATAGCAATGATGCAAAGCAGTTAACAATGTCCATCACGTATCAGCCTAATGGGAGCTATCTGATTCAGGTATGCACCAGCTCATAATGAGATCAAAAGAAGGTTTAAATAGTTGATTTCTGTGCTTGGAGTGATCATGAATGTATGCAGACAGGAGATATCAGTTCCCCTGGCTTGAAAATTAAAGCAACACACCTCCATGGCCATGACTTTAGAGTTGAAGTAGATGGTGTCCACATGAATGTGTCTTTAGCTGCTTATTCGAAGGTAATTGTCATGCTTTATAAGCATCTGCAGCGTATTAAATATACACCCTTTTTATGTTGTTTCTTCTTTCATCATGTGTAGAATATCTAGTTGAAAGTTTTTCTCCTTTTGCCATCAAATCCTTCTTTGGTACTAAGATTGAATATCTGTCTCACCTGTGGCAGTACATGTTAATGTTTATATAGTTCACAGTGGTGGGATTCCTATCTCAATCGTAATCAGATTGTGCACAAAGAAACATATTTACATCAACTAGGCAGCGACTTGATTTCATGTTCTAAGTTATGCCCTGTCACTGGATAATTTATTCTTGGAAGTATTTGGATGCTATAATTTATCATTTCATAGTTTTAATTAGAAAAGGAAGCATAAAAGGCTTTGGTATTCCAACCTCACTATCAAGAAATGGAATGCATCCCTCATCTTTTCTCCCTCTTTTGCCGTGGCAGGATGGGAAAAAGCACATTCATATATGGCATGGGACACATCATCAGCATTTCAGAGAAAAATTAGGACTACACCTGTCAGATGACAATGAAACCCTCCATAAGACCAATTATGAGACTTCTTCTCACCCTCCAGGATCAGTGGTGGCTCCCATGGCTGGTTTGGTGGTCAAAGTTCTGGTAAAAGATGGAGCAAACTTGGTGGAAGGGCAACCTGTATTAGTCTTGGAAGCAATGAAGATGGAGGTTGGTAGCAACTGCCACTAAAATTTTGAATCAATACTTTTTCCTTTAAACATTTTTTAACTAAAATTTTATTGTCCTTTGCTTGATTTTGCAGCATGTGGTTAAGGCACCATTGGCTGGGTTTGTCCATGGGCTTCAAGTCACAGCTGGTCAACAGGTTTCAGATAGTAGTCTTCTCTTCAGTGTGAAGGTTAGTGAATGTCATCTCCTTGGAATTAGCAAATACTAATTTTTGGTGCAAACATAAGCCAAAAGTATCAATGTTAACTACACCAACTATGAGAGTATGGTTTAATTCCAAAATTTTCTTCTCTAATTACCTTACTGATTTGTCCTGTCTACATATGGTTTTAAACTAGTTGTTTATTAGATTTTCTGCTTTCATTCTTGAAGGTTAAATGAACACACTTTGGTGTCTGCAAATATGATCATAATATAATGATCGGACAGAATATGGCCTACTCAAAATGATGAAGGCCATATATCATTTTGATCGTACCTTTTATGTACAGCAGACTTACCACCGTGGAAAGTCAATTGGCATGTTGAGATTATTGATACAAATAGAGAGCCAAACCATGGCCATTTATTCATTTAGAATTTTTGGGTAATGCATTTAGGGCACTGCTGTGTCTTTCTTGGTGATTGCTGCTCTGATCATAATGAAAAAGCTTGCCAATATCTTTACTATGTTGAAGCAGACACAGTCTTTAGTCTCACAAATTGCTTGATGTGCACAAACTCCCATGAAATTATGGTGATTCAGATCTTAAGCTGCTCGCTTAGTTTACTTATTATATAGGATCATTAGCACCTGGTGTAATCCTGATTGCCACTACCTGGGGTGGATGCAATGACCAAAAGACATTTGCAAAATATTTACTCGCTCTGGAGGAGTTGGTCTACTCGGCTGTGGAACTTCTTTCCAATATGGGAACCGTGAAATTATCGTTGGAAAAAGTAGACAATGATGTTTGCTCATTCAGTTTGCCGGAAGCAAATATTTTGATTTTTGACAAAGATGTTGCAATATTCTATTAGATTTATGTTTAGTGAACAATGTATTGAGGTAAGTTATCTGCTGATCCAGGGTGCATAGATTTTCATGACGACATTGTTGCTTGAACCAAAGACCTCTGCCCGACAGCGGATGAAGTGGCCTCCTCTGCGAGTTCCTTGGCATGAGTCGTTTGTTCTGTGCTCACCCAGGTAACTTAACTAACGATATGTCTTTGTTCTATGTTCACTAAGGTTATCATTGCGTCCATTCCTCTGAAAAAGACATGGCAGATCTAGGGTGCATATGAACCGCTCATGGAATATTCATAGGCGGGCATTGCAGACTAGGCTGCAACGTCCTAATTAATAGCTCCACCAGGAACATGTCAAAGATTTCTAGTTGAAAGGACAAATTTTTGCTAAAAGGAATGTGCTCTCCTGGTGGGTACAAATGGATGTTTTTCAATTACGCACCCTATCCCATTAGTCATCTAGAGCAGGCCAACTTTGTTGTAATTTCCATCTCTTAGTATTGAATAAAATCACATTCTCCACCTCTTGTGCCTGTAACACGTGTAGCCCTCTGAATCCCAAATCCATCCTTTGAATTCAGCCAATCTAATCAAATGTCAACCTGCGTATCGAACTCTTGAGTAAAGGTGGGCTGGCTCTAATTGTTGAAGGAACCGAGTGACTGGACTTTGCCATCGTTGGCTCTATATTCTTACGGGCGAGTATCCTTCGTACGTATTCTCTAGGACCCTGGAGTATATTAATATTTACGCTTAAAATGCGACTCAAAAAAATATTAAACTTAAAGCTCTTACTTTCAAAAGGTTAAAAATCTCGTATAATTTTTTTTCCCATGGGGAAAATTATAGTCTTGTATTTCTCTCTAGCACATATTAGAAAATAAAATTCATTCTTCTTCATTTTTCATTGTTTTAGTGCGCTTTCAAGTGACGGTAAGCTAGTTTGAAAAAAAAAAAAATGCCAAAAACGCTCGATTCAGCTGGAAATACCCTTTTAATTTTTCACCTTAATTTTTGTGAAGATTTAAGGAAATTAATCCCCCAAAAAAAAAAGAAAAAAAAGCCAAGACTTGTTTCAAATGGGCTGATGAGATGGCAAAACTAAAAAAACCGATGGGTTGCCAAGTAAGGAGAATAGCACAAACCCAAAAGCCACAAATGAAGTAAAAAAACAAAACAAAATTACAGAAAAGAAAGGAGTTGGAACTATTTGGATTTGATTTTGAAACAGTCGGGCTTCCATTATAAGCCGCAATCCGAGCCCTTCCCGCTTGAATCTGTATGTGTCTGTCTGTCTGTGTTATACCGAATTCTTTTTGTTTTTTTTTTTTTGATAACCTTATACTTCTTTTTTTGTTTTTTTACCTCTTCTTATATTTACTCTGCGTCGTTGCCTTTTCCTCTCGTCTTATGTTTTTGTCCACGATCCCTCCCTGGCTCGTTCCTTTCCCTCTCTTTCTCTGTCCTTGTCCTCTTTTTGACACTCTTTGTTTTTTATTTTTATTTTTATATGGTTCTCTTTTTTTTTTTTTGTTCAATTTAGCTTTCTGGGTTGGTATCAGTTTCTATTTTTCTAAGATTTATTTGTTGTTTTCTTTTTTGCTGTCCAAAGAAGTATTTTGGTTTCTTGATTTGATTTCCGAAACCCCTTTACTTTAAATTTGGTGGGAAAAAATTGACAGTTTAAATAGATATGGAATTATGGAGGCGTGGTAATGTTTTTCCTTGTTTTCCTAGGATGTTGGTAAATCTTTCTCTTTCGTTTCTGTTTCATTCTTATAGTTCCCCCCCCCCCCCCCCCCCCAAAAAAAAAAATCCTTCCTTCTTCCTTTTTCAAAAGAAAAGGGAAAATTTTAAATAAAGAAAATGGAGCCCAGAAATGGGAAGGTAATTAAAGGGGTTTACTCGACTCTGCACCAAGTGCTGAAGGAAACGGCGTGGACCGTTTGGGTTCAAAGGCAAAGGATGTGGCCAATGTAAGCAACAAAGAAATCTATTTCAGAGCGGATAAGATAGATTTCAAGTACTGGGATATCCAACTAGGGAAGCACATGAGCAGAGCTTGGTCCAGCGACAGGGAAGTGCAGGGAAAGAAGGAAAGCGTGGGAGGTTGATTTGGGCAAGCTAGACATAATATGTTGTAGCTCGTGGGACATATGGGACTGTGTATAGAGGCAATTATGATGGCCAAGATGTTGCTGGTAATCCATTCCATCCTGCTTTATTACCCTTCTCATTTGTTTTGATGTTTCCCCTTTTTTTTTCGGGGTTGACATTGTGTAAAGAAGAGCTTTACTGGAGAGAAAACTTTAATTTTTGCGCTTTGGATGAAATTTGGAGCTATTGTATACAAGGGGTTAGCTATCTTGGAATTGAATTTGAAAATATAGAAAAGTTGCCATGAAACTATATTATGATAATATGTAGTTATATCATCAGGGCTACTTCAACATCAGCTGTACTTGGTCATCTGTTTTTTTGTATGCAATGTGTTCCTTTGTCTTATCCATTGCCTTTCCGTTCTTTTGTTGTCATTATGCTTGAACATAATAGGGAAAATATTGGACTGGAGTGAAGATGGCTTTGCCACTGTTGCAGAAACTGCTGCTCTTCGAGCTTCATTCCGTCAAGAGGTTGCTGTTGGGTGTAAACTTGACCATCCAAATGTTACAAAGGTAAAGGTTGCTGCCTCTCTTCTTCCATCTTCAATGCCTAGCTATTCTATTTACTTTGGTATAGTGATATCCTTTCAAACGTTATACATCTATGGCATTATAAGCATAAGCAGTGGATTGTATTGATGTGAATCACTCAAGTTGTTTCACCTGTTCAAACTTTCACAGCATTCTGGTTTGTAGATTTAGGTTAGAATCTTTGTTGATCCATTCCCATTCCATTGATATCAGCTTATAACAAGAGTTGTCTATTGCAGTTTGTTGGAGCTTCAATGGGAACTTTGAATATTAAGATTCCCTCCAAGAGCCCTGGAGATGGGAGTTATGATTCTTTTCCTTCCAGGGCATATTGTATTGTCGTTGAGTACATTCCAGGTGGGACTCTAAAGAAATGCTTAATCAGAAATGGAAGAAACTTGCCTTTAATATTGTGATTCAACTTGCTTTGGACCTCTCTAGGGGTACATACAGAATTTTGATCAGCATAGATTTTTTTTAACAGAAATTGGCATAGATTATTATACAAGCTTAATTAAATGTCTTGTTTTGTTTGTTTTGCTTTTGCAGCTTAAGCTATTTTCACTCTAAAAGGATTGTAAATCGTGATGTCAAGACAGAAAATATGCTACTAGATTCTCAGAGAAATTTGAAAATTGCCAGTTTTGTTGTTCCTCGAGTCGAAGCACAGAACCCCAGAGACATGACTGGAGAAACTGGTACCCTTGGCTACATGCCCCCAGAGGTACTGGCTTCTTCAAATCCCTTTTTTACATGATAGATGACTTCTTCCCATTTCCTTCATTCATCTAGAAGCTGCTACAGATTTTAATCAAGTAACTTTTTAGGTCCTTGATGGCAAGCCTTACAATAGGAAATGTAATGTTTACAGCTTAAGTATATGCTTGTGGGAGATTTATTGCTGTGATATGCCTTATCCAAATCTCAGTTTTGCTGATGTTTCGTCAGCCGTTGTTCAACAGGTTTTCTTTGGTCCCTGCTATTCTAGTTTTTAGATTCACTTGCTTTATGCCTCATTAGCTAGGCCAATGAAAAAATTGGACTTATCAATTATTTAATCACTTCTGTATTAGACTTATGATCTCCATATGCCTTAGATGGGCCTATATAGATACACTTGAACTACAGGGTTCAACATTATGTACATGAGGTTATGAGGCATCAATGTATGTACTAAGTTTCTGATGTTCTGCATATTACTTGGAGACAAGAAGTTCACATAGTTTAACTGGAAAATTAGCTCAGTTAGAACTGTTTGATTCTTTTTGTGCATTTGTTCCTTTATTTCTCTGCTTTCTCTTCAGTTCTTTAAACCCATGAGTGTAGCTTGTAATTATCGGTAATTTTATCTGTTCTATAATTGTTGGACGAGGTTACTAGTCTAGGTCCCTTGAAACTAATTTGGCAATAGTTTCTGGCTGTTTCCTTTATTTGGTTGTTTGAGGGCAGTGCGTTTAGAACCTGATCAGCATTTCAAATTTTGGATTGTGAATTTCTTATTACATTCATACTGATTTTATTTATTTATGTATTTATTTCAGAATTTGAGGCCAGAAATCCCGAGATGTTGTCCAAGTTCATTGTCAAGGATCATGCGAAAATGTTGGGACACAAATCCAGTGAGGCTGCTGGAGGTGATAGATACGAGCAAACGAGGGGGCGTGATACCTGAAGACCAATATACTGGTTGCTTCTGTTTCAACTCAGCTCGCGGTCCATGATTTTTTTTCTTGTTCTCCCTTCTTTTCCATTGCATTGCTATAAGAATGGATGGGCATTTGCACAGTGCCAAACATGGAGGTACGTCTTGTATGGCTTCCAAAAATGTGCTGACATGACGAGGCCCAAGGACTGACTGCCTTGTTACTGTTACTGTACTATTCTATATCTTCTAAGCAATGTCAATTGACCTTGCAATACTTGCAACTACGTCTATGAAGTTTTATAAGTTTTTGGTCTATTCTTGCTGCTTAGGTTTTCCTCAGTTATTTTTCCATCTTCCTACCAACATCTGCGCAGCTAAACCCGTAATTAACCCATGCACGGTTGATCGGCGACTGGAGTGCATAAGACAAAGTAGGAATATCATCTCATGAACGTGCATTTGGACAACCAAAAGGGATGTACTCAAATAAATCTCTCGACGGTAGCACAAAACAAAATCAACATTAAACGAGATAACCGAAATCACAGAACCTGCATTGGTTACTAGCTGGTAGTTGTACTTGTGGCATGAACCTATAATCTTCTTAAAACATTTTTGGGAGATGGTTGAAAGGCGGAAGGATGGTTTGGCGGCCTTACGTGAAACGCATTGCTTTGCCTCCTCTTCCTTTCAGACAAAAATCTGTACTTTTCAACAAGAAGACCGTATCTGGTAATTTTGCAGTTACGAAGGAAAACCAAGTACAATGTCCACACGAGACCTGGCATTGGAGAAAATATTACAGTATCACTAGGAACACTGAAATAAGTTCTAAGTATCAAAGCCAGAGTAGACGCCACTGTCCCTCAACAGCCTCTTCTCTTCTTCAACGTAATTCTTTCCCCTGCTTGCCTGACCAAGCTCGCGTTTCCTCTTCTCCTTCTGGGAAAAGGATAGATTTTTATTCTCTTTCTTAGTTTGCACATTATTCAGTTGCTCTCCATCCATTAGCGCATCTCTTGTTTTCTGTCGTTCTATATAGGATTCCTCAACCTCAGTTCCACGGCGTTCTTTGCCAGTAGACCAAGACCAGTCCTGTTTAACTTCATCTTTTGGTACTGGCATGCTCAGGACTGACAACCCACCTTCGTAGCCATGTCGCTTCAATGCTTCGAAGTCCACAGTGCTACTTTTACGCCTTCCACTATTGCCTATAAATATACGAAAATAAACCCTTTGAATATAAAAGCAAACTGCAGGAAAGTGCCATATCTTAATAACAGAGATCAAACTTTGGGAATGATTCTAGGATACTTAGTAATAGAGTTTTTAAGGGTTATGTTAAATTCTTTACAATCAGGTTCAAGTACTTAGGCAAGTCTCTTCTCCAACTTCTATGTCACCAATCTAAAGCTTCCTGCAAAACAACCTCCCACCAGGTTTTAGGATTTACAACTGAATGCGTTATCGAGTTCCATCCAAATTTTAGACTATCTAGAACAGTATACCTTCAGATTTCTTGTCTTTCGATGGCATAGCAGATTTAGAGGAAGCATTCGATTTCTTTTTGCTAGCGTCAGAATCAGAATGTGATGAAGATGATTCATCGTCCGTCGAATCACCGTCGTCTTCCTCATCGCTCCATGGCATAGGCCTCTTCATGCTACTAGTGTATAACCCTGGGATTAAGCAAAAATGAGAACCCCACAAAATACACTTGATTATACTTGAATATGCAACAAGGTTATGATAATCCTGTAGTTTTGTAAAATCCAATCCAAGTTCCAAGCGCCTTTTACCAAACACTCGATGACAACAAAAACTCACTTAGCACAAATTAAGAATTTAGGAAACAAAAGTTGGAATTATCTTTTTGTACAGCCTTGGACAATAATCCTAGTCTACTACATCCTTTTGGTCCGAGAAGCCCAACAGTGAACGGAAACATAAATACCAACAGATTAAAATTTAGTTTCTGTTATAATAATAATAATAATAAACTAGAGCTAGAGAGAGAGAGAGAGGGGGGGGGGGAAGGGATGGAACCGTTGGAAGACGATGGTGGAGAGTGGGGTTTGGTTGAGAGGTTGCCTTTTTCGATGGCGAAGATCGAGAGAGTCCACCGGGGAGTAGCCTGACGACGATTTGAATGTTAAAGGGCCTTGCCGCATTGGATGGGTTTGTCAATGTGTCATGATCCAAAAACGCTGTCGTTTTCCTGGCGGGAGACAATTTCTTGTTTTTCCGGGATGAGAGAACGAAATTTCAATTTATGTTACAATTCTGCCAATGTGAATTAGGTTTTAGGTTATAAAATATCCTTCCGTTATATTTTCGTATTATTATTATTTAAAATAAGAAAATTACGACGGCTGCCCTTTCCTCTCCACCAGTCTCTGTTTCTCCGGGTCGCTGACGACAAAGGCTCTGCCGTAGACATCTTCTTTGTCTTCTTTACCTTCTTCTTCTTCTTCTTCTTGGAAGCTACAGTGGTATTGAATTGAACCTCTCTCTCTCTCTCTCTCTCTCTCTCTCTCTCTCTATTTGTAATTCAACTGCGCTGTGTTTATCTGCCTGTTTGAATGTTTAACCCACCCTCCCCAAAAAATGAAGACTAAGACTAAAAGAGTGTATGATAGAATTGGAGAAAAGTACTGAAAGGCTTGGAATTTGTTATTGATTTGGGGTTCCATTTCAAACATTACTAATTCACATTTATCATTGAATTAGCGGCATATATTGGTATTTGTTGAGAGTTATTGTGGCCTTTTCAATGTTTTCTTTCAGTTGGATGACAGAATATTATGGAGATTGAGGGAGAGGTCAAAGAGGGCTCTCTCATCCTACTCAAGCAAGGAGCTGAAGCGGTGAGAGTTCCATTTCGTCAGAATTGCTGCTCCTAATTCTCTTCTGTTGTCAGGCTTGTAGTCTCGGATTTCTCTTTTAAAGTTTATGTCATTACCAAAAGGCTTCTTTGCAAGTTGAAAAGCTGCTTTAGCTTCCCTTGTTTTTTGCAGCTTTATAGATAGAATAGCATTTGGATGGTGCAACTTTCAATCTTTATGTTCGCAGAGAGTTTGAATCTACTTTTGTGGGAAGGAGGCCTGTTGTCGAGGAACGGTTCTCAAAGAAGTATAGACTTCCAAATTTGGACTCTAGGCTTACTCTTAAACCCTTAAATGTGGTAGGTTAATTTAATTCTCACAAAGCTGCTTGTTCTTGCAAAGATATACAAATTCATAAAGCAAGCATTATTTCTTGTCTGACCTTTTCCGTAAACTAAACAATTGGCTAGGAGGCCAGGTGCATGACAAAGGCAAGGCGACTTGGTGTTTATATCCCTGTACTATACTCTCTGGATCCTATGCTGCACACTCTAACTCTAACATTTGAGTATCTTGACAGTCATTCGCTAAAAGATATCTTCCTTGGATTTGGTTGACAAGGTGTTCTGGAAGAACGATTGGATGACACAACAAAGCAGATTGGTGATGCAATTGGGAAGTTACATGATGGCAGCCTTATCCATGGTGACTTGACTACATCAAACACATTAACCCAGAATGGCACCAATCAATTGGTGAGTGGTTTCATCTGTGAATGAAGAGGGGAAGGAATCATTATCCTCTTAAATTCTATTCTTCATTATTATTTCCTAAATGAAAATGTCAGTATTATAGGTGGTTAGTGTCTTCTTGTAGGTCCTTACTGATTTTGGCTTGAGCTTCACATCAACGCTTCCTGAAGATAAAGCCGTAGACTTCTATGTGCTTGAGCAAGTTTTGCTTTCAATGCATTCTTCATGTAGAAATGTGGCAAGTCAACAGTATATTCATTGGCCATAATCATCTTTGCCGATCTTCTAGATTGGTGATAAAATGAAAGGAAAAAGAAAACAGAGAGAGAGAGAGAGAGAGAGAAGCGTAGAGTCTGCAATGCAATCTATCGGATTGCTCATTCTAGCAGATTGGGAATTAGCCACTATAGTAGAATTTGGGCATGTCACATTCTTCTCTGGTATAGTTTTTCTATCTGGAAGTGACAGAATCTTCTAAAACCGAACTTTCTACTAATTGCTGCAATTTTTGTATAGATCGAACGCATGCTTGCTTCATACAGGAAGTCCTCAAAGCAGTGATCATCAACACTAAACAAGCTAGCTCAAGATGCAATCCCTCCTATATTGTTCGGCTTTTACATGGATTTTGTAGCATCTTGACTTTGCAACTTCTTACAGTTGGACAAAGGGGTTGAGAGCGCACCATGGTTGGATAAGCTGTTATTAGCTATTTGTGCTGCATTAAGGTAAAGAGGAACAGATGACATGCCTATTGACCTGGTTATTGTTATGACAAGATTCATGTCTATGTCTTTCATATTTTGTGTGTGATTCATTATCAAGAGACAGCTTCCTCTGCCTTTGTAACTTCTGTCACCAATGAGTAAAGCGACCCACAAAGCAAACGGAGCCTAAAAAGCAAAAGATTTGGATCTGGGCATATCACAATCTAGTGCCTTTTTTCCACTAAAACCCTCGTCTTCATCGTTTGAAATCCGCAATGGCATTCTTAAGCCCTTATCTTCACGAGAGAATGAGAAGCCACCGATCTCATTTATCCCATCAAATCGTCAATCAAATCTGACGGTGCACACTTCTCCTTGGATCATCGGAAGCTCAAAAACACACACAAACGTGAAACTGCTAGGCATTGGATCTCACCTCTCACCCAAACCCGATCTAATCTCCTTCTCTCAATCCATTTGCCGACGTGGCCAAGCCCTGGATTGGGGTTGTCGCGACAGTACGCGGCAGGATCAGGAGATATAGAGGCGCGATGCAGATTACGGTGTCCGATGTTGTGGCTTGAGCGGGGGACCAATGTGGAGATCCTGCAATGGTGGGATTGCGTCAGCCACGCGCGCATATGCTACAGCACCGTAACGAGCAGCACCAAGTAACATATCCAAAATATTTTCTCTGTATATATATATATATATATATATATATATATATATATATATATATTCATGAGAAAGTAAAACAAGAATTGTGTGCATTGAATCCCATTAATTCCGTAAATTTGTGAATTTTATCACTGGAGTATTATAATTGAATCAATATCAGTGGAGTATTATTTCTTTGCTCCACACTCAAAATTGATATTTGAAATTCTATGTTTTCACAATTTTTCTTCTTTTAAAAAAAAAAAAAAATTGATTGGGGTATGTTTGACTCGCTCATTAATGATCCACCCCCACCATCTTTTCTTCTTTTTCCAGATTTGTCTGACCTACATCTACTACATATGAACATTGACAAGATAGGAATTCTAGTAACTTTGAGATTTAACATTGTGTTCTGGTCAGTGCTCCGCCTCTTACATTGTATATTTGGAAGGGGGGAAAAAAGGAATACTAGGAGAGCCAAAAAAAAAAAAATTTCTAAATTTATTTTTCTTAAAATAAATTATTGAGAAGAAAATTATTGATTTTTTTTTTTTCAATCCAAATACCATGTTAGTATTTGAATAGAGCGTGGGGCAATCTCTTTAAATATTTCAACCATCGCATTGTGTGTTATATGGAGTTTGGTGCCATAAAAGAACTATCTATGCATCCTTGTACGAAGCCAAGCAGATGGTCCTACATCACATTAATTGAGACCATATAAAGACTTTCATGCATTGACAAACCCAATTGGCAGTTCATTAAACTGATTATGTTGCGTTTTATAATAATTGAATGCTATGATTATAATTAATGATAGTGATTGTTAAATGTACAATCCACCCACACCTGCATGCGCTCCATTCTCTAAAGCTGGACTTTTTGTTTAGGAGTCAACTCGTGCTGATGATGATTCCCAGTTCGTGGTAAACATTTATATTATCCGGAATAGACGGGACGACGAGGGGCTGAGGCCAAATGGAAGAAGGCTGACGTAATGGTTGGGAAATTAAGAAGAAAAGCAGCAAATTGCAGACGTGACGATTTGATGGACAGCGTGAAGATGAATCAAGGCCGGAAAGAGACTGTTTGGCCCCAGGCCACACTCCCCATCTTCTCTTTGTCACACGTCAATTATAAATGAGCCATTTTTACTGTGTTTAGGGAAAGAAAATGGTTGTTTAGCAAGCGAACTGGGTAAAACCTGACACAGGCTGCTCTTGCTTAGGGTGAAACTGAACACCCCACCTCCCCTCCTCATTTTCTACCTGTAAAATGTGGAAGCCTTCACATCGCCAGGAACAAATCAATCCCTTTCATTTCCCCTCTTTGAATTTCCAGAGCGTTGGCGTACATGAGCCACGCACATCTTCCCCATTCGTTCGTGTGACCCTAATTTCAATATAGGTCTATAATTGACCCTCCGTGAACGTTTTAAGCCCTAAAAATAGTAATTCGCACGCATATCGTCAATTTTGTGAGATTAAAAAAAATTAAAGAGGAGTGTAAGATTAAATATAAATTTAATTGTTAATTATATATAAAAAAAAATGTATCAATTTGTATTTGATCTTATGCCTATTTTTCATGTTCTTGACATAACACTCTTTATGAGGTTTGAAGGAAGATTGGATATGAAAAAGGGTACCCGTTTGAGTGGGATGCTTGCTTGCTTGCGATAACTCACCATTCAATTCAATTCAAATTCAAACGCAGAGCTTTCTTGCACCGATACAATCGCATGTTATTATAGACATATCAAGTATAAATCCGTGGCCGTGGGGGAAAACTAAGGAACAGGGAATACGCATCAGAAGCTACGGCATCGAGTGCACACAACACAAGGAGAGCCACGCAAGTCTGCTTTGGAAATGGCCATCTTTTCTACCCAGATGGTAAAGAAAATGACAATCTTCAGAAAGCCCCATTCCATCCCAAAGAAGAACAGGAGCCCAAAGCTGGCACCCTCCTCAAAAGGGTTATGAAATCTTTTGTTAGAGAAAGGATAGTTGGCTCGAGAAGAGGTTTTTTCAAAGCTGAAAAAGCAAAAAGAAAGACAAAGTAAAATCAAATCTCTCAATAGGACAGATACTTTCCCAAAGTATAAATCAAAGATCGTGGTTTGACTGCCTCGTTACCCTATCATTTTTTTTTTTTTTTTTGCTCTAAATCCGGTTGAGCAAAAACATTTATCAGCAACCTATGAAAAAGCGTGTGGGAGTTTGTAATATTCCATCCAAATTTGAACCAAGATCAACAAATACCCATATATCTTATTCAAGAAAATCAAAACCCGAAATCTTTTCTTTTCTTTCCTTCTCGTATTAGTTTATAGACGTAACAAAAAGCTACGGAAATCATGGGCACTGGACCATCAATCAATTATTGACGCAAACCGAATGAGCATTTACCAAATTTGTGAATCATGAAAAAAAATATATATAATATATACAATTCAGAAATGTTTTGTCCGTAAGACTCATAGATCCATTTTGGCTAGTGATCTGAGAGCTGGAGTTCCACATCCCACGTAGCAATTCACGACAGGTTAAGATACGAGTGTTGAGAGTCATAAATTCATCCCGTCTATCTTCATTGAATCCGAAGTGTATAATGCTATTTACGTCGTCTCCTCATGCACTGCCATTTTCATGAAAATGGTGTGACATAAAACAGTCCCTCGCTATAAGAAAAGAGACATTTTCCGGTTGGAGAATTGCCTCCCATGCCCTCTCTGTCAAGAATTTAAGGTCAGGGTCCCCATTTAGCTTTAATTTGCTACAGTGTACTTATCTGCTACACTAATTATATGTACAATGCGGAGGAAATTTCTGCCGAGTCCAGGAGTGCCAGCCAACTTAATGCTCTTGCAGTTGGAACCTAAAGTGTGTTGCACCCAAAATCGCTGTTCGTTTGAACTAAAACCAGTTGGATTTTCGTTTGGTTTCTGGACATTGGCTTCCAAGATGCAAAGTTCCCATTCTTTGAACCCAAAAAATATGTTATGCCCCGCAGACTTCAATGTGAACTGATTTGCAATATCATTAGAATATAATAAGCTTTCTATTCCTTTAATCACTGTCACGTTAAATTATTGCTTGGACATCTTAGCGGGAGAAAAGCAAACAATAACAGGTGAACGATGTTGTTGGACATTTATGCTTAATTGGTGTTTATCTTGAATAAAATGGATCATGGTGTGCCTCGTTGACCCTAAAAGCATGAGTTCTGCTGGCCAACACCGAGTTGAGACAAGCTTGGACAACCTTGTAACGGAATCAAGGGACTTACATTAATGTTAGTGGAAGCTTCACCAGTGGCTTAGTGGGGTTGAAAGAAGTAGGTGGGGGATTCCCACTATTCGAGGTGGAGATTAGGGTTGTTCTTTACATGTTTCGCCGTCAACTCCATTAGTTTAACACATGAAAAGATGAACAAGTTCCAGTACTTGATTGCCAAGAGCCTGGAAATAAGAAAACTGCGACTAAACTAAAGGGAACCTAGCCCAGAGTCCCAGAGACGCGGTCTCCCACAAGCGGCCTGTGTATTAAGATTAGTCAATTGGGGAAAATCAAGCTTGGAGAGCTTAAACCAATAAAATTTCTTTGTTTTAGCCAGGCATTGAACTGGCTTTTAAACAGATAGTTGCGCAAAACCCAAGGAGATCGCGTGGGCCTCGGCTCGAGTTGATCTACGGACCTACGGCTGCCTCCCGCGGCCCAACAAGATCTTACTAGCATGTAAAACCAAAAATAAAAAATAAAAAATTCAATCATACAAACGTGTAACTGTAGTCCTGCCGCTGGAGGGGCTCCCAAAGCACAAAAAAATTGCTTTGGTCAATGCACGAAAACGAGTTTAGAATACTTTAGAGAAGCCATAAAAATTGTCGAAATTGAAAGTCACAAAATGGCACAACTGTCTTGTTTCCCTGGGACACGAGTCTAGATTGAGTCAAAAAAAAAAAAAAAAAAGCCCCAATCTTGCACAGCAAACCGGCACTTGGACGACAACTAAAAAGCAACCAAGCGGGTTTCCGAGGAGAGAACTTGGCGAGCTTACGAACTCCAAAAATATACACAAGCGAATGCATTGGAGGGAGAAGCAAACCTTATTCGTCACCTACGAAACACACGCTCTCCAGTACATTTCCCAATGCCCAAAAGCAACCTCCGTTGAAAGAACAGTGCCAACCAAGTCGCCAACCCCAAAATCCTCCTAAAAACACAAACCCCCCCCAGCAAAAATATGCAAAGCTCGTCCGCATCCACGTTAGAGATTTATAATAATACCAACCAACAAAAAAAAAAAAAAAGTTGTCGCCGTCCATTACTTCTACGACAGTTGATTAGAATAATTTTAATAAAATCTCTTAATTTGGTATTTAAGTTCTAGCAATTTTGTTTTTCTTTCTTAACTTTTTGATTTTTAAAAATGAAAAAATGATTTCATTTCCGCTTGGGAGAGATTTATAAGGAAGAGGAAGGAGGCCAATCCACCAAATGTCGTTAAGTCATAACAGACACAAATGCTTTAGTTCTTGTAACTTTGTTTTGACTTCCCCTTTTTGTTTTTTTTTTTTCCTTCATCCTCATCAATCTACTTAAGATAGAACAACAAATGCAAGATTTACTTTATTGAGGTTGGAAATTAGAATAGATTAATCGGCCCCAGGTGGCTAAAAATTACAAAACACCCCCCCCCCCCCCCCCCCCAGGGAGAGCGAGCGAGAGAGTCAGTGCTCACCTTGCACTTTATTCCCTCTTCAAATTCCACACTTTGCCCTGTACTGTGTACCCAGAGCGAGGTTTTTGGTAACACCGAGAGAAGCTCTCTCTCTCTCTCTCTCTCTACCTCTCATGTTTTCCTGCATTGTCTTGCTTCACTCTCAGAATCTCATGGTCTTACTTACACGCTGCTCTCTCTCTCTCTCTCTCTCTCTCTCTCTCTCTCGTTTTAAATTAACAGTCTTTCTGTTCTCTTATTTGCCTCATTTACTCTGATTTTCTCTGGACCGGACACAGCAGAGAGAGTGAAGGAGAAACAGCCTAACCGGGCAACTGGGTTGTTCGTGCGTGGGGTTTGTTTTTCAGTTTATAAAAGGCCCAGCAACTGTGTCCCTCTTTGTTCCATCAATTGTTTCCTCGTCATTGCCTAAGAAAACAGAGCATTAGCCCTTCTGTTTTGTCCTCTTCTTCTCCTTTGCTTCCATCCCCGAGCCTTGTTCTCGTTTGTTTCAGCTCGAAATATTTGGCTCTTTCTAGGAACTTGTTATGAGGGCTCTGTTGCATTGTTGAAATTTCTCTTTGCTTTGTTCTTTATGCATTCGTATTATACTACAAGCAAATTCGAGAAAAAAATATTAAGAGGAAATCGAAGAAGTTCGATCGTGGCCGTCAAAGAAAGAGGAACTGATATTTACCATCAGCGATAATAATTTTGAAAAGCTACATGTTGTGAAACAATGAGAGATGAGAACTGAAGAAAACCAAGGTTTGTGAAATCCCTACCAGAGAATAAAAAAAGAAGAAGAAAAAGCGAATTATGATTTGACATGCATTTGTGCTTTAACATTGCTGAATCTGTGAACATTTTGATGGCAAAGTTTTCATGGCCCAAGACATTGGTTAAGAAGTGGTTCAATATCAAGAGCAAAGCTGAGGAATTTCAAGCAGACGATTTCTTTTATGGAGGTAATTAGTGGTTTTCATTTCACTGCTTTGTGTAGTAAAATTTTACTGGGTTTACTTTGGGGGTGGGGGTTGTCCTGCTACTTCCAATTGCTGCTCAGCATCTGCTAGTTCTTTCCTCAATTGATTTTTTTTTTTTGGAATATCTTTTGTTTTTTTCCTAGTTAACTAAATACATCATTGTTTTTTGTGGTGTTTGAATATGCTGAATCGATGCATTGGCAGTAGAAAAGCAAATCTTTAACCCCTTTATTGGGTTCCTTTTTTCAGGTGTTGATGAAGGTTGGAGGACCAATTTCTCTGAGAAAGAGGCATGCACCATCAAGAAAAGCAAAACAGGTTCAGTATAACAGAATCCACTATTGCTTTGGACCACGCCACTCTTTAATTTCAAATTTTCGATAAAAGGGATACTGATAATGATGCATGTTATACTTTTGTCATACATATTACCCATACCCTCTGGCTCATTGAAATTCCTCTAAACCCTCACTTTGATGTGCAGAAAGAGTGAACAAGAGGCACTCTGATGGAGTCCCGCGAAGCAAGATGGACCTTGATGCTGCACAAGTTACAGATGTGTGCAATTATAGGTATGCTTAGTTGTTGATCAATCCCTCATATGTCTTTGTTTCTTGCTAACAGTTGCTCTTTATGTTTGTACTAATTACAATGTGGAGCAGGATCTTCGTAGCTACATGGAATGTTGCTGGGAAGTCTCCTCCAAGTTATTTGAGTCTTGATGATTGGCTTCATACCTCACCTCCTGCTGACATTTATGTTCTTGGGTATGCCTAGTTAATGGAGAAAGAATTTCATTGTTATTTCCATGTAATGTGCAACTGTTAACAGCAATATAAATCTCGTTTACTTCATTCTCTTCAGGTTTCAAGAAATTGTGCCTCTGAATGCTGGTAATGTTTTGGGGACAGAAGACAATGGCCCAGCCAGAAAATGGCTAGCTCTCATCAGGAAGACTTTAGGTAGTCTTCCTGGCACCAGTGGTGGGTGCCATACTCCATCACCTATCCCCGATCCAATAGTAGAATCAGATTCAGACTTTGAGGGATCAACAAGGCAGAAGGCCTCATCTTTCTTCCATCGTCGTTCCTTTCAATCTTTGAGCCGTAGCATGAGAATTGATGGTGACATGTCAATGCCACAACCTATCCTTGATCGACGGTTCAGTGTCTGTGATAGGGTTATTTTTGCACATGGACAGAGTGACTTTGACCCTACTTTCAGATGGGGTTCCTCTGATGATGAGAATGGGCCTGGGGATTCACCAGATACAACATACCACTCACCACTCAATTACAGTGGATCCTTTTCTGTGGAAGAGAGGCAAACACAGCAATCAAGATTCTGTTTGGTTGCAAGTAAGCAAATGGTTGGAATATTTCTCACAGTATGGGTAAGAAGTGAATTGAAGGATGATGTTCACAACATGAAGGTTTCTTGTGTTGGCAGAGGATTGATGGGGTATCTGGGAAACAAGGTAACACTTTGCCAAGTAGAGAAATCTCTTGAATTTGAGAGGAAATCTGAAGAAAAACAGCAATCATATTGTCTTGATTTTACAGGGTTCAATTTCTATTAGCATGTCATTGCACCAAACAAGCTTTTGCTTCGTCTGTAGTCATTTAACATCCGGGCAGAAGGAGGGAGATGAGCTACGAAGAAACTCTGATGTTATGGAGATCCTCAGGAAGACAAGATTTCCCAGGGTCAATGGTGTGGGTGATGAGAACTCCCCGCAGACAATTCTGGGGCATGAGTAAGCCCTCTACTTTTGCCTGTTTTAGATTTTTCCCACAATGTGTTTTTTGCTTGGATTTTTTCTTCTAAACCATAATCTTCTTGTTGTAGTCAAATTATTTGGCTTGGAGATTTGAATTATCGGATTGCTTTGTCTTACCGATATGTAAAAGCTCTTGTAGAGATGCGAAATTGGAGAGCATTGTTGGAGAAAGACCAGGTATTTCACAGATTATCTTATACTTTATTCTGGTGCATATGCATTTCTGCTTGGTTCTCATTCTAAATTGTGGAAAGGCTCTGTCATTTCTCTATGAGGTAGTGCTCAATTTAACCTCTTTGATGTTCTTACTTTCAGCTTCGGATAGAGCAGAGACGGGGACGAGTCTTTGAGGGATGGAATGAAGGAAAGATATATTTTCCTCCCACATACAAGTATTCCAACAATTCTGATAGATATGCATGTGATGATATGCACCCAAAGGAGAAGCGAAGAACTCCAGCCTGGTAATCTCTGTCTCTCTGTGTAAGCATGAAAGCCTTCTTTCATTGAGAGAAAGTAAACTGACATATGAGGTATGGGAAATAGTACAGTTTTATGATGAGAAGACAAATAACGAATCATCTGTTTACATCTATAGGTGTGACCGTATACTATGGTATGGAAGTGGTCTCAACCAGCTGTCCTACATCCGTGGAGAGTCCAGGTTCTCAGATCATAGACCAGTTTATAGCATATTCTTAGCTGAAGTTGAGTCCATAAATTGCAGCCGAATCAAGAAAAGCATGAGTTCTTCCAGAATTGAGGTAGAAGAGCTGTTGCCAAATTCACATGGATACACTGAACTCAATTTCTTTTGAGGAATGGCAGTTCGAAGTCTTCCAAATTTCCGTTATGCTCAGGATCATGAAGCTGGATTTTCTACAAAATATCCAAGGTAATCTGCCGCATGGCATGTTTGTTCACTTTTAGTTGCTACCACCTTGTGGCTTTTTGCACTTTGGGATTAACTTATTGATGCGGGCTTTGTCAATTGGCATGGAAAATTTCCAATCATTAAATTGAAATGCGTAAGCTACAGCATGCGGCACTTTAAGGTGAATCCATATGTTTAACTCTGGGCAGCTCAAGAAAAATGCTGAGTAGCGGAAGTCAGCTAAAATGAAATTAGATAAAATATTGCTGTAAACCATTTTCTTTTTAGAATTAAATATTTTTGGTCCGAAATATCTCTCGTTATTCTCATTTGCCGCATGAACCCTTGTATTCCAGGTGGGCACTTCTACTGAGAAACTCCGCCTGGACATCACACGAGATACTCTATTTGCTCACAGCAAAAGTAAAGGTTTGTCCTTGGCGTGATTTCCTCCTCATTTTTATGTTGGTCAGCACTTTTCGTTCGTCGACTTATTCTAACACCCTCCACATTTCCACTCGCCGCGCTACTGGTGCAGAATAAATATGTAAATTTTGCCAATTGACTGTTGTGTTCTCCAAAACTGTAGCATGGCGTATTTTTTCATCACCAAGCTCCGAACAGACGATTGCAGCGACTGGCTGCTATGGTACATAGACATTGGATCTCAGGAAATAAGGTGAATATACTAATCCGGAAGGTTGCACTTTTAACTATCGGAATTTGATTGGTGTGACCATTGCTACGTGGTTGAATTTTCGTTTCTATTTTGCAGTACGTATTCGACGATTGATCAGAAATTCAGCCCTGCAAACATTTCAATACGTAAGAGCGCAAATAAATGGATTCGGAGAAACTTCCGACCCCCCCCCCCCAGAGGAAGGGAAGATCAACAACATTTTTTGACTTGGAAGTATGTCAGATCTACCATCTCGTTTTTTTTTTTTTTTTTGGGGTGGGTTGGGAGTTCAAATTTTATCTGTTTCTGTCACACTTTTTATGGATAAACATCTTTGCACTTGCTGTGTCAGTCGCCTACCTGGGGCGCTCAAGCGACAAAAGAAATAGGTGCAGCATTTTTGCTTTCCAAAGAGTAGCGTTGTAGAGATGTGGACAAATTGCGTCCACCCAACCAGCCATATAGGTCACTTCAAGATTTTACGTGCTATTTGATTTGATTTGATTTGATACTTCGTAGCTCAAATTTTCTCGCCATGCAAGCTCTCTCTTTTCACGCTTCTTTTTTTTTTTTTTTTTTTTTTTTTTTTTTGTTTTTTACGTGAGTTTGATACTCGACTGCCTTCCGATATGTTAGATGCAATACGGTTTACCTTAGTTGTTGATGATTTTTATTTCTTACTATTTTTTTTTTAAAATTCCTTTCATTAGAAAAAGGACAAAAAAAAAAAGAAGAAAAAGAAAGGGGTTATTTGTATTTTCGTAAATCATTGGATAAAAGAGTTGGTACAACGAATTACGATCAAAATTACTCTTAAATTAAGGTGCGAAACTCGTTACAACTCGCTTCTGAAGTTAACTGTCAAAAAAAAAAAAAAAACAATTTATTTTTTTCATATGCATGTTACAGTTGCCAAACAGTACGAGGCCAAAGGCTTTGAAGACATGTCACTGTCCTTCCCTCGCTAGCTGATTTTCCGCGTCCACACGCTCCTCTTCCTTTACTTTCTTCTCGTATTCTCAACTGGGGCGCGTGACCTGAACTCCTCTCGCGGGTATCCTAAAGCTGGATTTACGTTGTGATTTCTGTTCTAACTTGGAACAAAGTATCCGGTCTGCGGATAAGCTGACCGGCGGTGAATCGGCAGGACGGGTGGTGTTTTTCACCCTTGGGTTGGGAACAGTGGACACGTGTCCACCTGGTGGGGACGACAAAATGGGGTCCACGAGATTGCACTTCAGCCCAACATGGTATGCCCAGTGGCATGCCGGACAAACAAAACTATACCAAATATACTCTCGTTCCTCCTCCACACCTTTTTTTTTTTTTTTTCCCCTTTTTTCTTCAGCATTGAATCTTAGCATAATATATTAGCATTTTAGGCATGAATTACATAACATGTAAATAAAAATAATTCATAAATTAATATTTTAAAATTTTAAATCAAAATATAATATAAAATCTATAAATTTGCTATTTACTTTGACATTGTTTATATTTCTCTCCGAAGAGACGATTGTTGTTTATTATTAACTACATTAATGCTGTGCAAGAAGGAACGAACAACACACTTCGTCATATTATACATTCTATTTAGTTAAAATTCACAATCGGGAGCCGCACTGGACTGTTTTGGGAAAGGATTTTTTGAATTTTGGATTTAAGTAACCCAATCCAGGTTTCCATTCTATTAATAATGATAATAATAATATTATTATTATTATTATTATTATTTCAAAGTTTTCTTTTGGTAATCGAGAGTACGACTCCTGCAAAGGGCTGGGCCAAACATGACTTCAAAAGAAAAAACCAAAGGACCGAATGGTGCAACGGCTATCAATCGATAAAATAGGTGAAAAAGGGAAAAAAAAAAAAGATAAAATAAAATAAAATAAAAAATCCTGAAACGGTCTGACCATATGGGAAGACATGTATCATAACGCCCACCACTCCACTAACATTATTATCCTTTTCTCGGCAGTACTCAACATGCACTTGCGAGGACAAAGCCCTACTTGGTCAGACCCAAAAAAATCAGCAACCATTCTGCCTGCGTTATAAGTTAGAATAATGTTAAACATTATTAACAAAAATTTTAATTTATTATAAAAATATTATTCTTATTAAAACACATTTAATTCATAAATTATTTAAATTTTTATTTTCCTTTGAGAGATAATATTTTATAATAATTTTTTTTATAAAAAAAATATATATATATATATATATATAATATTTTACATCATTTGAATGTAAGCAATTCTTCAAACAAACGAATGGGCATTCTGTTTTCTTCCGTTAGAAATTCCCTCACAAATAAATTATAGTTATTATCCGACCCTGGCGGCAATCTCTAGTCGATACGTGTCAAACAGGTATTGGCCAGGATCTGTAGCATTAAAACATGGTCAGGTGAGACCCTGGGGGGGGGGGACCCCGAGGCAAAGGGGAGCACAAACTCCGAGCGGCCTCGTACGCTTGCTTACGCACTCCCTGAAATGTGACGTGGCAGAGGGTGTTCCCCCCCCCCCTGGGCGCCTGATGTCACGGAAAGACATCACAGTATTTAATGCGGATTTTATTATTCTAATTGCAAAGCCCATCCCGAAATAAATAAGAATTAAAGTAAAAAAACAAGGTTATTTGATTCGGTTTTTTTCAAACTGCCCATGGGGAAACTGGTCTAGAGTACCCTCTGACGAAGGATGATGGGGCCTGTGTTCAGGAAGCCTATATTGCTGACAGCTGCATTACAGAACTTGCAGTTGTATTACCAAGGAAATAAGATGATTTTTTTTATAAAAAAAACCTGGATAATCAAAGAAAAGTTGTATAACCCAACCCAAGTAGCGCTTTTGTTTTTTTGTTTTTTTGGTTTTTTGGGATGAAACAGATGCGAATTCGAAGTCGGGAAAGGGGTGGTAATTGGAAAGAGCATGGTCCCACACGATTGTCACGTATGACCGGCAACAACGTATTTACGCTCTCAATTCTGACAAAAATCTCACGCTCGCTCGAACGTCTCAGGCGTCTTTGGGAGGATCAATAAAAAAGTCTGCAACTTTTTCCAGTTAGTTTCACCTCAAACATCATCATTGTCAGTTATCACACGGCATAAAAAACTCCTCTGCAGAATTTGTCCTAAAAAGAAAGGGAAAAAAAAAAGAAGCTCAGTGCAAAGATTGAAGAGGAACAAGCCAATCTTGTAGCTTCCAGACAGGCATATGCTTTCAATGAAAATTGCACAAGTGTGCAGGCGGAGGACAGCGAGTTGGGGAACTATTATTGAAAATTAGGCAGGCAAAGACAAGGCTTGGTCTTGCAATAACTACGTGGACAGGCTTTACCAAATTAAGCATTCAGTGAGAGTGATGTCACGTTCCTCCTCCACCCTATTTGTTATGGTCGCTTGTTAAACAAGTTGTGTCAGTGGTACTGAAATACTTCAATGACGCACGCAGAGGCGAGCTGAGCCAACGCACGGGGTTTCTGAACTTCCGTTCCAAGCTATTATACCAAGGAAAGATTAACTTTTTTTACAGGCAAGCTTTTCAAATATGAGCAAAATTCCAATAAAATTGTAAGTCTGTCAAGTTAATAATATCTTTTTTTTTTTTTTTAAATTTTTACAAATAATGAGTTATTATTTGTTTTTGATATTTCGAAATATCACACTTTATCACAAGTTATTTAAACTCACAAGTACACTGTCCAACACTAAAATCATTTTGTTTCAAAAAATACAGCATTAAGAATGGTTCTTGCACATATTTTTTCCGGCAAAAGACGGCCTTAATTTCTCTTTTCATCATATCTTAAATGTGGATTTTACTCTTTCCTTTATGAACTCATTGAGCTTTAATGCTTTCTCACTACAGACATTGTACTTTTTCAATTTCAAAACAGTAATTTTTAACTTTCTTCTCCTCTGTAAGCAATCAACTTAGCAAGATATTAATCCGTATAATGAAGCAATCAACTTAGCATCCCATGTTTCTTCTCTTTACAGTAAAAGTTAAACCAAATATCAGACGGCCCCTAATACAGTAGAAAGAGAATGGAACTGAACGACACTTCATTTTTTGCAGTAATGAAGGAACCATGGTCCACTGGTGAGTAGAAGAAGTAGGGGTTCCATCCTCCCCTGCATCCCACAAATCCTCTATCGCTATACAGCTCCAACCCTCTCTTCCCTTCCGCGCTTAAACACTAAATAAATTCCTCTTTCCAGTCACCGAGAGTAGTGGCCACTGAGTGACCAAGAAAATCATGATGTATGTCTGCACAAATATTTCATTTTCTTACTGCATATTTGCACAGGCTACACTCTGTGGAAGTCTGAATGATGCACATAGCATCCATTTACCTGGTGCAACAAGGCGTACCCTATGCATTTGCACATCAACAGCCACCTCTCTCAAAGCAATTCTTATCCTCTGCATTTACATTTTTCAAGGAACAAATAAGAAAATGAAGGGATCGGAGACTGATGAATTATATAAACACACACACACACACACACACACACAAAAGGAAGTCCAGCATTCACACTAAAAGATTCCAGATGAGGCAACCAACCTTGTGAAAGTCAAATTCAGGATCCTCGGCTTTGGAGAATCCGTAAAGATGGATCAATGGTAAGTTGAATTCTCCAGTCTTGGGTCCACCTGCCCATATCCCCCTAAAAGCATCTTTTTACATGGGGAAAAACATTTTAGAAAGAGAGACACTGACAAAACCTCAAATTCAGCATCGTCTACATAAAGCATTACAGTCCGATTGAAAGTACATATCCAAGTCATCAAGTCTAATCTCTCTTGCATTTATTCAAGACATTCAAATAGCAATTTTTGTAGTTAGGAAAGCGCTCAGAGCAACTGAATTACTGGCAATTCCTAAGTCATTTGGCCAAATGCGACAACTCTCATGTTGATCAGGATAAATTCCGAAACTGAGCTTCCAAGACCAGAAGGAAATTTATCAAATGACAACTAACATTATGAAATCAAGACCATAAACAGAAGAAACTAATGCCTTTTATTTTGCTGAGGAAAAATACTACCAGAAAACTAAGAGCGTACGTTATAACTGCATGAAAATGACCAAATTATATGGGCAACCCTACAATCTGATTCTTCTTGCAAGGAAGACAGACTGAATACATACATCATACCTAGATATTCCACTGCATTGTTGGGCAGATTCATGACCACCTGTGTAATGGAATGAGCTCTCTCACTTTTAAACATAGCATCAATGAACCTCCTCCCATCCATATTAAAACCTAGAAAATAATATCACAGATCCTCAGGAAGAAAAATATTGACAAAATTTAATTAGTTTGTACTTCAATGAAATTATTTCTGGCTAATTTCATGATGATCCCTCCTTCACAGAATAAAATATTTAAGAAAAGATTGCCCTGCAAAAAGAATATGAGACAACTGACAAAGTTTCATTGCAAGTCTCCGTTTAACCATACCTTGATCTTCCTTTCAAGCTTGTTGAGGACACCATTACTCTCCAGATAATCAACAGCATGTGGGTTCAAATCATTGGCATATACATGCTTGACTACCTTGGCAGCAGATATAGCTATTGGACCCACCCCAGAAAAAACATCACCTGTCAGTTACAAACAATTATGGTCAACAGAAATCAGCATAATGACACTGATATCATATGAAATTCACAGAAAAACATGGAGATAAAAGTATATTGCACAGTTCTTCAAATGTAATCCACAAACACAACTAATCAAAGTAAAACCAAAAAACAAAAAAAGCACTTCAAAGCAGAAATAGAAAGATAAGAAACAAACACACAACTAGCACCACATTGAAAATAAAATGCGCTTCAAAGCAGAAATGAAACAATTGAGTATTGTATGAAAGATGCTATGCATTTGAAATTCCCTCACTCCCTCTTTCTCTCTGACAATGCCCCTTCCCCTCCCCCTAAAAATTTTCTAACAGAGTATCACTTCTTGCACCCCACCTAACTTTAACTCTAATGGTCAATGACAATCCCCATAGCCTCACAACTCCAAGCAGATACATGACATTAAGCTTCTGAAGTAGCATGAGCTAAGGTGAGGGAAGACACAAGCATACAAACAACATCATTTGGTGTAAAGACATTCAGCAGCCTTTGTCTTTCAGTTGCAAGTCTTGAGTTCCAATACCTGCATAAAGAATACAACAAATTGAGTTCTTGTGGCCTTTGTAACATTCCTTTGCTGGTTTGTCAGTTCAGCTCATACTTTCAAAACGAAAAATACTATTATGCCTGAAAGCAGACTTTTCAACTGCATATACAGTGGATAAATGCTCTAATGAATAGTAACCACAAGAAAGAAACTCAGTAACATATATGAAGGCCGAAATTTTTTTAAAAGAAAAAATAGTTGAAGAAACTTTGATGCAGCAAGAAAAACTATTGAAGCAACCTAGGGATTTTGAAGAAAATTTTCTTTTTCTTTTCTATTTTTCTCTATCATGATAATTCTTTTTGGCAGGGAGAGAAAAAGAGAAGAGGTGGGATGGTGGATCTACCAAGCAGCTCCTGCTAGGCCTAAACAGCTGGATGTGTACATCACACATATTTCCATGCTATGTGTAAAACAAATACTTCCTAACACATGCAGCTGAAGAATGAAACTGAGTAAAACAGGCCACAAAATGTTGTCAACTAAACTAGAGAAGAACAAGCATCCAATACTTCAGTTGGTTTCTTGATTAAATTGTGCAGAAAGAAAACAGACACTGTTGCTAGATCAATGTGAAATCGCAATCCTCTCTCAACAACCATGGTCACAAGAGAGTGATTTCCAGCTAAAACCTCCAGCTGCATTGTTCTGTGGTCATTATGTATGGCATCAGTCTTGTTTACAACAGTCTGTATCTTTGGCTTATTTTTATCCAGAACTACCTGTAATAGAGTATGTGTTAAAAAACCTTCCATAGATTCTTTCTTCATTCAGCAGTATTTTAAGAAGATTACAAAAAAGAAAGTTTTGATCATTAAAACACCTTTGCTATAAGCTGCTTGAATGGCAAATGCTCCTCTCTCAGGTTTAGGTGTGCAATGTGGCCAATAGTTTCAAAAGCTGATGGGACAATCATATCCTTTGGTAGTACAGCCTCCAAGATCTGCAAAACTGTAGTCATTATTGTTTCCAGTAACTACAGAAGCCTTTAACAATTTAAGTTCAGTTCAGTTATTGGCTGAGTAATGGAGACCTTTTCAACAGTCTACGTTGCAAGTGTGTCTGTGTGTTAACAGAGATAAACAAATATTGTGCTTTGCAGGGTACAAATCAAGGTGTTCAAGCTCAGCCTCTTTTGGAAGGCAATTTCCAAAATCAGCTGGAGCTAGCCAATCTTATTCTCCTAAGCTTTAACTTTGGCTTGGTCCAAATTGCTTAAGGATGGAAGTTTGAGATCTAGATGAGGTCAAAGTAAAATGTGGTCCATTTAACATCAAAGAAGCATGTTGGAGAAACTATATCTACAAATAAATTAAATAATAAATTAAAAACATGAAGCAATACTGAGGCTCACTCTGAACCCTGCACCCGTACATATCCAGATAAAAACAAAGATAGTTGGCTAATTGACAAGAAAACTTAGAGGGTCCTACTTGGTTCATTTTCAACTACTGGGCACAGCCAAACCTGAGCTCTTTCATTAAAGCTTAGCTCTTTTAAAACCCTTTTGAAAGGGGGTGAGGGTTGAAATTCACTTAAATACGTTGACATTTGAAATTACTTTTTGAACCATGCTGTTGAAAGATGAGCAAAGTAGAAAGAGAAAATACACAAACTTCACTTAAGATACCTTCTATAGAAATTACCTCATTCATCTGCCAGTAATCATAAAACAAAGTCAACTTGCATCTAACGAGCTCAAAGGCAGATGTCGTGTTCTCTTTCATTGCTTCATGTAATCCAGCCTAGCAAACATGATAAGTTGTTGGATGTAACACCAAAAACAAACAGAAATAGAAAAGTAATTTGAACCCTATGTCGACGATAGATTTGAATGACATCTCAAAGTAGAAATCATGAAAGGTGAGTTAACAACAAAATCAATATCATGGTCCAGCAGCATCCATCCAGTGGGTGTCACTAGGCTGCAGGATGAGGGAAGCCATAAGCTCCTATAACACACAATGTTCAAGATGGTGCCATGTAGTAGAGGTCAAACAGCATGGCTAAGTTGCAAGCCCGAGTTCCAGAGGTCAATGAGAGTATAATTTTTAGACAGCACCAAATTGTTAAAGAGGTGAAACTAATCATTAGACGCTTCAAATTTTAAGCCAGAAAAAGGAATATCCATAAATTTATTCAGCAGGCAAGGTGACACGTTCAGAATCATGGTAAGACACCATGCACACAATACCAGAGGAACATAAATTTTCAAACACTCGCAGAGAATTCAGATTAGCAACCTTAATGGCCTGGGGCAACTGCTCCACTCTATTCTTGGCATACCTCTCATCCAAAAGCAACAACCTTGTTGACCCCTTCCATTTCCAGCTTCCCTTAAAGTCATCCCCCAACAGACCCTTCCAAACCGCTCCTTCCTCTTTCTCCACAACCTCCACCACAGCACACTTTTTCGATTTCCTTCCATTTCTCTCTTCTCCACTCCCACCTTCATTCTTCTTTTTCCTTTTCGGGCGAGAGATCTTCGCCAAATTTCTGAATTTAACAAACCCTCTTGAATTAAACTCGTTTGCCAACTTTTCTCTATACAAAACAGGGCTCAATCTTTCACCATCTCCCTCCGCCTTCCCGTAAATCCTCCGGCTAAATGTAACGAGATCTCCTCTGTCTGCTTCCTCATTTTCATGCCCAATTCTTGTGTCTCCTAACAAAGAAACCATATTTTCTTCAACTTCATCCCCAGGCACCCTTGCAATGTTACGAATCCGTGGCCAATTCAACAGATGCCCGCGGAGTCTGTTCTCTAAAGCACAAGAGCACTTGGCAGGGACTCTAAGCGCGGCTATATCAAAAACTCTAGTGAATTTCGCTTCGTCCAATACGTCGTTCTCGTCGGAATCATCTTCTTTGCATTGGTCCAGGAGGGGTGTTAGACCATATGGGTGTGGGCAACCGTGTGGTTCTCCTTGTTTTTGTTTTTGTTGTTGTTGATGTTGACATGGGTCTTTGCCCTTGTGAAGAGAGGGACCATAAGGGGCAATTCTGGGGTTTATGGTTTGAGTGGGAGTCGAAAATTGAGACACAATGGGGAGCTTAACGAAGGAGCCTTTAGGGAAGACTAAGAAATGGGTTGGTGACAGATTGGCGAAAGCCAGAGAGTTGGACATGAGAGACAACCTCGTAACCATTGATGTGGTGATTATTAAAGACCAGGCATAGCCACCGCGGAGCCTGCAAGTGCTTACGTTAAGCGGATGGGCGGGGGTTTAGCGGAGGCATAGCTACGCCGCGCGCCACTCTGGGTTTTGGTGGGTTTTGTTGACCAGAATGGATGGGAAATGAACGATGTAACAGTCTAAGGTTTCCCCTTTTTTAATTTTTTTTACTGATAGAAAGACCATTTCATTAAACAGAATTCATCAGTTCACATACTAAATAGTGGGCGACAGAATTCATCAGACACTCGGCACAACCAAAGTTGCAGTAAGGCAGTCAGATTCCACTACGATAATGAGCAAGCAAGCATAATGATTTTGCATCTTTAACACTCGCCCGGATTGTCATCAATTCCAGCACGGTGACATTTTATAAGAGCATCAATAACACAACCGATATGATCTCGGACAACAATACCAATTCCCCTGTGGGGTTGAAATAAGGGTGCATTTGTCTTTGTCTTAAAGAAGGCAATGGAGTTGACCAGAATTGTTGAATTAAAAGTTTAAGGTTATAATTATTTTTGTCAATTTTTAAAAATTAATAATAAATTAATTATTGATAAATTGATATGTTCTTTCAATTAAAGAGATATCATTTTTTGTCATTCAAAATTTCTTATTAATAAAAATTAATAGAAAATTTATATTTTCATGTTTTAAAAGGGAAGAGATTATTTTTTCTCTCTCTTTTATGTCTCTTAAATGCATTAAATTATTTTATTTACATATGTTATAATTACCAACATATCTTTTGTTTATGTATTTACATTGAGAACAGAGTTTTAATTCCCTCCAACTTCCCTTTAATGGATGGGTGGCAAGTTGACCTAATTCAAAATAATTTATATTTATTACTCACATATAATAGGTGGGAACAACTTAACACTAGTAAACTCAACATTTAATTTTTCATAAACAATTAATATAAGTAAATGGATTGTATAACCTAAGAGTATATTTGCACTGAAAAGTATATTTTATATATTTGTTAAGGATATATAGTTGCTACAAAAAAATTTGTGAGCCTTATTATATAAAAAAAATCTTGCTATGCCCTATACATATTTTGTTATATGAATCTCAATTCACCATATTTCTCTTAGATTAAGTTAGATTTTGTTTTCCTTATATATATCTATAATTATTTTTTAATCAAAATTATATTTTATTCATCATCAATAAATATAATTGGTTAATTGATAAATACATATGGAATATATTAGGCAACATTAGTTTTCCTTTCATATTTATATTCCTTAACTACAATACAACTACTTTCTTATACATATTTCAGAAGGTCAAATCATTTTTAACTATAAGTTATATACTTAAGTAGCAAACATTACAGGGTAATAGAAAACTTGTATACGGTACAAATTTTTTTAAAGTAATAATACCTTAAAAAACTTGTATAATAAAGAAATAGGGATTAATTTTTCCATTTCCTTTATTGGTCAAATAGCACACCTAATAGAAAACATGTGCTACGGTGATTATTCTTTGCATAGGGCATATATCATTTTATTTATTTTTCTTATAATATCACTATATAAATCTTAGTTCAATCATTTTCTAGTGTTTAACATCAGTTCTTTAAGTGACTCCTTCATTTATAAGTGACAAATTGAGATCTCATCTCTAACTTTTAACAAGTTATATAAAAAGTGAGAATTTATACTAGCTCTTACTTATTATAATTTCATCTTGATCATTTCAAGGTGACCATCTCTATATACATAGAATTTTGCTTACTTAATAGTTTCATCTCTAAATACTCTCTTAGTGTTAAAGGCATTGTCTATATGAATGAATCAATCTTAACCTGTTTGACATACTTGTTCTTTTCTCTTTAAAAAAAAAAAACTTATGCTATATTTGATTTCATATTAAACTTATTGTGTAACAATTAACATTTAAAATGATATTACTAATACATGTGTAACAAGAAATAAACTTTTTAATTATATAACAATACATATCATAATGTATAACAACATATTAAATTCTACAAAGTCTCAAAGACTTAAAATGTGACAAAAATACATCTTTTGGTATTAGTATAATTAATGGATTGCTAACATTCTGTGTGTCAAACTATACGACAAAGTCACATCCTTTTTATGACATAATTTCTCTTACAAAGTTGTACTTGATATCAATATGTTTGTTTCTATAATAATATTTAGGATCTTTTACATATACAATAGCTACTTGAATATTAAAATACAATATGACTACTTTTTGTTAATCACCATATACTTCCAAATATACAAAAAATCTCTTAAGCCAAATAGTTTCTTATACTGCAGTTGAGCACATTACAAATTTTGCCTCCATCATTAATAAGGCAATACAAGTTTGCTTCTTAGTACTCCATGATATGGTACAATCATTTAGTAAAAATATATATTCTAATGTAAATTTGTTTCTTAAAACTAGGAAAAGTATGTTGATAAATTGTGAAGAGAATACTTTGGTATTTTAAGGGCATTATAGATTATTCCTTGTGTTAGTAAGGAAATGATTTATGACTAATTAATTATTCAGATGCCGAATGGGGAGAAGATTCAAACCTTTCTCTTATAATTATAGGCTTCAACATTTATAAAAGAACATTAATTTGGAAAACATAAGTAAAGATAATAATATATATGAGAGAAAAAAATTTTTAAACATATTAGCCTAAATATACACAAAAATTGCATATTAAAAAAATTAAATATCAATTTTAATGTTCTTTTCATACCAAAATTAATCTAAGAAGACTCTAATACCAATGTTAGAATGAAAAGTTAGAATCATAATTATCTTTGTAGATCTTTAAGACTTGTAGCAAATTGATCACTTATAAATTGATTTTTCTTTGTAATTAAGATAATATCACTATATTAAATAACATTTTGTTCATAGCCTAAGAACCTTTTACTAATGATAATCAATTGAAAATTTGTGTTCTCCCATTTTAAAGCGTGAGAGATTAATTTTTCTTTCTTTTTATTTTTGCCTATCTCTTGCTTTTTAAAGTGTTGAAATATTTTACCTATAGATTCTATAATTACCAATACATTTTTTGTAACATGTATTTATAGTGGGCATGTAGTTTTAACTTCCTTTAACCTTTTTTTAATGAGTTGGCTTAGCTTATCATGGGCAGGTTGACCTAAACCAAAATAATTTACAATAATAAAGTCATTGATTGAATTAAAGATAAAGGGATAACAAGATATTTATAAAAGGCAAAATAAAAAGAGAAGGCTTTATCAATATTGTATGTTAGAGAAAAAACCTTTTTCTTAATGTTATAAACGATTTGTGCCTTTTAAATCACTTAACAACCATTAAAACAAGGTCAAATTACACCATGGTAAAATTAGCTGCAAGTTTCTTTACCTAAAAATCAAAAAATGTTAGTCGTAAATCCCTCAATTGGAGCCTAAAAGGGCTAAACCATACAGCACTGATAATGGGATAACCATTAAGTGAATTATGACTAATTTCATTAGTGTTTTCCACATTTGACACAAGTCTGTCAATGTTGACATTACATTATGCTAAGGAAGAGTGGTTAGGGAGATAACCTCTAACCATTTACCACATAAGGTGCTTAACCTTGTTAGATACTTAGGACTTGTAAACCTTATTATATTACCTATAATGTTCTTAAGTACTTGAAGAGGATGCAATATGTAAAGACACCAAAGAACTTGAAATACCTAAGTGATAAACACTTTTTATGATGAATTGATAAAGACATATATAATGTTATACAAGCTAATCTTTTAGGCCTTAAATGTTAAAAGGAATCAAGAGCATTTGCACCACTTCTAAAGGAAAAAAAAGTGACTTAACTAAATCACATTTACAAACCTAGTTGCTATGATTAATAAGGGAGGACACTATAGTACACGTTTTACTAAAATAGGTGTCAAAAGTGCTCAAAAGTCAGTTTAATTGGGCAACCAAGAATTAGTTTAAATATGTATGAGTCTACCATTATCAACTTGTCAATAAAAGCCTTTTTGAAGTAATTCATGTGAAAGTAAAATACTACATCAAGTATAACTTACAGTATATTCAATATTAGCCTTAAGGAAATCATTACTTCGATAATATTTGCCATTAAAGACTTATATTGTAAAGGAATCATCATGATGAGTGAGAAGCCATGCTTGATTTGCTAATGTGGTGAGATTGAAAGAATGAAAATCCTTAAAGTTAAGAGTACTACATCCCTTTAAAGAACATATATTTAGCAAAAATGACTAATGAATTTTTTTGCTTGCTTCATTGTTACCCTACCAAAAGCTATTAGTCATACTTTTCAATTCATACTGAAAAGATCTAAGAAGATGAAAACAATTCATAACATAGGTAGAAACCTCCTGAGTAATAGCTTTAGTTAAAAGCTTTTTACTTGTAAAAGAAAAGAGTTTTTCTATCTAGCTCCTAATTACTTACAAACCTTATTAGGAGTTAAGTTAAAATTTAGCCTTTTAAAACAACTAATTATTAAAAGTGTTGAGGTTTTTAGTATCATATATGATATTTTTATGTTTTGATATGTTTCTTGTACTTGATTATTGTCAATGTATTTGAATTATATTTCTTTATTTTGATTGATTGATTAACAATATGATAAGCCATATATGGTTAAATATTATTTATATTTATGTTATTTTAAATAAGATTTTTGAATTTTAAATTTAAATTATGTTAATAATTTTGTAAAGATTTTGTAATATGTCAAATCTTTTATTTTAGAAAAGTAGTAAATGAGATCTTGAGAGATCTTATGGAAAGATGAAAAGAATTAAGGTGATTCAAAGTTAACAGAAATTTAAAATCAATAAATTGATGGTATTGACTAAACAGAGTGAAAAAATAATAAAAAATAATAAAAAATAAAAAATTTAGGTTGATTGATCAAACTAGGGTTATGATTGGTTAAACACTAAGAAAAGTTTGAGTTGTTAAAGATCCATTTAGTTCTAATGATAGGATAATTACTAGGTCTTGGTACTAAGGTCCAAATATTTTTAAGGTCATCATCTGTTATATATATCCAAATTTGGTTAGCTAATGTATCATTTATATGCTTTAGTTTTACTTATGAAACACTTACAACAACACTAATGTTCCTACATATAGATCGAGTTCTCAAAAGGTCATAAAGATTAACAATAATTTGATCTTGAAATGCTTTATTAACATATTTCTACCCCTTGGGAACCTATTGAATAACATTATTAATGTTGTCATCCTTTGGAAGGTTAAACTTAATAACTTCAAAATTTTTACTTTACACCTTTTAAACATTATTAAAATGTTGTTATTGCCTTGATGATCATTTGTTTTCTTTAATTTTTATTTTTTGTACTTGCAAGATTGTATAATTTTTCCATTTTAGGAGAGAAGAGGTTAGTTTCATCTAATACAATAAGCATCTCCTAAAATAAGAGATATTTGTTATACAATATACCTTACAACTAAAATAGTATCCTAAGAAAATACCTTCATCTACCTTATAATCAAAATTTCACAAGTTGTCTTTTATATTTAGAATAAAACACTTACTATTAAGGACTTGTAAGAAGTTTCTTCCAAGCTTCCTCCTATTCCATAATTTATGAGAGGTCTTTACAAAATTCAAATCAATGAAAACTTTATTAAATATATAATAAGTAATATGAAAGGTTCTATTCTTCCTTTTAGCTATTTTATTTGTGGAATTCTTAAAGTTTAAAAAGTTATGAGAGATACCTTGAGAATTATTAAAATTCTTAAAGCCCTCATTTTTAAATTTACTACCATAATCACTTCTAATTGAAGTGACACAGTACCCATTTTTCGTATGAACTTAATTATAAAAACCTTCAAAGGTTTTTAAATACTTATCTTTGAGAATTAGGATTATAATCCATACAAATTTATTATAATTGTCTATTATAACTTATGTATATAACTCACCACTTAAAAATAAAAATTGAGTAAGACTAAACAAGTCCATGTTTAATAACTACAATGGTAGATATAAATATTATCTTTTTTCTTTTAAAAGAGCTTTTACTTTACTTACTCATTTGGCATAAGTCACATACTTTATCTCTCTCAAATTTTAGTTTATAAAGTCCTTCTAAAAGGTTATATTGTTTAACTTTTGATAATTACATTATTATTTCATAACCTAACCTTTTATATTATATCCATGATTTTTCACTAATAGAAATAAAGGTCTTAACATTTTGGTTAGCCAAAGGGTGTAAATTAATAATATACATATTATTCAATTGCTTAGCAACAAATAATAGATCATTTATTTTAAAATTAGCAATATGGCAAGCATTTTGCTTAAATAATACCTTATAGTTACTATCACACAATTAACTAATACTTAACAAATGGAACTTAAGTCTCTTGATAAGGGAAACATTATCAATCATTAAGAACTTTTCCTTACCTTTTTTGTTAATGCTAGTAATCTCACATTTAGTATTATCTATAAATATTACCTTTACACCATTAATTTTCTTGAAGAAAATGAAAGTCATAAGATTTCTTATCATTTGTCTAAAGTAACCATTATTTACGTAGCATTCATCTCTCTCATTGTTACCTATCAGACATACTTGTATATGAATCATGTAAATTTAGGTACCTAAATTTTTTTAGGTCCTTATGAGTAGCCTTAGTGCCTTTAGTACTTGCATGAGAATAATTATTTAAATCCCATCTCAAATTACAAAAATATTGTATGTGACCATAGTTACAATAAAAATAATATCAAATATAATCTTTAACATGATCTTTATATGCATCAACATTATATCTATCATATTAATAATTATGATAACCATCATAAAAATATACATGCTAATGTGATGCTTTAGGCCTTTGTTTGTGTCTTATGTATATATGGGTATACTTATGTGATTCTTTTCTACCATGATATAATCAATGAGAATTCTTATATGATGTATTAATAGATGCTAATGCATATGTATATACCTAAGCTATCTTGCTCTAAAAAGTTTAAATTGATATATATAAGAGGTATAGCCCAAATCCCTTTTCTCATTTGAGACTTTTAAGAATTAAGTAACATGTTTAGTTTGTCTTTACTATCAATAAACTTAGAAAAACTCTAGATGCTTAGACACTTTCTTTTTAAGATGAATATTTTTATCTAAAATTTTTTCAAGTCTTTCCTTATTATAAACATTTTCCAACTCACCATTTTTTTTAATGAGAAACTTAACTTCATTTTGTGAAAAGCATTCTTTTACTTAAGGTAACATTCTTTACATAGAGATTTCTGCTTATGATAGTTATTTCTTTAAGGTTCCTACATCTAGAATCTTATAAAAGTCAACAATCAAAGACTTATCATTATTAAAAATATTGTATTCAAAAGTTACCTTATTTTTTACTATCATAAATGTCAAATTAACTTCAACATCATCAAAATTATCTTTTAAGTCACTTTGGTTATCCTAAGTAGTTATATAAGACTTTGTTTGCTATCTTTTTCTTCTTATTATTAGTATGATAGTTAGAAGCAATATGATTAAGTTTGTTGTAATTATAACAAATCATCTTATAGTTCTTACGTACTTTTAAAGGATCTTTTGGTGCTTTGCCGTTTGTCCAAAGCTATATGACCTTTTTGTTTGGAATGGTAAGTTCCTTTTTATTTTCTTAAGTGTATTGATAAATTTTTTGATCATCATCACTTTCTTTAGGTGAGAAGGCTTTAATAATAATTTTTTTCTTCTTCTTATAAATCTTTTTAGTGAAAGTCATCTTATAGGTAAATAAAGGCCTAATCAGCTTATTCAAGTCTAAAGTATTTAGGTCTTTAATTTCAATAATTACAATTGCATTGGAATTCCAAGGCATTATAAGTAATCTCATTGGTTTTTTTATAAAATCACTTATCTTAATATCCATTTAACGTTTTTGAGGGGATTAATAATACTAGTGAATCTTATATATATTTTTTAAATTGCCTTATTGCTCTTCATGTCAAAAAGCTTATACTTTCGCACAAACAAGTTAATCTTTATGTCATTCACTTGTGAGGTGCCCTTATAAGTGACTTTGAGGTTATCTCAAACCTTCTTAATCATTTTATATGTAGATATCTTAGTATATTTATTAACACTTAAACCAAAATGAAACATGCAAAATAGTTTAGAGTTTAAGGGTTTTGAATTTCTTTTTCTTGATAATAACCACATTTTTTTGCCCTTTAGTCCTTGCTTTTAAGATTTCTTGAAGTCACTTTTAACTATTTCCCAAATTTTATAATATGGGATTAGATATAAATAATCATCTTGTCTTTCAAAATAGTTCTAACTTTGACCATTAAAAATGACAAGTTTAAGGATTTTTATACTTTTAACATAATACATGAGTATAAGATATCATGAATTGAATCTATAGGATTAGACCTTTTGAATGGAGATTGAGTTCTGATACCACTTATTGGTTCATAAAGTAATTGAAGAAAAGGGGTTAATTGAGTGTAATCAAGTTAGTCATTTAATTCTTGCTTAATTATAATTTCTACAAAAGATAAATAATAATTAAAAGTAAAACAAGGAATTTAAATGACAAAAACTAAAAAGAGGAAAGGGAAGAAAAAGTATGCATTTTTATTTATAGTAATTTGGTTCAAACTAAGAGCATACACTTATTCATGGTTTCTTTTTTAAGACTTCATTTCATTAATCACTTCCTTTTTTTACAAGATGAAGATAAACATTTATACTTGATCACCTTAACCTTTATTTTAATAAAAATTTTATGAAACTTTTATAAAAACCAATGCTTTTTCATAACACTTATAAACTTACTCTCTAACAATTATCACTAAACCACTCTCACTTTTCCATAACCTAAGTTATTCACTTTTAAAGCCCTTTGTCACGGATCCCACATCGGAAAGGTGAGGGGAATCCATGGGCCTTATAAACGTGGGCGCTGCACACCCCAATAGGTTAATCTTTTGGGGAGAGGGTAATGGCCCCGTGACAAGTGGTATCAGAGCCGACCCATTCCAAATCCGATGTCCACCGCCGAGCGCTCTAGGCCCGAAAATAGGGGGAGTAGGTAAGGGGGTCTCGGTCCACGACGAGGACGTCGATGGATTCGGTGGGGGAGAATGTCACGGATCCCACATCGGAAAAGTGAGGGGAATCCATGGGCCTTATAAACGTGGGTGCTGCACACCCCAATAGATTAATCTTTTGGAGAGAGGGTAATGGTCTCGTGACACCTTGCTCTTAAACCTTTTTCACTTTTAATCACTTTATTCTTTTTTTTTATATGATTACAATGAATAGCATGTTAATGTCTTACACAACAAAGTTTCTTAAACTTTTTTACAGACTAAGTATTCAAACTAAGCACTAGAGATTAATCTCTTTACATAGAGAGAATTAATTTCCTAAAATATAAACTTTTCTTTTGGAGTATTAGTTAACTGCAACACTCAGATCATTAGAGCAACCTAAAATCTTTGTAACCTTTTTAGCTTGTTACCTTTTTAACTTTTAAATCTTATTAATCAAACATAGACATAGTCTAGTCAATTAAATTGAATTCTCTATAATTTTTTCATCATTTTACACTTCATGTCTTCGAATTACCTTAGTTAACTATAGTTATAATTTAGTCGATTGATCTAAATTTTTTATTTCCTTTTACGCTTAGTAGCATAACTCTTCTTTGGTGTTTAATTAATTATAAGTATTGGTATAGTCAATTTACATAAACTTTATAAATAACTAATGATCAAATATTTGATCATATTTCTTTTTCTTCTCACTCAGCTTTTAAGACAACTCTATCAAACTTCTTATGTAAAATAATTTTTAACTTGATCATCATTACCATTTGTTGTTACCATGAGCTTTAAATAAAAGGTTTATTCAAATTTACTTATATTACTTATTCTTATAATTCATCTTCTAATTTTCACTTTGTCAATCTTCTGCTTATACTAAAGTAAAGGTTTTCCTTTATAACACAATGTTTTAAATAATTCAAATTTTTTACGTTATAAATATAAACTTTATTATTGTTTATCTCAATCACATAAATAATGTGCTTTATGGATAGACACTTCACCTAAATGGTAAAGGCATATGACTTTTCACACTATAAACTTAATCTCTTAATTTAACTTTTGATTACTTGTTATATTTCAAGATCTTTTTCCTTTTTTGACATTTTGACTTATGCAAGTAGTTTTGTAATTACTTAGGAGATAATTTTGCCATATAAGGATTGTATTATAGTATCATTCTAATACAAGCTTAATATCTTGGTTTAATATGTAATTCATTATTGTATCTCTAGATCTTTTTTTTACCTTGACACTTAAACTCCCACAAGAAGCTATGTAATTGTTTAGGAGTTAGTTTTGGTAAATAAAGATCATATTGTAGTACACTTCTTGTTACCAACAAAATTCCTTTATTTTCTTACCATCCCCTTTGATATGTTTCACTTTACCTCTCACATTTGCTGCCTTTTATTATTCCAATTCAATAACTTATGTGGAATTGTACATGACACACAAATGGGAGTCAAAGTCACCTATGTCCTTTAATGTGCTAATTTTTTGCAACTCCTTAACAAATTTGTTAATATAGTGTGCCATGGTTGAAATGTTACACATAAATCAGATTTACTTATCTTATTATAATTTCTCTTTTATTACATGTGCATAATAGTGTCATAGTAAGCAATTAACATGTAATTCCATGCCATATGTCCCAATCATTCATTTGCAATGATGAAAATGTCCTAACCTTTTTTTATCATAATAACTAACTATAAGAAAAAGAATTATGTTGTTAAGGAGAAGCTATAATTTTGTTTCGTAACCACTAAAAAGGAACATATAAAACTTATGAATTGCAACAAATTTAATGCTAAAACCACTAAAATGTACCAAATTCTTGATAGCAAATTAACCTTAATGATCAAACTAATAACCAATCATATAAGATTGATTATGAATGGCTACAACGAAACCCTCCTTTATGAACTACTAACCCAAATAAGTGGAATGAAACTCCAGCTTTAGGTTTTATGGTTGTCAAATTAATTGTTCTATTTTAGGCATCACCTAAAGCTATTATATACATCATACAATGTTGCGGTATGCCTATTATACATCAAACAAATGGCAAAATGCTTATTGATCTTTTTTTTTAGCTTATTATTGCCAAGAAAACATTTTACCTAAAAGACTAAATTATTATATAAGATTTAGGATATGGATTATAAATTATGCTTTAACATGACCTCTCACATGAAAGGCTAATTCATTAGGATTGAAACTAGCTCACTTGGTTGGAAGTGTAAATAGGCCAGGCTTACTTAGGTTTAAAACATGAACAAAGTAAAAATTAATAATTAATTCATAATTAAATATGAGAGCAGTGACTATTAAGAGAGAGTTAGGATATATATCGTAAATTACACTCTAATATGCCCTTCTATGCAAAAGGCTAGTTCTCTTGGGCCAATTCACTTGGGTTGAAAGTGTGAACAAGTCAAACTTACTTGAAAATAAAGCATAAACAAAGTAAATATTGTTAATTAATTCATAATTGAATGTAAAGGTATCATAATATAAACTCATGATCATTCGTTCATGAAGACTCATATATTATATTAAAAAACCATCTCACCTAAGTTTAAGTTCTTATGCAAAACGTAAAATATAAATCATATATTACACTTTAAAACATCCTATGAAACCTTTTCACAAAAAAGTTTCCAAATTGTTTAAGGCTAAATGACAACGAGATATAATCTAAGGCACATTGCCATGAATGATATAAAGAAGAAGAAAAACTTAAATCAATCTATAATTCATGAAATTGCAAATTAATGGGAATGAATCATTGATTGGAGCTTATTGTCACGAGGCTATTAATTTCTTTCCAAAAGGTAACCTGTTGAGATGTGAAGTATTTACGTTTATATGACCAAGATCCCCTTCTTCCTCGATAATGTGGGAGTTGGGTAATGTGCACCTGTTACATTCTCCCACACCGAATTCATCGATGACCTCGTCGATGTTCTTAGACACGCATTGAGTCAAGTCAAGAGTCCCACAACGGACAGGGTAGACTTTGATACCACTTGTCATAGGGCTATTAACTTCTCCCCAAAAAGCAACCTATTGGGGTATAATACTCACGTTTATATGACCTAAGATCCTCCCCACCCTGTAGGAATTGGGTAGGGTGCATTCATTACATTATGCTGTAGACAACAGGTGATCTTGCGGACCAAGACCAGGAAAGTAAGCAGGCTACAAATGTAAGTAATCTTGGACGCAATTTGTGTAATTTCATTTCCCTTATACAATACGATGCACCATACAAAAACAGTTAAAAAATATGCACTCCGGCCTACATTTGGGCGGCTAACTTTCTTGATGTCAAATCAAAAACCCAAACAATCTATACACTTAATTAAGGCAAACTGCAAAAATCACGTTCCCCTTGGCAGCACTAAATTGGACAACTTTTCAAAACAAAAATGCCGTACACCACGGCTACGGCTCCCTTCCAGTAGCGCTTCGATGATGATCTTCTTCCGGAGAATTAACCGTATTCAGCAATAAGCTGTTGCCGTTATTCCAACAAGGCAAGCAATAGAGCCAGGCCAAAGTACACATTACAGCATATGGCTTGCCAAATAAGACCAAAGCAAACATACTTACCAGAAGCAAACACAACCCAGTGTTGTAACTGTAAGGCCCTTTTCCATTCTCTTGCAAATTTTCTCGTTCCTGCTGTTGTTCGTATTTACTGGAAATTGATCGAACGGACGGATTTTTCTCGGACAAAGTCATTGAAATCAAAGTGTGGTATGAAGAACCGTCATCTTCAAACATGGGAAGCTCTGGTGGAATTGTGTCTGTTGAACTCTTTTTCACAGGGTTTGAATATTTTTCAAATTTCACGGATTCCTTCCCATTTAAGGAATGCAACTTTTGGAGAATCTTGTTTCTCTTGATCTTCTTGGCCTGTCACACCAATGAAGTATAAATCAGAATTAGAAAGATGCGCAAAGAAAACAGAAAAGGAAAAGTTAATCGGATTAGCTAAATAACTATTATGGATCAGCCCCATTACACAATTAAGTAGCGATCAATTACCCGAAAATAGAGAAGAACAGGATATGAGCAAGACAAAATCAACGAACATGGCACTAACCAGTGATGTCTCAAACAAGACAGCCCGCACAATGCGTGAGAATCTACTGCGCTGTTTCTTTTTATGTTTAAGAACGGTTTCTTTGTCCATAGAAGATACAGCAAACGACGGAGGATTGATATTAACCGTTCCATCTTGGCCTCCTCCTTCACTAGTCATGAGATACTTTTCACCGGGCTCTCTGGCGCCGCTGCGCCCGCCAGCGCAACCTCCGACTGGCCCAACTGAGCCGATCATATCCACCGTTTTAAAACCTGCGAAGAATTTTCTTTGTTTCTTGGAACGGCTATTTTCTTTCTTCTTGTTGTTGTTAATTTTGGATTTGGTCTTGTAAAGTAAGTGCATCGGGGGGCAGTGGTGTTGCTAGATAGAGAGAGAGGGGGAGCTTGGTGAGTAGGTCAAACACTTGGGTGTTTTGCACGGGGATTTAGGAGGATTTTGTGTGGGATAAAATTGAGGAGAATTCCCGAGAAAATGAGGGACAATTGTTTATGTGTGTGTGAAAAATGGAATTTTCTTCTCCTGCGTGTTCGTTTATGGAGCCGCTTTGACGGTGGTTTCCAAAGATGCCGGCCGCTCAGGGTTGCATCTCCATTGAAGGGTCAAACTTAAAAGCCATTTAAGTATTTATATCATGGCATTGATTTTCGTATATGGGAATGGTATCAATGACAACGTTAAGTTTATAACAATGATGTATTATACAGTTATGAAACGTATAATTATTTTTTTAAAAAATAAATTTAATGATGATATTAAATATAAACATATATACACATCTATCAATAATATGATCAATTCTCGTGTTCATATAATAAAAATCTTATGTGATTTTAGTTTTTTCCATTAATAATGAGAAAATAACGAAAATGGAGAGAATCTACTGTGCTTTTGATTTAATTTGTTCAACTGTTTGTTTTTAGTCCCGTTTTCCAAATGTTTGTGACAGACATTAATAATTTTGAAGAGAAACGTTAATTCTTCTCTTCGAGCAAACTCATTAATTTCCATGTATCATATATCATTGAAATGTGAATAGAAATTGATGTGAGCTCATTATTTCATGGTTTCCTAATGTGATGTGAGAAATAAAAATTAATGATCATAAAATATAATTTTCGTTTCATTGACTAGAATGTAATTCTTGAGAATAAATCACCAGCACCAGAATTATGAATTTTTTCGATGTTGATGTATTGAATTATTCTAATATCTTATTATATTCATGATATTTTATTAGAAATAATCCTATACTTATAAACAAGTATTGTAACCACTTTTTTTGACCAATGACAATATATCGTTTTTAAATACAAATTTTAATGGGGGGGGGGGGGGTTTGAGATCGATGGCTACAATAATAAAATTTATAGGCAAAGTATGTGTCTGTAAGATCTGCTTAAAAAAACAAATTGCAGAATTACCTTGTATAAACAATCAATTTACCTATCGCCTCCCATGCAATAGTATATTTTAGCTAAGTCCGACCCTGATGTTGATTGTACAATAATTAAAACATATGGATGTCATTTGATCGTAATGTCTTTTTTCTTTTTTTCTTTATTTTTTTCCTTTCTTTTCTTCCCCCCCACGTCCCACACCCAACCCTTCCCCTTTCACCATTTGGAAAAACGACAAACGAACGTTAGTCCAATTGCCCTCCAACATCTAAATTCATTTTAATCATTGCACATAAATGCACAAGTCCCAGTAGTAATATCGAAGTTAGTTGCACGTTTGGTTTCACGTTTGTTGCTTGCTTTAACTTCTAGTCGCCGTAAAACTAGGACCATTAGATTGAAGTGCAGATTCCGTTGGATTAATTAGAATAAATTAGTGATTTAGCAATGTTTAATTTGAGATGATGACATCAGAAACGTGGGTTGGGGTCGAAAAATTGGAGGCGGCTACAATTCTTTAATTTTAATAAGAAACGATAGCATTTATCAAAGTCACACTTTTATGATAAACGTGGAAAGCATCAAACTCCTCGTTAAGCAGTTTACAATGTTGTAGATTGTTTAAATTAAACAATACAATGTTAAATTGATTGTTTTAAAAAGTATTATAGTACTTTTTACAACAAACGTCAATCTAGAATTACCTAGATTACTATTGTACTTTTTAAAATTCGTGTTTTAAAAATGTATTTTTTTAGTGTAATAAAAAAAAGGTATTGTAGTTTACTTTTTTTTTAAATAATAATTTTTATTACTGTATAAAATAATTATAATTTAATTACATAAACAATTTCTTTTTTATTATTTTCTATTTTATTAAGAATTTTTTCATTTCCTTGCAAAATGCTACAAACAAGTACTAAATAATCTATTATGTTTACTAATAATAAATCTCATTATTGTCAAGTTGTTAATCATAATAGCAAAATTCGACTACAATCCTAAATAGACTCTTAAATAGTTAAGTATAATGACAAAGAACTTAATTATGAAAATTTTATCATTAATTATTTTGATTTAAGTTCAATTTTATTTTGAAAGTGATTTAGCCAACACACTTTATTATATACATAATTAATAAGAAATCTTTCATTTTGTTCTTCTATATATAATAATTCATATCATTCCAATAAACTATTTTATTCACATTTAACTCCATCGTTTAAACAAGTCAAACACATTACTAGTAGTTTTGATACCACTCTTATTCTTTTATACATTCAGTTATTTTTAATAAGATTTATAACTATTTTAGCTTATTAAAATATGCTTTATGATTTAGGTATATTTTAGGAAAATATTGAAAATTTATACTTTTAGTAGACAAAATTTTAGTATTTTACTATTTTAACCTTTGTTGTTTATTTTAAGTTTTTCACTAACTTAAAGGTTCTTATTAATAAAATGATATTTAGTGAAGTTATAGTATACATTTGAAATTTTCTAGAATGAGTTGTTAGTCTAAATCTGAGTTCATTTAGGCTTTTAAACATTACTTTAAAGAAAAGATAGAAAACTAAAGTCCAAATTTTATTTGGAGTTGATTTTTGTCTAAACATTAATATTTAAATAGGCATAGCTCAAGTTTTAGATATTTAAATTGGATAATTCAAAAGTCTAAATTAAATTTCAAATTTAAGCATAAATTTTTTTTGAAGAAATATAAGCTTATATCAATTATTTAATGATCCAAAAATTAACTAAAAAGCTATTGCAAAGTATGTCATAAATTAGAATAAGTCAATCTCTATTTTTAACTTAGAAATTAGGCTTTAGACCTTTTTATGGGCAAGACTGAATGTGTTAGAAAGTTGAAAAAAAATGACTACAACTTTGATAAAAAAGACAAACTTTAATTTAGACTATATCTATTCGAGAATTAGTTTAGAACTCATTATAAGAAAATTTCCACAGTTAAAGAAATGAGTTTATGATAACCTTAAGAATTTATAACATTTTTAGTAATGTGTTAGGGTTTTCTTATGTCTATTATTTACATTTTTAATGATATAAATAAGGATCTTTTTGGTTACTAAAAAAGAGAGAAGACAAACACAAGAAAGATGATAAATATAGTGATAGCAAGAATTTGATTTTTTAGGGAATTTCAAAACATTTGGTATTTTGATAGAATATATTATTTTGTTATGTTGTTCTTTTCTATTTTTTTAGTTGTTTTATTGAATGATTATTTGTTCAATCAATTTAGTTAGATTTACTAAATTAATTAAACAATGTTTAATTACTAAAATTAATGATTGTAACCCATATTTATTTTATTATAATCATTAAGTAGTAATTAATAATAAATAATTATAAATAAATTTTCTTCTTTTTAATATAAATAATATAACACATGTTAAATAATTTGAATTTACGCGATTGTTACTTAAAGTAAACTATTTTTTTAGTTCTTAAAATTATTAGTATATAACTCTATAAAGTTTGTTATAAAAGTATAATGGTTATAGCCTATCTAACTAAAGAATTTGTTCTACTTAATAAATATCTAAGAAAAAATTTGAGTAACAAAATTTGTTATTACCTAAGGTTAAAAATTCTAACATAATTGAAATAATACAGTAAATAATCAAAAATATCAAATATTATAGTTATGAATAAATATGAAATTGAATTTAATTTATTAATAATTTTATAAATTATTTTGTTTAATTAAGTTATTTACTTTAATTATTATAAAGTCAAAATTCAATGTTACCTTTCCATTGTATAATTGAGAATAAAATAATTAATTTTATAGTCGTGAGAACAACAATTGTTTCCTTTTTCATTAAGGAAAAAGGAATCAGCCATAATTAATTTGCTTCCTTTTATAGTTGTTTCCTTAGAACAACAACTATAGGAATCATAAGTTGTGAATACTTATTTCTTATTATACCATCAGCCATGATATCACTTTTTGGGGAAATACAAGAACTCAAAATCAAAGATATTTCTAAGAAAAGTCTAAATAAGCTTATTTATAAATTTGACATTACATCTCAACTCAAAAATTTAAAGTATTAAATTTATTAATTATTTATTTCTTATTCTCATTTTTTATGTCAGATTTCTTAGCCATAGAATTCATATGTTCTTACTTAAAATCTTTAGAATGTACTCTTGCTTATAGGATTTGCTAGTGTGGTTTTTAAGCGCCTTTAGTCTACATACAAGTGAGGATTGTGCTAATGACTTTCTTTCATGGTTCAAATCGTTGCTTTTACAGGGTGCACAGGAAGTTGACTTGGCTGCTACGGTTATTTATGCACTTAAGGGTGAGGAATTTATTCACGATGGTACAACAACAATGTACCCCCCAAGTGGTGATGAAATGGCCTTGAAACTCTATGCTGATTGCAACAGTGAATTGCAGCGACTCAAAGATACATTGCTAAGTCACAAAGATAGTTATTTGTTACAAAGTAATTATCTTTTTTTAAAATGTAACTTGTTAAGGTGTACAGTATCTATATTTATAAAGTATAAATTTTTTTTTTTCTGATATAAGATTTCATCACATTTTTTTTTATTAAATTCATTGATATCTTTGTTATGGACTGGGACCCTCCTGTTTATTTCCAAATTTGGAATATTTGGTGATAAATATTGAATTCGAGTTAGGTTGATTTTAATATCACTTATTACAAAATAATTATTTTTTAAAAAAAGATAACTTATTAAATGTGTCAGTATTTATATTTATAAAGTCTAATTTTTTTTTTTTTGACTTGGGACTCCGTGGCACGTTGGACACCACGAGCACCTAACTCCACGTAGATTAATGCTAATGTAGCAATAGGCAAAGAAGGCATTAAAGTGGCCTGTCACAATCACCAATGGGAGGTTATATTTACCTTTACGAAGAGCCTTGATGGTAACATTTCGGTGGACATTCTGGAGACCATGGTAACTCGAATGGTGATCCAAAAAGCCATTAAACTGTCTTTTGTGAAATATATACGTGGAATCAAATAGTTTGATTGCTATTCAAGCTATGTGAAAAGAGGATAGATTGCAGGGATAATTGGTGGAAGATATAAAACAACTTTCTTTTGGTAGTTTTAATGTACAACATGTAAAAAGACATATAAATAGGGTTGCTCGTACCATAACTAACATAGCTTTAAATTTATTTGTCATATATGGATCCCACAAAATAAATCAAAACTCTAATATTAATTAGTTAGAAAATGAGAAATAGATTTAAAATACAAGATAATAAAATCAATAATTTTGTAAAAAAAATAATTTATAGAAATACATGGTTGAGTATACACTTTATGTCCACAAACAAAGATATATTGAAAATATTTACTATTAAGCAAATAAAAAATATCAAATATTCCAAAGTTAAATACACCTAAATTGTCACTTATTTTTTTGTGCCAAAGAAAAACAAAACTTCACATAAACACACTAATCTCATAAAACACTGATTACTTGCTTAAGAAGAAACTCGTTCACATGGGCTCTCTAGACCCATGACCCTCCGCAAGGAATGTCCTCCCTTTAGGTTTTTGCAGACAGGATATTAAATGCAGATGGACTCCTCGATTATAACTAATAGAATCCACTAAGAACTGTTAATGACGTAATATTTGACCAAAAAAATTACGCGAGTCAAACGGTTATTTTTCCAAAAAAAAAAAAGTTCTGAATATGAAAAAAAAATGCTAAAATTTTATTTATTTATTTATTTTTGTGCAGTAGAAAAATTAAGGAAAAATAAACGATAAAAAATTTAAGAGAAAATATTTTTTAAATAATTTAATTTGTGTCGATTTAAAATTTAAACTTTGAGAAACCTAGGGCCATTCGACTCAAACTCGTCAATAGACTTTTCTTTTGTATTTTTGATTTAATTCCTGGGCCATGACGGAGGCAGCCTAACTCCTAACGTCATGGCTCACGTCATGCTGACAAATAAGACGCTGCCAAGTCATTACGCTCGTATGTATCCACTACAAAGGCCAAACACTTTCGAGAGAATCAAACGAGCCAATCACAGCAGGCCACACGTCGACCGACTCGAACAGCACTTCGTTTACGCGGCTGGCTCTCCTTGACCTGATCAAATTATTATTAATCCCAACGATTAGAGAGAGAGAGGGACTACTTTTTACGTGCTCCTCTTCGCACCAAATAGCTCTCCCTCTCCCCGGGCCGTTTGAAAGCGGCGAGGCAAAAGCGTCAAACGAAATGCGCAATAGCAAAAGATCCTTTTGTAGTCCGTTGGCTGTTGTTTGAATTAAAACGGTTAAAAATGGTCTTGGGAAGCAGAAGAACTTATTTTGATCCCTTTCAACAGAAGCCCTTTTTTTTTTTCATTATTTATTTTGAACAATTCTTCTTCCAGAAGAAGAAGACCAAAGAAGAAGCAAAGCAAGAACTTTCTCCAGTTTGTTTTAAGCTGAATCTTCTCCCTACAGTAAGGTATCTTTTTTTATCATTTTAACTTTCTTTCTTTTTCTCTCTGTTTTTTTTTTCTCTCTTCTCTGTTATCTGTTTGGCTAGCGAGAAAATCAAGGGAAATCGAGATAAACGGAGAGGAAACTGCAGTTTTGAATCTTCTGACGAGTAGAATGGAATTTTGTAGCAAGATTTCTTGCCATCCTTGGAGTTTGAGAGACCAGAAGCAGCTCCTTCGTAGCTTTGTTTCTAGGATGAGGTTTGCTTGTTTTCTTTGTCTATACTTGCTGAGTTATGTGTGTTGTTATGATGGCCTTGTGGTTAAAATGCGCTTGGGATTTGGGAGTTCCATTTTTTTTTTTTTTTGGGGTGCAATTTGATAGTCAAAAGATGATACGTGTAACATCTTTGTAATGATGCATTGCGGTGAATAATAATGATGCTATCACAAAAATTGCAACACCAAACCTGATGTACATCTACCTGCAAATGTGGTGAAGGGTAAGAAGCTGCTGGAGTTGGATCCCGTCAGAAATGCTAAGTCAATAAGAGACACTACAAAGCTGAGAGAATCAACAGAAGTTATATGTGTAGTTATGGCACAATGACAAAACAACTACTGTTGTTTTACTTTAATTGAGTCTCAAGAATCTGATTCTTCCTTTGTGAACAATGATCTGAATATTTGCACAGCATGCAAACTACACTCTTGTTTTTCAGCCCTTAGCTTCAACTTATTAGTCAATGCATCATGAGCTTTGTGCCACATGGGGCAATTTATTTGTATGTGTTCTTAACATTAAATTCTGCAGTTGATGTGATCCTGTGAACTCCTAGTTTCATAGATATGTGATCCCGTCTGACTCTGATGCCTTTTCCGTGTGTTTCACACTGCTGCAGTTCAAGAGCAGCAATCGCTGATCTGAAGCCTGAGAAGGTGTTGAAGGACTTCTACATTCCAGATTACATTCTTGCGCCTAGATCAGGTTTTGAACATGGTACTTATGTACCATCCTGTCCAGTAATCGTATTCATCAACTCAAAAAGTGGGGGCCAGTTGGGAGGGGAACTTCTTGTTACGTTCCAAACTCTTCTTAATAAAAACCAGGTCAATCTGTGACTTTTTCATTAACCAAATTGTTGGATTGTGGATGCAAACATGGATAGCATATTTGGCTCTCACAGTCATTCATTTTTCTAATGGGGGAATATTTTGTAGGTTATTGATTTGGGACAGAATGCTCCTGATAAGGTGCTGCATCAAATTTATGCAAATTTACAAACACTGAAGTACAGTGGTAACAAATTGGCTGTTGAAATTGAGAAGCGACTGAGAATTATAGTGAGTAAAAATAGCTGTTGTGATGAATTCTCTGCCTACATTTTTTTTTCTCTGCAACATAGTTGCATCTTCTTGTCTAACCTCTTGAACTAAAATTGTTATGTTTGATCTTTGATATCTTCATATCCTTAGGTTGCAGGTGGAGATGGTACAGCTGGTTGGCTCCTTGGTGTAGTAAGTGATCTCAAATTACCCAACCCTCCTCCAGTTGCTACAATGCCCCTGGGAACTGGAAACAACCTCCCATTTTCATTTGGTTGGGTAGGATTATCAATCTCGTGCTCTTACAATGAATCAAGAAATGTTATGATAATATCCACTGGTTGTCAGTATGCCTGTTGTTGTTCTCCTTAGCTTGACCTCCCTGTTCTGCATAGATCAGGAACTGCTACTCATTGGATTTTGAGATTCTGCATTTTATTTACAGGGAAAGAAAAACCCTGGAACAGACTCTTCATCAGTAGAGTCATTTTTGGAGCAATTAAGAACTGCACAAGAAATGAAAATTGACAGGTACTACATTTACTGTGATTTAGGTTCACTTAATATGCCCCCCACAGGCATGTGAAGACCCAAACAAAATCAGAAGCAATCAGACAAATTACACATGTCGCTGGCAGCTGCCACATAGAAACATTGACAGTAGCATTCAAAACCGAGTGATTTGCTCAAGTCAAATGCTAAAATATTCACGACTATGAAGTTTTACAGCATGTTTATCTCATGCCATAACCAGTATTTTAGACTTTAAACTCATTACCTTGCAATCCTGGCAAATTTATACAGCTGGTTGTGAAATATCACTACTGTTTGCAAGGTTCATCCGATTGTTAATGATGTGAATCTATTTGTTGTTTCATGTCTTGCCTCCCTTTTATTTTTATTCTTCCCTTTTTTTTTTCTTGTGCTTCTTAGGCTCTAGTTGAGTAAAATCTGTGTAGATGGCTTTAAAGCTTGAATAATGGGGAAAAAGATATAGGAAATATAAATGGAGCAGAATGCTTGGAAGTCTCACGAGTCAAAAAGTATTTGAAGATTTTACCAATTTGTTTGAGACAATTTGCATTAGTTAGATTGATCCGTAAGTGTAGAATTGTGGATAGATAATACCTTTTGTCGGCTGAAAAATGCTATTACTCTTTGTGTGGGTCAAAATATTCAAACATCAGACTGAATATTTCGAAAAAACTAACCACCCAACAAGTTTACATGATTTAGTTTATAATATTATGTAATCCCCCCATCTGATTGAATCCTGTTGGCTTTCTTTGAATTTCTCTACAGTCATATTGCTCAATGCATGAAATTAGACAAGATTTGTTGTCTGTTTACAGTTTTTTTTTTTGTTCCCTTTCTGTTGGTTTTCATGCATGGAATATTAATGCAGCTTTTTGTCCTCAGCTGGCATATTATTGTGAGAATGAAGTGTCCCAAAGAAGGTTCATTTGATCCTACTGCACCACTTGAACTGCCTCATTCCTTGCATGCATTCCATCGTGTCTCTCAATCAGATTCACTAAATTTGGTAAGTTTAAAATGGGATGTTTGTTTGCATGTGTGAACTTGCTCATGGTTGATTATTGTGGTTGCTAACAGACCCTTGAATGCAGGGAAAGAGCATAATTGGATTCTTAATTCTACTCTGAAACTTATATTAGCCATTATTTACAATTGCTTGATTTTTATTTAAGTGTTTGCTTTTTCATAACATGATACATTGCTTTATTTTTGTTTTGGTGTTTGCTTTTGCTTACACAAGTCATTTCCTTCCTTGTAAGAAAGTGTTGTATTTGCTGTTTTCAGGAGGGTTACCATACTTTTCGTGGGGGATTTTGGAACTACTTCAGTGTGGGTAAGAATTTTAATAATTTCTTTTGGTCATACTGCTCATCATAAGTTAATGAAAATAGGACCTAAAGGACTCATGGATGCCGAAGAAGTCAAAACTGGGGAAACTATACTGTCAATGCCACACGTTTTAGAAATTTGGTGCTAAGGCCCTGCTGACTGGTCACTCAATTGGAAGTGCAAATATTTTAAGATGCCAATTAATTGATAGCTGGTGCTACGTTTGGTATCACAAGAGGCCCCAAATGCCACTGTCACTGTGGTTCATACCTTTGCCATGACAGCATGTCAACTGGAAATTTTGGCATGATGAACTCCTTATATACAATATAGAAGCTGATTGATCAACTTATGCTTTGATATGCACATTATGCTAATAACTATCACTTTGAGCCTGGGCTACATTCAAAATGCAAAAAGTGGAAAAGTATGAATATATCCCAAGCAAGTAAACTGATGGAACTTATATTGATCATGGTCTTTTGATATTGACCATCTTGATATCTGCTTACTTGAGTCATTGAAAGAGATAAATTGCTGTCAATTTTTCCTCTCACCAGTTCATGGCAATTATTGTTGTACATACTACATCCTGTACAGGAATGGATGCTCAAATATCATATTCATTTCACTCTGAGAGGAAGTTGCACCCAGAGAAATTTAAAAACCAGTTTGTTAATCAGGTACCAAATTTTATATTTTATGCTGCGCTTTTGCATAGCATGGTTTGACTTAGCATGGTATCCTGTGCATTGGTAATTTTGTTCTTTCTTTCTTCCTTCCAAATTATTGATTTTGCAAATGCTATTATATTTTTGTATCCATCATTTGTGAAAGCATCTCACTTGGAACTCATCCCAAATTCCCTCAATAAAAATTGATGCAAGTTCACAATGCATGACAAAAAGAGTACTTGTTATCCATGGTAGGCTAACAAAGCCCTTTAGAAACAGTAAATAACAAGTACTGGAGTGTCAGGGATGTGCACATTAGCTGGTTGTGCTGATGGAAATCAATTTTATTTTTGAAATTTGTTTGAGCATACCTAATTGGTCATCCTAGGTAGGAAAGGCACAGTCACCAATCCAAAAGTCAGAGAATACCTGAAGTTGGAGTTAAGCACCTAATGATATTGTAAAAGAAAATCACCAGCTGGATTTATTTTCTTATCCATTCTGTCCTCCAAAGACGAGAAGGAATTAGTAAAGTATAAACTGCAATAAAGCAAACAGGTCGAACATCTATGTTAGAACTTACCTACCTTTATTCATTCCTCAAAGAGGCAAAACCAATTCAACTTATTTTGATTAAAATTACCCATGGAAGACATTTTTAAAGCACTTAAATGGGTCTATAGCTTAAAAGATCTTTGGTTTTACATGTTACTTATAAATTTCATTCATTCTTGTTCACTCAAAATGTTTGTCAACAAACCAACTTCAATTTACATAATTTATTATGCAGTTAGACTGCCTTGATTTAAAATTCCTGCCAAAACTACCTTTTTTATTGCTGTCCATCTTTGGGTATTTCAGAGTACTTATTTGAAGCTTGGGTGTACTCAAGGATGGTTTTGTTCTTCTCTGCTTCATCCTTCTTCAGAGTAAGTTCCTTGGTAGATAGTCGAAAGTTTGGCCTTACACTACTCCCTCTTTATTCATCAATAATACAGTAGGTCAGACATGAAGGCTATCAAAGAATATGGTTCTTTATCTGCCTAAATTGGCCTATTGTGTTTATTGTTCTTCAGCTTTACCGTACTTGTGCTTATATTATCACGTATGTTAGAATGACTGGCTTTCAACACAGGAACATATCACAACTGACAAGGGTTAGAATCATGAAAAGGCCAGGTCAATGGGAGGACCTCAGCATACCTCCCAGGTGACAATCCAGGCTTCTTCCTTGCTTTTATGATGCCATTTGAGACTGAACTGTTACACCATTTTGTGGAGAACAGTCTTTGAGCACAAAATAATAATTCAACATGTTTTTCACGTGACAAAATTATATATGCATTCTTCTTAACATCTACTGCTTGATATGGTGAAGAACATTGATTTCATAAAATTCAGGTTGCGTGAGCCGGCATATGTCTAATAATTATTTAACCTTGCAATTTAAGACTTCAGTTAGATGCCATGACATTCTTATGAAATTTGAAATGACCTTCATTGGTTGGTGGGAGAGTTCTTCCTTGTACCCTTTTATAAAATTAAATCAAGGCAGATGTTTCTATGAAAGTTGCAAATGTAAATCTTGAGCCCCCTTTAATATAAAAATTCATAATGATTTATCAAAAATAAGCTGTTAAAATTTTGATGATAGATCATCAACTATTTTAATCCATGAATCAATAGGTATGGTGGTTATGTGAGCGCCCTTGTTTGTCTGTGACTTGATCCCTTCAAATAGCACAGTGATTTAAAATATAATTTGGTAGTCCTTAAAAGTCAGACTTACAAGTTGTGCTAGTGTTTTATATCTTCAGAATACATAAATTAGCTAAGCAACAACTTATCCTCGTTGTGGATCAATAATATGGTCTCATTTCATCGAACATCCCCTTCTGTTGTGAATACCTATTATTGTTGGTGCTGTTTTCCCTATGTAAATGATTTGGCCAACAAGTGAGGCGGTATCCGAATGTGGAAAGAAAATATCAAAGGAATGAAATGAATTTGAAACTAACTGCTGCCTTTCACTTTCTTTTTTCTTCCCTATTCTCTTCTTGAATTGTGTAACTCTTTTAACTTATTAATACATAAACATGATAAACTGATCCATTTGCAAATGAATTTGATGCCATTTTCACTTGTCTTCTCCACATATGCATTTCCTCATGCAGTATCAGATCCATTGTCTGCCTCAACTTGCCTAGCTTTTCAGGTGGACTCAATCCTTGGGGAAAGCCCAGTGGGAAGAAATCACAAGACGTTAGTTCTCTGTCTCTTCCATTCATTCGCCCTCTCTTTACATATATGTCTGGTGGAGCTTTTTAAGCCCCTGAACTTGTCATTGTTAATCTGTCATTTAAGAGTAAATCTTCACTCACAGGGACTTGACGCCCCCATATGTAGATGATGGCCTGATTGAGGTTGTTGGCTTTAGAAATGCTTGGCATGGGCTTGTTTTGCTCACCCCAAGTGGACATGGAACCCGCCTTGCACAGGTAGGAAAACTAAATTACCATTTGCCTCCGTAAACTTCAAGTCCACAAACACTAATCCAAGTTAGGATCTTGTGATCAATGTTTTAAACATGAATATGGCATTTCTCTTAATGCATCCAATACATGATTAAAACCAGCACCCTTTTCTGGTTTCTCACACATCGGGTGGAGATTTGAGGAGGCCGGGGCAGAATATATATATTTTTTAATATTTGCATGACTATTATGACAGAACAATGTTGTGGAAGCATGTCATTGGATTCATCATTGAAATGTCTATATAGCATGGTGGAGATGTTTAAGCTTTTATTTTTCTTGCAGGCAAATAGAATTAGCTTTGAGTTCCACAAGGGCGCACCAAACCATACATTCATGAGAATCGATGGGGAACCCTGGAAGCAACCTCTCCCAGTTGACGATGACAATGTTATGGTAGAAATTTCTCACCGAGGCCAAGCGGGCGTGCTTGCTGTCCCAGGTTGCCGATCAAAAAGCTTATATGACTCTATTTCCTATGACGAGAATGATAAGAATCATGAAGATGAAGAATCTGCTGAAGACTGGGAAGAAAGAAGGAAGTTTGGAGCTGCTGAAACTTTCAGATTCCGGGATGGGCTTTGACACAATCTTAACTCCGCTAAGTCCCCATCATGCTCCACATTTTCCGTTTGCTTATAAATCTCCATTTTGGCCTATCCTTCAGAATTATGCATGCTTCTTTAGTTGATTCTTGTGGCTGTTTATGATCTAGCATCTCCCATGGCTAGAAAAGCTGATACCCATTCAATGTACAGGCTTGTACATATTACTTTCTCTAAACAATTCTAGCGTTTTCCAATGTTTGAGCTTAGCACTTTATGCGTCCTGAAAGTTATATTGATCATCATGAGTGCAAAGATTTAAGGTAATTGCAGTCAGGAAAATGAGAAAACGAAATGAGGAAGGGAAACGTTTCGACGGACGGCGGTGAGAAACCAAAAACATAAGTGGCTGAAGGACTGATATAGCGGGCTGTCATGGGTAGAGTTGCACGGGCTGATATATCTGGAGAAGTTGAACGGGCAAGTTTAAAGTCGTAATTGCCAATTTAAATTGATTACAATCTATTATTAGTTGCTCCTTCCATTTATTTAAATGCATATTCATTATAATTTAAGTGAATTAAATGCATTTAAACTATGTAATTATTTTTTTTTTGTATTTTAACTTTTGTAATTTCAATTTACATTGTAAGACTCTTATAATTTATAATTTTGATAATTAAAACTCTTCATTATTTGTTAATTAATTTTTAAGTTTTTATCTAATTTTTAAAAATCCAAATATATGAGATTTAATTTTTAAGGCATTATGATTATTTTTTTTGAATTTTTTAAAAATATTTTTAGTATTACAAAAATTGATCTATTAAAATTGAAAAAAAAATATAAATTTTTAAAAGTTTCCAAAAAATAAATATAATCATCATAATTCAAAAATATTAAATTTGTAATTTTTGTTCAATTAAAAAATAAAATTAATAGAATTTGAAGAAGAGTTCTAATTGCTAAAATTATAAACTTGAAGAATTTTACACTGTAAATTGAAACCAATGAAACGTAAAAGAAGTAAATTAGAGAGGTAAGCTTAAATACATTAATTCTTTTTTGTTTATTAAAAGTATTTAAATTTAGTTATTAAAAATAAAATTTAATTAAATTATATCATATATATATATATTTATTTATTATTTTAAAATAATATATTTATCATTAACCATTCATTTTAATAGCTAAAATTGTGGTTAAATTGATTAAATATTGAATCACTAATTTTTCGTTCAGTTTTGAAAACATTGAAAAGAGGGCAACAAAAAGAAAAAAAAAAAACAACCATAACAAGGCTAGGCATTATTGCTTCGGTCTCCCTACTATTTGAAGTTCCCCGCCACCGGAAGCCCTTCTCCTCCACTCTTCCTTTCTCTCTCTGTTACCGATTTCAGCTTCCAAAGCCTGAAAGAAAACCGCTCCTCTCTCTCTCGATCAAGCGAGTCGTGCTATAAAAGGTAAATAATTTATTTGTTTATTTTGTCATACTCCTTGTCGATGTCGCTTTTTTTTTTCTCTTTTTTTTATTAAAGAAAAAAGACTTTCTAGTTTACTGTCTGTTTCCCGAGAAAAAATAATTTGTATACAGCGAGGTTATCTTTTTTTCCAGTAACGACTAATCGAGAGAAAATTTTAGAAAAATCTGGAGTGTTATGACGACCTATAGAGTTTAATCGAGGTTATTATTTCCTTCCTTTAATATATATATATATATATATATATATATATAGATAGATAGATGTATAATTTGTGCGCTCAAATGATGGCTTATTGTTTGTTGGCTCCTTTACTACTCTTGTTAGCTTCCTTTTAGGCGGTTGTTGAATTTGCTTTCTCTTTTCTATTTTAGAAGTTGGAGACTGATTCTGGTTTCTAGATGTTTGGAGAGAGCGTTTGATTTTTTTTTTTTTTAACAGTTTTCACTGTTACTGACAGACCCTTTTTTTTATTTATTTTTTTGGTTGTTGTAAGGTTTTGGGCGATTTTGTGAACATGGGAGACTTGCCAAGGTGAACTTCAGTCTTTTCATTTTCATTGTAAAAGAACAAAAAGATGAGAGAGAAAGCAATGTAGCTCAATTACTGTTTAAATATTTATTTATTGTTTAATCCCAAAGAGTTGTGAGACTTGATTGTATTATCTGGGTTTTGCAATGTTCTACAATGATAATTTTCTCATGTAATGTTTGATGAGTTTGGAATTTTTCAGGGAGGATACTGCAAATACACTTAGAGTACTTGTTGCAACAGATTGTCACCTGGGTTATATGGAGAAGGATGAGATTCGGCGTCATGATTCTTTCCAGGCCTTTGAAGAGATATGCTCAATAGCAGAGCAAAAGCAGGTCATGATGTGTCCCTTTTGCACTTGTTCTGGTTGCTTTTTTTTTTTTTTAATTCATTTTATGTAAAGAGGTACTTGAAAACTAACTAATTTGTTTTGTCTCCGAGTGTCTCACACAGGCTCCATATTCTACCACAGAGAATTTCATTATATTTGGTTTATGAGCTGTATTCTTATGTTGAAACGTGTATGGAAGTGAAACTTAAATAGTCAGGCTGAACTTTGCTATGAATATTTATATGGTAGCAGGCAGACTTCCTACTATTGGGTGGTGATCTCTTCCATGAGAATAAGCCCTCACGATCAACTTTAGTCAAGGCCATTGAGATTCTACGTCGTCACTGCCTCAATGACAAACCAGTGCAGTTCCAAGTTGTTAGTGATCAGACCGTGAATTTTGCAAACATGTGAGAAGTATTTTTTTTTTTACTTTCATTCATTGTTAAATTGTTTTTGCTCATCCTTTTGTTTTAAGTTCAAGGAGTTGCTTCTTTATCCAACCCTCCACCTTTTTGGTGGAGGCCCCAAACGAAGTACTTGATAACTTAATGTCTCAGTTGACAGCAGGTTTTTTCTTTTTTACACCATTTATGAAATTACTTAAAGGCTTGTCCTTTATCCTGTTCCTAGGATAGTGAATTGTTTACCCATCTATGTTTTGATGACCTTCCATAGCTGATTTTGGACTTATCTTTCCTTTTTAATTTCTTGTTATCAGTTTGATTTTTTATGCAAAAGTAATGCAAATCTTTTCCCTTTCTTTTTTAATTGAATTCATTTATTGTTCCTTGCCTTAAAATCGTGGAATTATTCTCATAAAAGCTGCTTACTTTATATGCATATGTATATGTGCTGAGGGAGATGGACATTTGAATGCATATGCATGTTCAGTGCATCAGATTTCAAAAAACATCTCTTGAATCATGCTCTTCCATTCACAGCAAATTGACAACTTCATTTCTAACAGATTTGGTCATGTAAACTATGAAGATCCTAATTTCAATGTTGGCTTGCCAGTATTCAGTATTCATGGAAATCATGATGACCCTGCTGGAGTGGTATGGATATGTGGTAACATGGTTTTCTCTTGTACACTAAGAGAGGAGGTCATCTTTGTAATTTGTATCACTCATGCATCCAAGTGCATCATCTTTGTTCAGTATGCTAAATTAAGTTGCAATTTGCATTCTAGAGCCTGTTACTGGCAATTTTGTTTGGAGTGTCTTTATGGGCTTGGGCACTACTGGTACCTCAATTCTCTATCTCCTTCTTTGCCTAATTGAATAAATGTTTTTGGCTGGGAAAAGAGAGTGGGCCCAGGGTGGGGAGGGGCTGAGGAGGCAGGAAGACAAGTTGTAAGCCTTCTATTAAAGCTAAACTCATTTTTGCAGTTTGAATAATTTAGATCATTTTAAAGGAAAGGAGTGAATAGGATAATTTTGCTTTCTTAAGTAATGTCTACTTTCTTCACTGCCATCTTCCCAATGATATTGTCTAGGTGCCAAACTAAGGCTGGCTTGGAGCCTTTTTCTTGTTGCTTTTCCTTTTTGTGCAATAAACATCAAAGCTATCATCCATTTTGTTTGGAGAATTAACCAAATAGCAATTTTTTGTGTTTTAATAGATTTTCTTCATGGTTTTGAGTTTCTATGGGTATTTTTGTAAATGTAGGGCTATTCAACTATGTAGCAAAGTTGATTTTTTTACTTAAGCAGTCAATATCCTTATCTTTGACATCCATAACTGCATGCATTTATCCTTCCTTTTGAGCCATCTGGTTTGTCTGCTGTTCAACACTGTGCACATTGTGTTTACTGTGGTTACTGGTTACAGGACAACCTTTCTGCAGTTGATATTCTTTCAGCCTGCAATCTTTTGAATTACTTTGGGAAAATGGTTCTTGAGGGTTCTGGCGTTGGACAGATTACACTCTATCCTATCCTTATTAGGAAGGTCAGTTGGTAAAAATGTGAAGTTGATGCAGTATTTAGTACTCGCTTATAGCATTCTCAACAACCACAATAACATACAGGGTTCAACAGCTGTGGCTCTCTATGGCCTGGGAAATATTAGGGATGAACGCCTAAATAGAATGTTTCAGGTGTTTTCAGCATCTTTTTAGGGTTGGTATTTTCTGATTCTGTACATACAGACATAATCTTTGATATATCTTTAATTCCAGACACCACATGCTGTACAATGGATGAGACCTGAATCTCAAGAAGGGTGTCAAGTGTCAGACTGGTTCAACATTCTGGTACTTCATCAGAACAGGTTGAGTCAGAGTTGAGCAGTGTGTTTGTGGCCTATGAAAGTGCCTTTTTGTTTGTTTGTTCGGTTATCCCTCAATCTTAGAAATATTGCATTTTATCATACATGGAGAGGAAAGATCTGGCATTATTTGGATTCCACTTGTCCAAGAGCCTTCCTGTTCTATATAGTTTATCTGCAGACAATTTTATTTGGAACTTTAGCATCTTTTGTGGTCTGCAGGGTAAAGACAAACCCGAAGAATGCAATAAATGAGCACTTTTTACCACGATTTTTGGATTTCATTGTCTGGGGCCATGAGCATGAATGTCTTATTGATCCTCAGGTGTTACTCACATATTTCTACTTATCTTTTTTGACAACTTGAGTTCTATCTCACTTAATTGAAGATAGCTTGACTTTAAAAGGAAGTTCCGGGGATGGGATTCCACATCACACAACCAGGTTCCTCAGTTGCAACTTCACTGATTGATGGCGAATCAAGGCCAAAACATGTGCTACTTCTGGAAATAAAGGTACATAAATGGTACTATAAACTGTCTCCTTCTCATATGTTATACCTGTATCACCTGCTTATTTTTGCATGGATTCTATGTGTATGGTTTATTATGCAGGGAAATCAATATCGCCCAACAAAGATACCTTTGACTTCAGTGAGGCCATTTGAATATGAAGAGGTAACATTATCAGCTTTCCTTCATCCGTTAATAAAAGTTTGTGAATTGCTCAATTTTCTGATGCAGATTGTGCTAAAGGATGAAACTGATGTTGATCCCAATGATCAAAACTCTGTTCTGGAGCATTTGGACAAAGTGGTAAACTTGTTTTCTAAAAATTTCCAATGATTAGACTTTCTGGATCACCAATTCTATTTTACCTTTTCATGGTGGTTCTTGGTGGCACTGTACATGATTACTATCATCCTTCCAGGTCAGAAATCTGATAGAAAAAGCTAGCAAAAAGTCTGTTAGCCGATCAGAGCTCAAGCTTCCATTAGTTCGTGTAAAGGTAATGTTCAACAATTGCTGTTAATGATGTTATCAATGACAAGTTAAGTTTGAATTTGACCATCTCTACAGTTATTATTAGCTTATTGCACCATATTCCCCATCCAAAAGTCTCCAAACACCAAATGGCATAACTGATCCATGTGCATAATTTGGCAGGTAGACTATACTGGATTTATGACAATAAATCCTCAACGATTTGGGCAAAAATATGTTGGAAAGGTAATCTCAGTCTATTTATCATCCCATTCAGGAACCTATGCTCAGTATTATTAACTTGGTCCTCAGCTTTTTATGTTTTCTAGGTTGCAAATCCTCAAGATATCCTTATATTCTCAAAGACTTCAAGGAGAGGTCGAAATGAAGGTAAATTGAATCCTCTGTTTTGATGGTTTCCTTTTAGTGTATTTTTGTGGATGTGTTGCCCTATGCAAAGCTTCATTGTGACTACTTTTGGATAGCCTAATTGCTTATCTTTTGTAGTTGTGCTAAGTGAGATCTTAACTGTTGTTCCACAAATAATCCTTGTTTGATGATGGGTTTGCCTTGTAAAACCTGATGTGGTTGAATATCTAGAATTAGATAGTTCAGATATCTGACATATTTCTGTACTCAGTGGTGTAAATATTGCCCGCTACTGGGTGGAACAAAAATGTTGTAGTTTTGCACATATGCACAAGACATGCTTCTCTAAGAGATCAGTTGGATATTGCCAGCGGTAAAGGAGAATTGCTGTCTGATAAATATGAGGGTAGCTGTTCTTAAGGAGATGTTCTTATGTTAAAGCAATTGAAGTTTAATTCCAATTCATGCTGAAGACCTTGGCTTGGTAGGCTTCAAACTATGAACCTGTAATTGCTAGCAGTATTGGAGTTCTTTCCTTCCCACAGAAATAAATTTGCACCTGGCTAAGAGAGAAAATATGTCAGACAATCCATTATTACATGGTCTATGCACTTATTCAGTATCCAATATTTGATATATGTTTAAGTTATTCTGCATCTTAATCATGGAAGAGGGTGAGTTTTGGAGGATGAGTAAGGTTGCTCTGACTTATATTAAGGAAGCTTCTCATCTTTAAAAGCAGAACGCTATGTATATCCGACATTGCCAAACTTGCTATGAAAACATTATGTAATTCTCTTATGATTTCAACACGCTTTCATTCCTTTAACACTAATCATCAAGGAGCCACTTTTATGATGTAATGTTATTAAGTTCTTGGTTTATTTATCTATTTATGTTTTCATTTTCTGGTTAGTGTAATGATAGCCTTAGATGTTCTGGTTATTGTATTAGTTTTTTTCTTTTTTTAATTGGCGTTCTTGTACATTATCTTTAGATGTGGTGGTGTAATATAGATTTTGGTTCTGTTGCAGCTAAAATTGATCATTTTGAACGTCTTCAACCAGAAGAACTAAATCAACAAAATATAGAGGCTTTAGTTGCTGAAAGCAACCTGGTACTTGGGCTTTCTTTTCCATTTGAAAATTGAACTCTGATTTTATGTAACAAAGATTCTGATAATGCGCATTTTTCCAGACATAGAAGAGCAACTTTGCTGGTGATCTAAATTTTTTACTATAGCTGTAGCGATCATAAAGGGAACCTTTCATCCTCAGCTTCACTGTTGATTATACTTGTTTCAACTTATGATCTCATCTATTCTGCAGAAAATGGAGATTCTGCCAGTCAATGATCTGGGTGTTGCATTGCAGAATTTTGTAAATAAAGATGATAAAATGGCTTTTTATACATGTGTGCAGTATAATCTTCAAGAAACACGTGTAAGCAATTTATTCATCCCAACTTATCAAAATTATATATGTCACACATGTTGGAACATTTTGGATCCACTGCATGATATTAGATTTTCTTGAAGACAATTGGTCTTTTCATTTTTATCTGGCGCTAACAGTTTGTTCTCTTTTTGACTTCAACAGAACAAAATTGCAAAGGATTCAGATACTACAAAGTTCGAGGAAGGGGATCTAATTATCAAAGTTGGAGAATGCTTGGAAGTAAGAAGCTTTTGTTTTCTTTCTAGCATTTTATGATTCAATTAATGTTCAATGTTGTCTAAATACCTGCAACCCGAAAAACTAGTTAATCTGTGCGAGCATGATGGAGATGTAGGGTAGTCCTTCACCATGTACCTTAATCAGTCATTATTATGTAGTCAAATTTTTATATGACCTGTTAGTGGATTATTTAGGATTTCTTGTCAATGGCCTTTGAAACTCTGCTTTTAAAAATTTCTTTTGCTTACATATCCATATGGTCACTCTGTCCATGCAATGTGTTGGTGGGGAGTAATTAGTTGCTAGCTTGATATCATTTAAAGGAATTCAAGGCTTGATGGCACTCAAATCTTGAAAGTACAGCAGAGTTAGAAAAATTGCAGCAGGAGAGATGAACTTTAAAGATTAGATTTTGAGCTTTAAAGGAGTAAAAAAGAGGGACAAAATTGATAAGAAATAGATGAGTTAATAAATAAGCTCTAGAGAGCTTGTAAGGGAAGGAAAATCAAAAAGACTTTGGTGGGCTGGAAACAAACAGACATGAGGTGTAGAAGCTATGAAAATGCAGCAGAGATATGTGCTGCAGAAAATGAACAAATGTAGCAATAAATGATGCTGAAAATGACTTGGTTCCATTGATTCATTTGCTCCATTATATCCGAGTCTCAGGCATCATAATGATTACAAAGGAGCCAGCAACTTCAGCATGCAATTTGCTTGTTACATACAACAGACTCTTTAGCTTCTAATGTCAGAAATTCAAAGCTCAATGGTTGCATTTCTGATTTGACAGAAATAGAAAATGCAACTCAACATATTCTTATCCATGAATAATACAAGCAACCTAAAATACAAGAGAAATGCACAGGACAACGATGCACCTAGCTAGACTCTTTTACTTAAGCCAAGTGTCATCATCAACACTCCTCAACACTTTGGCAGAATTGAAGGTAGAATCTGTCCGTTTTGCAATTGTGGACACTACCTTCAGAACAATGTTTGTGTTGCCTCAACACATTTCTTTGTTCTCATCCTACCGGAGAGGGCTGGGTGAATTGGGGTTAAATGCACTTGAGGGAGGTTCTCTGTTTCTATATAGGATCAATTTAGTGGTAAACTACAATATCCATGGCAAATTGCAGTTTGTTGCACAGGACATGCTAACTAGTGAACCTACTGCATGTAATTCCATGTGAATATCTTGATGATAATTGAATTTAATTTCTGCAGGCACGTGTGAAGGAAAAATCTTTGCTGTCCAAGGATACTTTGTTCACAACCAGTGCACAGTTAGCTGGGGTAATTTGAACCTTTTCTTTTTTATCAAATTTTTGTTATTCCAAACCTCTGTCTCTCTCCCTTGCCTCCTCCCCAATCTGGCAGCCCAAGGTTGGACAATCTATTATTATTTTTTTCCTCATTTTAGCATGTGGAATATGTTTGGCATTGTTGTCTTGTCTTTAATACAGAACTATTGACCAATTGTCTTCAAGAATTTCTTTAGGATTTAAGAAGTAAGAGTGCAGCAGGAATTGCAAGTGCAGTTTCCTTAAGTGATGAGGAAGACGCAGAACAGATGTCCAACTTAAAGCTGACCACTAGAGGCCAGAAAGGGACAAGAGTGGATTCTAGGTCTTCTTGTGAAGCTTCAGAAGTTACTAAAGGCAAAACTTTGGCAAGAGGAAGGGGTCGAGCCAGGGGCACAAGTAACTTGAAGCAGACAACTCTTGATACATCTCTGGGGTGTCGGCAGTCTCAAAGGTGAAACAATTTTGTTCTTCCAACAATCTGTGTGGTTGTTGTGTCTTGCCACAACAAAGTATAATCCAAAATACTGTAGTCAAAAGGTTCACACCTCAATTATTTTTTGTGCCTGCATAAGAATTAAAGTTTTCAATTTAAATGTTAAAGGTTATGATTTAGCCCGACAGTCTGTTTGATGTGAAAATTTGCAAATCCAAATCTATCTAGTAAAGCCAGAGAAGTCTTGGATTCAAGATAGTGCAGTGTAAGAGGCATCTGCCTACTTTGTTATTGTTATGAAAAGAGAATTGATGACTGATTCTGTGTGTTTTTGTGTGTTTCTCCATGTGTATGTTTGTGTGCACACGTGTGTGCACTTGATTTTTCTTTTTATTTAAGCACACATATAGTGTATATGGTTGTAATGGAATGTAACAAAGTATATCCATTTAGAATTCTTCTCATCTTCCAATCTTAGTGTGTAATAAATGTATGTAAAAAGGTTCATTGATGGCTCCGTGATTTTTATTATCTTAAAGTCTTACTAATTTACCAGCACTGCAGATCTGCATCAGTTGCTGCAACAGGTGCGGTGAGAAGTATTGCTGATGAGGAAAATGTTGATTCTGCTTCAAGTGAAGATGCAGAGAACTATGAAATTAACAAGGTTGGCGACAATTCGGTATGGATTCTTTCAGAAAATTATGAACCATGCCATGGTTGGCTGTTCCCAATTTTCAGTTCTAAATGCGAGTTTGTCATTTTACAGACATGGTAGAAGAAACTAATAAATAATGATAAGCCACACCTACAAATATGCATCATACTCAAATGGAGAAATTTGAATTACATTCAGCAAGAAGTGATGGAAAGACTTTTGATTACATTCTGAAAGAAGCGAAGGATGGATGAATATACAAGTTATTATTATTTTTTTTAATCTGACTTTGCGCAATTATTTCTAGGCCCATTGCAGCTCCTGCCTTCAATCTCTAGCATCTTCTAAATTCACATGCTAAGATGATACTGTTTTCTTTTTCTTTTTGACAAGTACATGATAGCATATGAAAAGTTCTGATTAAATTACTTTTCTCATGCTTAATTCTTTAGGTAATTGACTATGTTAGCAGATTGAGTTTTATTTTGCATCAAGATTGCATAATTTCCAATTGAATCAAATTTGTATTTAGTATTGAAGATCGATAATGAGAGTGTGCAGGCCAAAAGGCGCAAAAGAGTTGCTCCACGGGGAAGAGGTAGAGGGGCTGCACCAACAAAGCGGGGAAGGAAATCTGATAACTCTGTCATTCAGAGAATGCTAACGAGCAAGGATGATGAAGATGACGACGATGATGATGTGACAAAAAGATTACAAAAGTCTCGGCCTCGGGTTGGAGATCTTTTTGTTTTAATGCCTTTTATAGTCTCCTTTCTCAGGATCCTTTTCGAAACGAGATATACTTTTACCAAAACTCTAATAATATATCCTCCTTTTGTAGGTGCCTAGGAATTATGGTGCCTTGAGAAGGTAGATACAAGGTTCAACAGTGGCCGTGGGTCAACTTCAGATAATTTCCAAAGCCCCTCTCTCCCCCAAAGGATAGTTGCCCGTATGAGCAGATTACCAAAATGGCTGTTGAAAAGACCTGAAATGACGAGCATTATTCTTCGAAGGGCAATGTCTTACATTTCCTGTGGCAGAATGCACGGGCACATAAATAAAGCACTGGTAGCAGTAGGCGTGAATCTGATTTTTGCTTAAAAGCAGAGGTCACTACATTTTGGTGGTTGACACCACAAATATTTCCAGTTTGTACGGTATGGGCTAACGAAAGGTTAATAGCTGCTGTTATTTAACTTTGAGGGGGCAATTAAAAGAAGTTGAAGCCAGTTGCTTGATCTATAAGATTTTTTCCAGGCATCAGAATTGTGTAACCTATAAGTTTGCCACTTAAAGTAATAACTAGCTTTTTCTATGAATGAAACAAAAGGTTTTAGATGTCATTCAGGAAGGTTAGTGTATCAATATCTCAGGCTTAGTTGGATTAGGGAAGGGATGGCTGGCTCTGCCTCATCAAAGGCAGTTGTGATAACGAGCACTGGTAACACTGAATTGGAAGATACAAGGACTAACAACGAATGGCTTTTAATATCTATATTGTCTTGTTGGAATATAAGTTGCAATTAGATAATATCGAGCATGCATTAATTTCACATTTTATATTTAATTAGAATATTAATATGATCAAAAATAAATTACTTTTGATATTTTTAATATTTGTATGGCTATGACATATGATTAAATGTTAATTTTAATTTATAGATATGAATTAATTAATTAAAAATTAATGATAAATTAAATAAGATTAATTTATTTAATTTTTGAATTTATAATTTATTTTTGTCATTAATGCATTAAAATTCTAATGAATTATACATATAAAGACAATTGAAGAAATATAAATTGGAGATTAAATTAGATTTGATTCGAATTTTTAGGTTAAATATCTAGTATTTAATAATATAAAAATATACTGTAATGTATTAGAAATTGTCACAATTCTCTCTAATAGGACTCGAAACTCAGATTTCCTGTCTAAGTGCCACACACTATATTGTCAATCACCATATGCTTAATAATATATTAGGATTACTGGTCTCTCTTCTCCTCCTAAGACGATTACAGGTTATAAAAGTTGTTAATACCTACATGGTAACAATTGGCATATGGGTTCATTTATTTACTAAATATCTCTATAACTCTTAACAAATGTTTAACCTTAAGACAAGACTAATCGTTCGTAGCACTTTGCCAACCCCAAGTCAAATTTGGTGATTTTCTGACCTTAGACTTTTCAGCTTTTTGGTAGCTTGACTGACTAAACGCCTTAATTCCAGTTCTAAAATATATCTAAACACTAGAATATCACTTCTACCCAAATACATATTAATGGATGAAAATTAGGTGACAAAATTCTTCAATAAATTATTTATTAAAATTAATAATAAATTTACCCCTCCCTACAAAAAGTTTACATTGAGCTTCTCTCTACGCATCATTAGATAAAAGGTGTTTTTTTTTTTTCTATCTTTATAAATCAAAGAGAATGTGGTGTTGAAGTTAATTCAAACTTATTATAAATTAAAATTAGTATTCAAGTAAGAATTAAATAATTTAGTTTTGTTTGCGATAATTTTAGTACTAGATCAGAAATAAAAGTTATTAGTATCTCATATAAAAAGGTTTATATGATTGGTGAGTGCAACAAGTGTAAGAAAAAAGAAAGGAACCAACCAAGAAAGATTAAAAAATAGAAAAAGGTACCTTGCTTCTTTGATGATCTCATGCATCTACAATTCTTTTTTTTTTTTTTTTTTTTTTTGCCGTGAAAAAGGCATTATGAAGAAAAGAATCGATAAGGAAGTAGAGAGAGAATAAAACAAATTAGATTCCCAATGATTTCAAGATTGTATACTACCTAAAAAGGGTCAACAAATAGCTATTCTCGAAAGCCAAACAATATATCATATGGAAAAAATGGAACGTAATAGGTTGTTATCATAGCCTAATAATGAAGTTTACTAATCATTCAATACGAATCTATAAATGAGCAATTTGCATGTATATATATTAAGGAAGTTCATTTACATATAGAAATAGCCTACCAAAAGTCACCAAAGATGTTGTAAACCTGCACATAAAATCTTACCAACCCATAACATTGGTATAGCATCTAACGAGGAAAAAAAAAAAAAAACCTTGACTTTATCTCTTTGAATAAGGGGAAAAAAAAGCAAAATTTCTTTTCTAGGATCTTTAACAACTTATTACATAAGCAAAACAATATAAAAGTAGTTTTATAGTTGAGTACCTAATCTATCTTTTTTTTTTTTGAGAAAAAAAAAAGTAAGATGTAATGTTGTCAATTCCTTAAGATAATAAAGAAATTCATTAAGAAATCATCTAATGAACCATTTATGCATGTCCACTTGCTCATACTTTGCCCAAACCCCAACCTTAACCCTTACGCCTATCTAGCTCTCACATGTTAAAGCTCAACAATAGTTCACTTTGTTAATGTTAGAGTACAATAGCTTTAATATCATTGTCAAAGTTCAACTAATTTTGATATTAGTATTAAACAATTATACAAAAATTCTCAATTTTATTAAGTTGGAAATATTTAACAATAATAACTTAAAAGCATGCATGAATAAGATAAAACACCCAACCATATTAATATCTCTAATAGTCTTTTTTAACCAATCACATTCACCAACCATACAATAAGCTAAAATACACAAACCCTTATCTAGTAGACACTAATAATATATATTTCTAATTTAATATGAAAATTATAACAAATAAACTTAACTATATAATTCTTACTTAAACATTGATTTTAATTTTTAATAAATTTGGATTAACTTTAAAATTACCTTAAATCTTGATTAAGTCGTATAGTTATTTACAACATTTGTTTTAACTTAATAAAACTTTCAAACTTCAATGATTTATTCTTTTTAAACTTTTATTTTGACTTTATTGTCTTAAAAAAAATACATCACACGAATAACTTTGTAACTTTATCTTCAAACTCATCTAGAACCTTGACTCATTTTCTTATAAGGTCATGATCTACAAATGTAATAAATTTTCATATCATCATCAATAAGATTATTGAGATTTTCCATGACTAGCCTTGATTGAGTTTTTTTTAACCTCCAAATCTTCAAGAAACTTATGTTATACAACATTGAACAATAATGTTTAGGATTTTATTTTCCATAACATTTCATAATACATGAAATTTGTAAAACATTAACATATGAATAATGACCTCCAAGTCTTTCATCTTACATAAAAAATAAATAAATAAATTAAGCAAACTTTAACTCTTAATATAACAAGTCCTTAACTTCAAAGTTCTTAACTTCATAGATTTGTATATTTGAACCTTATATGCTTTACTATCTCAACACCTCTTGTATCAAAACTTTATATTTGCTTATATCTTAGAATCTCAATTCAATTCCTAAATTTCTCTTCAAATCCAAAAATTGTTTTGTCATTATGTTATAATACTTTTAAGGGTTATTAAATCTCTTAAATGGTTAGCATGAAAAAAAGAATAAATATTATTTAAAGTGATAATTAAGTTGTAACTATGTATTATTAATGATAATTAAGTCATTTTTAATGAAAATTAAGTTTAACTAATTGAATTTTTGCTTTTAAGAATATTAAAAGGCTTATCTTAATAGAAGAAAGGTATAAGATAGTAACAGAAGGGTCCCCAATCTAATTTATATAAAAAATTATAAACTATTAATATTAAGCTTCATAAGAAGGTAATATACTATAAGACTACTTCAAGTCTTTCTTTTGTTATTGTGAGGAATTGTTGATTAATATAGGTATAGGTATAATTTTAGCTAAATCAATATATGACTTTTTAGTTTTTTATACTCTTTCATTTAGTATCAAACTAAATATCTCTAGTTGCATTAATTACAATCAAAGGTTATATGTGTCTCATAGTTTTATATGTTTTCTTTAGTCAATAAATTAGAGTCTCTAAAGGATTTCAAGTCTTTTTAAAATTTTCATAATGTCATTAATTTTTTGTCCGTTGATAAGATAAGATTCTTTGCCTTATACATAAAATAACAAAATGATAAGTTGGCAAAATTTCAAAAGTTATCAATTGTATTGTATTGAAACGCAATGTGTCATATGTGTTCTTTTGGTTTTCTTAAATATATACAATTTAAATTTTGCACTATTAAAACAATTTCAGAAAATTGATACTTATTACAATAAATTTATTGTCATGTACTTCTTGATAGCAAGCATTTTTACATGATAAAGAAAACATATATTGATGTCATGGTTATGTAATATTAAAAAAATAGTTGGTGACATTGGGAGATAATCTAGCTATTAAGGTAAGCTTTATTCTAGCTTGACTAGTTTAATAACTAATTTCTAAATTTTTTCTATCCTATAAGGTTTTCCATGCCAAGTTATTTTACTTATATATGTAATTATGAAGTATTTTGTTTGGTAGCAAATATATATATAATCAAGAAAAAAGGCATGTAACATGATGATGATATGCATATATGTGTTAATCTTTAAGAATGTATACATGGCTTAATGTCAAAAAAAAGGCATGTCATTTCTCACATATACATACATAGATCTACTTGCATAAATGACTTATTAGTTTATTATTAACTTTTCTTTATGTTTATTGGTTTTCTTCATATATAAAATCATTTATGCATGTTTAATAGATTAAAAGAAATTTATTAAGTAATTTTGATATTTATTATATGAATATTATATTTTGCTCATACAATTTCATTATAAGAAATATTATTTTAATTTAAGAATATTTTTCGTATCTTAAATTACTAGGATATTAACAATTTACAGAAATATCATATAAAGATATAATTATTAGACAATAAATAACATATAAGAGTTACAATTATTTTTTTAAAAATAAATTATTAACTTCATAAGAAGATATTTATTTCATTAAATTAATTAGAATAAGATTATAAATTGAACATTAAAAAATTAAAATTTCCTAATATCACAAGTATGAAAATTTCTTGTTTTAATGTTTAATTTATCATTCTTATTATATATATATATATAATGTATGTAGTGATCCCTATTTATAAGAAAGTTTGAATTTACATTTTTTTATGGTTTATTAGTTTCATGGTATTAATGTATGTGTGTCCTTAGTTAATATAGTTATTTTTATTACTTATTATAATAATAATACTCATAATTTTATTACCCTAATGTTATTTGGTGACAATTTTGTAAAATAAAAAGAAAAAATACTTTTGACTTTAGGGTATATGGATATTGATTTGGTATTCTATATAGATTAACCACTTGTTCCCAAAGAATCAAATATTTCAATTAAATGAACTACTTATAATAAGTGAAAGAAATCTAATCACATAAATTTGATAATAATTAAGTTTCATATTAATAATAACATTAGGGGCTTTATTCTTAATAAAGATAAAACCAAAGATTTCATGAAAATCATTAGATAATAATTTATGAAATCAAATAAGGTATTAGTTAGCACCCTAATAAAGACATTTTTAAGAAATAACTTTAATAGTCTAAAGGTGTGCATATGCACATTTATGGAAATAAGAGATACTGCTACTCAACTTAAATCCTTAAAGATTGATAGGTCTAAAACCTTTTTAATACACTTTATCTTAAATTCTCTTCCTTTTGCATATATATATCTTTCAAAATATTATATAATGTACATAAAGAAAAATGGCCAATTAGCTTTTGATCATGTATGTTCGAAAAGCATATGAATCTAGAAAGCACTCATCTTTTGATGAAAGAAAAGGTAAAAGAACAATGAAGTAAGGGTGCTGCATATTAGAAGAAAGAAACATAAGTGCTAATGAAGAAAATTGACAATAAAAATATATTCTTCTTTCTTAAAAAACGTAAACATATGAAAAAGGTTTGCTTTAAGTGTAAGGCATGGTTGTCAAAGTAAGGTGCTCTTATATCTTATATCAATATTTTATAAAATAAAATTATTGTTGGTTCTTAATATTCAGTTGATAGTTTAAAGTTTTTAGAGGGAATTAAAGGTGAATTGGTACCTTTATGACTCAATATAAGTAATTAAATGATGTCATTTGGTGTTCAAAAAGCCATTGTATTATCCTTCTAAAATCATTAGGGATTCTTGGTACACAAATGATTGCTAAAACCTTCCAACACCATTGCAAACACATAAGGCAGCAATTTTGTATTGTTGCATTAAAATTCTTATTTCAAGTAGTACAAAGTAAAAGTTACTACTTAACCCATTTAAAAAAATTGCATAAAAATACAAATAGTATTAGTTTTGTTTTAATACCTCAAAACTCTTGTCTTAAAATAGTATGCGTTAAACACTGTTGTTCAAGTAAATCAAAATAGTTATGTTCAATTTGTGATCATTTCTTTACAATTATTGCATAAAAGTACAATAGGTTAAAATGCACTAATACAATCATATCAAATTGTTGTCTTTAAATATAAATTTGATCAATTTATAATTGTTACCAAAAAATTATTGCATAAAAATTATTATTACTATTATACATTATAAAAATCAATTTATACCATAATTATAACTGTTATTTTATATTATTTTAATAATAGATTTAAATCGTTGTAAATAGAGTATTGTTATAAATACATAGCAAAGGGAAATTAAAATAACAAAATCACACATTGTTCCATTTTAGTAGCAAACATATATCAGTCAGTTGGACTAATGTATATTTCTTTTATGAAAAATATTTTACAAATAAATCATAGTTCACTAAGAAAATAACATAACCTTTTTCTGCCTTAAAATTGAGGTGAACCCAAGGAAAGAGAGTTGATGTTTTATGGACCCGGACCTACTCCATGATATGGTTTCAGTTCACCCAGGTGTAGTTGATTTGGAGCTCGACTTTTAAATCGGTGGGCCAGACAAAATGAAGCATATTCCAAGGCCGTTAGAATCACCGTATGTTGTGACAAGTGTAGAGATCCCACACGAACTGGCGTGTAGTGCAGGTTCACCAATTAGAGATTTTCCAACTCACAACTTCAGAAAAACTGTCTAAGCCTAGACAAGATAACTTGTGGATAGAAAGAGGAGCTGGAGATGCCTAAAATCCTTTCTTGCCTCCTCTGATTGCTTGAATCAGACCTCAAAGATCCCAATCACTCTTCTCTTGCTTTTTAAATCAAAATCTTAACAACCCATTATTTTCCTTCTTATTTCCTTCACGTATAAACTTTGTACTTCCCTTTCTACCCAGTACCGGACACAAAATTCTAGTCTTAAGTAACACAATACCAAGGTTGCAGCTGAAACAACAAAAACAAACCTTGGAAAACGATGGCAACAGCTCTAATGGCAGCACCTGCTAGCACTTGCACTCTTAGGCCAACCCCGTTTCTTGGCCGAAAGGGCTCAGCTGCCAACCCTATTAGGGATGTTGTCTCTATGGGAAATAGCAAGTACATCATGGTATCTCTCTTTTTCCAATTTCCATTTCTCCCTTTCTATCTAGTTCTTAATATGTGATGGGGTCTACAAAAACAAATGACCTTTGTGAGTGATTTCAATAGGGCAATGAGTTGTGGTATGGACCAGACAGAGTGAAATACTTGGGGCCCTTTTCAGCTCAGACCCCCTCCTATCTCACGGGAGAATTCCCTGGTGACTATGGTTGGGACACTGCTGGTTTGTCAGCTGACCCCGAGGCATTTGCCAGGAACAGGGCTCTTGAGGTAAGCCTTTTCTCTACTTAGAATTTTGACTGGGAATTAGAGGTTCTTAAAATATGACCAGGTAATTCTAATGAATAATGTTGCTGGTGCGACATGATTTGATTGCAATGTGATGTACATACCAAAATGCCTACCCAGAAATTTAGGTATTCATATCACCTGTCAGTTCAGCTAATATTAATATGATTTAACCATTCATTAGGTAGAACTTAATGGTCATCAACTTCAAAGTCTGGAATGAGACACAAAGTTTGAATTTTACACTTACTATTGATTTTTTCTTCCTGAATTCAACTCTCTCTCTCTCTCTCTCTCTCTCTCTCTCTCTCTCTCTCTCTCTGTGGAATAAGATTATTAACACTACGCATTGACGAACTCCCCTTTTCGGCCATCTACATTTGGACTTTTGATTAGCGGACTCCTTTTTATTTTTATTTATTTATTTTTTTAGTAAGCAGAATTACATTTGAAATCAAAATCTTTAAGTACAAGAATGCAATTGACTGATGGACCTAAATTTTTTGTGATTCTTCCTAGGTGATTCATGCGCGGTGGGCTATGCTTGGAGCACTAGGCTGCATTACCCCAGAAGTCCTTGAGAAATGGGTTAGAGTGGACTTCAAGGAACCAGTTTGGTTCAAAGCTGGAGCTCAAATCTTCTCAGAAGGTGGCCTGGACTACTTGGGCAACCCCAACCTAGTCCATGCCCAAAGCATTCTCGCTGTACTCGGCTTCCAGGTTGTCTTGATGGGCCTCGTTGAGGGATTCCGCATCAATGGCCTCCCTGGAGTAGGAGAGGGCAATGATCTCTACCCTGGTGGCCAGTACTTTGACCCTCTAGGCCTTGCTGATGATCCTGTCACATTTGCTGAGCTGAAAGTGAAGGAAATCAAGAATGGCAGGCTAGCCATGTTCTCCATGTTTGGTTTCTTTGTTCAAGCCATTGTCACTGGAAAAGGTCCCCTGGAAAACCTCCTGGACCACCTTGAAAACCCTGTTGCTAACAATGCATGGGTCTATGCCACCAAGTTTGTGCCTGGATCATAAATATTTGTCTTTTGATTTCTCTAATCAGAATGAAATTGTCTGCCTGGACTATGATGGTTCACGTGTGCTAATAAGTAGATATTAAGCCAAATTTGTATCATCGAGACCCATTGTATATCGTGACTTTAGCTGCAAAACTTACTTTCTAACAGTGGTGTATATGGAAGCCCGCCCACACCAAAATGAGGTTGAATTGGTATGGGGGAAGACACTTTATCTTCACCAGAATGATATTAAATTGAGTCTTACCATTCTTGTCCCTATCATTACCATTCTTATAGTGAAGGAAAAACTCGTCGATTTTGAATGAACAATGGAGTCTTGATAACGGTAGGGAACCGCGTCTTCGTGCCAAAGTGGAGTAACTTGCGGAAAGAGAGCTTCAAAGAATGCTACGATTTACTATGGGCTGGTCACCCAGGTATGGCACAAACCCTGCAGATATTGAGGCTTATGTGCGGACTTGCTTAGTTTGCCAACAAGACAAGATAGAACAGAAGCCACCAGCCGGTTTATTTGAACCACTACTCACTACCGAAAAGCCTTGGAAAAGTATTTCAATGGATTTTATTGTGACTCTATCGAAGTCCAAAGGATGAGGAAGTATCATGGTTGTAGTCGATCGGTTCAATAAGTATGAAACCTTCATTCCAGCTCCTGCTGATTGTAAGGTGGACTAAACTACTCGCTTGTTCTTTAAGAATGTAGTAAAATTATGGGACTTGCCAAAGAGTATCATCAGTGACTGAGACTCCCGCTTTACAAGTAAATTCTGGCACAAGCTATTTAAGTTGCTGGGAATTGAACTAAACTTTTCGACAAGTTTCCATCTTCAAATCGATGGGCAAACTGAACGAGTTAATGCCGATAGGCGATCTCCAGCTAAGGTTTAAGTCCACAATTTTCTAAGTAGACTTGAAGAAAGGCCATAAATTGCGGAAATTCAGGAACACTGAAATGCATCATTCCGGGTCGCTCATAACAATGCTTCCAACCATTAGCTTCAGTTAAAACACAGCGTATGCCTAACTTTGAAAATTATCATAAAGATGCTCCTGTGCCAGTGGAACAGAAGATACATTAGCTGTTAGGCTAGTAGAATTAAAAGGGAGTAGTAAACTTGAGATCAAACAAAACGTGAAGCAATATGAACGTTTTCATTCCAGATTTTTAAACCTCGTACGTCCAGGGTAACAGAACATATACAACTAATTTAAATCTAAATCTAGCCTAATTAAATAAAGACAACAGCATCTCTTCCCATAAATCTATTTGGCGATTCACATAATACATCAATCCTTCCACCAGGAAACAAAATTGGTAGGATACAAACATACAGTCCTCCAACAACTCACATTTCGGAAAAGCCAATAGCAATTTTCATAAATGAATGGAACCACCCGAGACATGGAAATAACTAGAGAACTGGCACCACATCAACAATGCTGATTCTTCTAGTACTCTTTAGTTTCCATCACCCTTTGACATATCCCTCATGCCAATGATCATCAAAACTGGAATGTTATGATGCTTTTGAGCTTATCCTCCCCCACCATTTTCGACGGCCTTTTTCATCTCCACGCCCAAGTTTGTGAACCCTTGCTTTGGTCTCCCGTAATCTGACTTTATACTCTTTCTTCCAAGTCTCAAATCTCAGTTTCAGTTTCCGAAGTTCCTCATCAGGGTTGATGGTGGAAGCTGATTGTCCTGCTCTGACATCAACCAGTGCTTTAGCATCATCTTCAAAATTCTGTGTGTGGTGCTCAAACTCTTTTGTAAGGCTATTGACCACATTTATAGAGCCATTAGGGTCTCTTCCTGCTCTAAAACCAGGAATGGCACCAAAGACTTTGTTGATGGTGCTTCCACTGGGAGTTCGTGATCCTCCAGACAAATTATCCTCAGAATCACAACCATGAGGTGATGTAGAAGAATCAAGTTTTCCAGGTTGACCTGCTGTGTTATCAGCAGCAAGACTCTTTCTGGCTGCAGCAAGACTTGCCTGTGATGAAACCACAATGAGTGTCCTTAGGAATGGGAGCACTGTATCATCCTGCAGCAAGTAATTCATGTGTGTGCATGTAACACTTAAAAGCAACTTTATATTCTACAAATCAGATATAAATAATTGGACCAGAAAATTTGCACAGAGCTGCAACTATATGCAGCATATAAATTTTGCTTTATGTCACTGGGAGACATGGTCCTGCCCCTAGAATTATCACCAGGTAACTTTGCAATCAGGGCCAACTGAATCATGCATATGAACCTTCTAATCTCTTAAGCAATTGAAAGTCTCAATAAGCATATGTATCTACTCTTTGGTCATCCTGCTCGACATAAATTAGCAAATGGCAATACAATATCAAAAAAGAATGTATCAACTACCACAGTAATCTAGAGAGTATTAAGGCCCTCAAGGATTGACATGTAAAGGACCATATATCACCTTCTAAAGGGTGGAGAAACACATAAGCATTGCACCCCTAAGGTATTATTGATTGTATAGAGGATCCTAAACTACCTAAAAGATCATTGTTATCAATAGTCTTTCATTTAACTCTGGCCAGTGGAAATCTCTACACAGTTAAAACCAGCTTCCCTGACCAAGGATCTGTTCGAGCATTTATTTTTTTGGGGTGGGGGACACCTTTGAATGCATTGAAACTGGTATTCCACCATGAGTTTCCATGCATAATGTTAACTAGAAATGCTGATACTAAATAGTAACTAGATGAGCAGTGGCACCAAGAAATTTGCTCCATTCTTTTCTCCATAGCTGTTGACCTGTTTTATAGTTTCCTTTTAGTGTAATAACTAGAAATTGGATCTGTAAAGAATTTTTTATTCCATGAATACTCACCTGCAATGATGCCATCTGAATTTGCCACGTCTCTTCCATTGTTTTCATCTTTGCCTCATACTCGGACCATCTTCTCTCAAACTGTCGCAATTGCTCCCTTAATGCAGCATTTTCCTCATCCTTTTGCCCCATAGCTGCTTCTGCCTTAACAACCCTCTTTTGGAGCTCCAACAAAACTGAAGTCTGAAGCTCAACCTGCTCTTGTGGCATGATCTGGTTAGGCAAGCAACATCACTTTCTTAGAGCACTATATTTACTTTAATGCACAGAAAAAGTATGGAAAAGGAAAGGAAAAAAAGGAAAGCTCAAAAGGAACTTTTCCTATAAGTTGCATTTATGAAAAAGAAAAAAGTTCACAGATAAGCCGTTGCCTTGCATTGTTCTGAAAAGGACCCTTAATCTCTACATTTGCACCTTCTTACAGCATAAGAATGCAAGTGATATCTCCAACCGATTCTTAACTCCCTTAAATATTGGATACCAATACTATCATTACAATCTCACTGACACAAATCTAAAACTATATAACCTGAACTGTGCCAAGGAACTTTGAAAAGTGACCAGTTTGACTCATAGAAGCTTTCCACTAGTCTTGACTACAGCCAGCCAACAGATAGTATTTGAAATAAATAAACAAAGACAATTTACTGGCATTTGAACATAAACTTAATTGTCACTTGCATTTCAAAATAGAGAGAATAAAAAAGAAAAACCAGAAGAGCTGGTAATATGTAGCTTTGGGGGAGAAAATGTGACCGCCACAGTATTTAATATTTAAATGCTTATTATCTGCCCATCCAAACATATTCAAGAACTAGATAATGCCTGTGACTTGGTAAAGTATAATTTTGGCATTCTGCTATCTTTAACTTTAAACAACCTGGTGCAACCGATGTCCAAAGGGGACACCTAATTCAATGGGTGCTACTAGGCTCTGCAATAGGTAACATAATGGAAAAATAATCAAAAACTTAATGGTTAAACCATCCTATTGATGTCATTTTAGATGGCCATGATCCACTCATGCAAAAGCTATTTGATAGTTTTTCTTAGTGGACCAAGAAATAAGTTAGGAGTACACAAGTAATAAAAAATTTGTGGCCAAAAGTTTTTTGTTAGGTTTTAGGTCTTCTAGCTTTATTAGAATCAGAATCTTAAATATATTGCAAAAAATTTCTTGGCCTGTCAGGAGGACCAAAGATGGGAATCTAAGCAAAAGAAAACTACTTGACATAAGCTAGAATTCCTGGCACATGCCAAAAACTATGAAACATCTCTGACAAATGTTATGAAACCTGTTGCCATTAATGGACTAAACTTTAATAGCATGTGAAGGGACAAAGGGCTGCACCCGAAAAAAAGAAAGAAAGAAAGAAATCTCTTCATGACCAGTCAATGCAGGAAGAAGAGTACCTTCACCTCTGAAATCTTCTTGCCAGGCTTCTTTTTTTTACTCTCATAACTCAACTGCTTCAATTTACACTTGTCATTGAATTGCCTTTGAGCCAGCCACACACGAATTGCTGCATGTTAAAACCATAAGAGCAATGTTGTAATAAACAAACTAGAAGTTGTCGAATGAACAACGTATTGTTTACCAGACTGTAGATATATAACTGCCTCCAAATGCTCATCAACTCTTTGGGAAGCATTAACAGCTATAGAACTACATTTCCTTCTAGCATTTTCACTACGGATATCTGCATTGTAAAAGTAGTCTGAAATAATAAGTGGTTGGAAAATAAAAGATGCTCATAACAAATTACTTAATATCCAAGTCAATCATCATAAAGAACAACTGCACTTAGAGCTACTGAAGCATGTTTGGCACTATAAGGCAAAAACATCTCTAACATCCATTAATTAATACTGAGAGAAATCTATAACTAATACATGATTGTAAAGTTGTCACTGCTCTTTTGAGTTCATAAAAATTGCAGCGAGCCTGATAACCACGGAAGCATTTTTGGATTTCAAGTATGCCTTGTAAGATTGTTTTCTCTGCACTTCCAGTTTGCCAACCTGTGAAACAGTAAAAAAATAAATTGATCAGTGTAAGTGCAAATATACAAGATGTTCAAACCAGCTTCCCACACCAATAAAATTTTGAAAAAGATTCCCATAATTGTGGCATCCTTCACAAAGGTTAACTAGATATTATTTAACCAATGAGCCATTCCTCCATAAATTTGTGCTTAATGTCATGCATGGCAACTCCACCATTGGATCCATTTTAGTGGAATTGTTCAGCTATCTTAAGTCAATCCATCGATTTTTTCCAGAAATTGAGCACCTATGTAATACTAATATGATAATAGATTGTTATTTAGCCTTTCTGCGTGAAAAATCTTTATTGCTGACACCTTATCCACTCAAAGCTTACATCTGTGGGCATAATAACGTTACTCAAACTATTCAACCAATGAGATATCAGCACAACAATCACTGAAACAGACCACAGATTCTGTTAGCTGTGGAAAATCAATTGCATCAGGGCTGTAAATAAAAAGGCCAAGTTCAGCTCTACCAAGCCATCAGTGCTCCAATTTTGATAGGTTCATCTCAAATAAAAACTCAAGCCTTGCTCAGTTAGAGTTTTGCCCCAAGCATGCTCAAATAAACACCATATCCAACACCACATAAGCAAACTTTTACACATTCTGACATAATACCTTACAATTTATTAAATCGCTTATACTCAGACTGCACAAAAAGGTACATTCAATTCTGAAAAGCAAGAGTCCATGCTAAAGAATATAAATACAATATCACTGCTAGTAAATTAACCCAAACAGGATATGGACAACTAAATTAAAAGATCAACTGACATGAATCAATAAGTCCTTTAATTTGTTCGTAGATACAATTGAGGATCTTAAACATTTAAATTGAAACCAACACAAAAAATCTTGTTCAGAGTGTGATGCTAAAACATATGCTAAGTTGGCCTGCACGCTTTGATTTTCACAAGCTATACTGTAATTGAAAAAAGGTGCAAAAAATTGCAGAAAGCCCAGTTTTTGCACCAGAGAATTCTTTTTCTGCCTTTGGTTATAAAGGCAGTGTTTCATGTTAGCCATATGACTACTGCCCAAGCAACATACTGATGATGAGCACCAATACCAAATCCAAGAAATAAAATGGCAAACCAGAGACAAAAGACTAGTCTAATGAAAGTGTCATACTTTCAACTAATTTAAGAAAAAGAATATTATAAACTGAATATTTACAGCTATTTAAGTTCATTTCAGGAGATCAGAGGCACAGTGAATCGTACCATGGAAAATATTTCCAATGAAAAACCATCATCCATAAACTGCACAGTGAAGTAATTAAAAAATATCTGAAGCTGTGAGTGGAAATATTGGTACGAACCTGGCTCATTCTAAGATATACTTTTGTGTATCCAACTTGATACATGTCTGGAAGGACAATGAATTGCTGTAAAATGGCAACTGATACACTTAATGGATCCTGAGATACATTTGTATCCGCAAGTAGCAAACCATACCTAAATTGTTTGCAGTTTTACAGTAAAGATTCAGTAAGGAATGGCAACAAAGCAAATAGAATGATCAGAGATCAAAAAAGCATGCCATCCATGCACCAAAAAAACAAGAAGCATCCCATCCTTTACCTTGTAGAGAACTCTTGATGTGTCATTCGCGTAGGATATCCAGATCTTGAAATCCTAACAACCTCTAAAACTCCACAACAGCGGAGCTGTTGCAGGATTAGATGTTCTTCAAACACACCAGGATGCTGCCTAGAATTTGGTTTTATACAGCGAATGAAGTGAGGTGTGGTGTTCTCTAAATGATGCAGTAGTTTGAAGAGTTGACCCTACATGCATGAAAAACAACTTCAGGGCTGTGCAACAAACAACCTCAAAATAGATGATGCTATAGCAAAGGGAACAGGTTTGTGCCTAAAACATATGGTAGAGATACTTGAATGTGGAGAAACAAATCTGGAGCAATAAGAGTCAATGAAAAAGAAAACAGAAATCTTGGAGGAACAAAAAGGAAAAGATAAAAGCAAGCAGAGAGGGGAAGGGGACTCGACCAATTAGTATCATTCAACCCCTATGCCATAAACCCTAAGCCTTCATCCATAATTTTATTATCCTTTATATTCTAAAGTTAGAATCATCCTCAAAAAAAGGTAATTGTCCATAGGAATAACAGTCAAATGATAGTGCAGCACAATAGATTAAAACAATGCAGCAAAGTTTGCATACCTTGAATTTTGTACAAACACTTTGCATTGAAGATGCCAATCCCCCAGACTGGCACAAAGAGCTTACTAATTTTGGGGATCCATTAGTTATTTTGGACGAAAATAATTTTGGTAGTTGAAAACTGCAAGATGCCAGTAGATGGATAAAATCAGAGTACAGTGGATCTCGGTTCTTCTCCAGAAAGCCATTTGCATCATATACAACCTGATCAAACTCAAAAAATGTTAATGAATTCATAAATTTCAGAGAATAGGGAATTCAGAGGCTCACAGTCATTTAATCATAATAGTCTTGAAGCAACAGACTCATCCATAAGGCTTGTAAGACAGCCATGGTACTATTTAACCGGATGAGATTAAAAATGAGGATGACAGCAAAAGAAACTTGGACAGATCATAAGAGGAGTTAGCAGGAGAAGGTAGATAGCTGGATATATGAATAAATAATCCTAATATTTGCACAATTGTGGATCTCTAAAGATTTCATGCTTTTATGGATATTTATCTCCTAATTGTAGAGTTGGCTATTACTATTGCAAAGACTTAATGAACATTAAATCTCTGCAGCAATTCTAATATCTCATGCTTGTTATTGCTCACATGCACAAAATTTCAACTCGTAAATTCTTCAACATTCAACATCCATCTATGATATTCTCAAATGAGACTGAATTAAAGTTTTCAATCCGACTCTTGCAGTTCTGGCAATGATATCAAACCAAAAGGTTAATAAAAAGAAGCCAATTAAACTAAAACAAAAAAGTGGGCCATAGGTCACCTCTCCAGCATAATGATGTACAACAAAAGCCCTGCCTCTTTCACCTTTGAAGCAAGGATAACCATTCAAGTGTTGCTTAAGCTTATTGGCAAAAGTGAAATCAGTAGCACCAGGGAAATTGGATTCCTCATCCAATAAAGACAGCAACCCTAAAGGTTTCTGCACAGATCAACACAATATAAGAGTTATACTTTAAGCAGAAAGGCAGATATTACATCTATCAATTGCAGATAAACTGCATCCATCCTAAGGATCCAAAGTCAGATTTTTGTACATTATTAGAGTAATTGTGTACAATTGCAGTTGTCTAATAAAAATTAAGGTAAACTAAAACCACAAGACAAGGATCATTGCATGCTCTCCCAACAAATGTGGATGGGACCTAGGCTCAATATAAACCACAATCACTTCACAATTACTCAACAATATATAGCACATGGGTGATGTAAAGACTAGAAAGGTAAGCCAGTGAAATACCTTCTCAAAGAGATTCAAACACTCTTGGTTGTCTTCAAAATCAACTTTGGTCCAATCAACTCCGTCTTCTTCATACTCCTGAAATTAATAATAATAATAAAAAAAATAATTCCTAACATTTCAGGCAACCTAGATATTGTATAGCCCAGTCACTCTGCCCCCAACATAAAACATAAAAAAAAAAAGGACAGTCAACCAATTTGAAACACAGGAATAACCCAAAGGAAATTTAGATGAAAATGAAAGCAAAAATATGAGAACTTCATGTCTGGAAAAATAAAAATTTCAGCCTTGAAAAGTTGGGAAAAAGTATTTGTAAAATAAATTTGATAAGAACAGAAAGCATTCTGGACTATGACTATCCTTCATTTCCTAAATACAAACTTAAATGGCAACTTACCAGTTATTGGAATTTTAAAGAGACCTAAATGAGAGTTTGAGATGTTACGATTAGTTTATTTGCTGCTATTTATGCACATAATTGCCAAAACAAATTGAATTGTGAATTGTTTCACATTGCTGATTAAGCAGCACATCCTCAAGAATTTTTGTAACATATACTTGTATACATACAGACTTCCCTTTATTTTTGGTAACACATACTTGTATACATACAGACTTCCCTTTATTTTTGGTGACACATACTTGTATACATACAGACTTCCCTTTATTGTAAGTTTGAAGGATTATAGACACTAAACAAGGTTTGTTCACCTTCATTGCAGAGACAGATGGAAAATCTCATTTTATGCAGAAACCAAAGAGGTTAGGCTTATCTTCTGTATGGTACCATAAGACACATAGCAATTTCTTTGCTTCATTCATACAAGAAAAATTAAATACAATGGTTATCCTGTAGTTGTAACTCTGCTAAATATCTGGGATAACTACCTCCTGCGCAAGTTTGAATAGGTGCCGATTGAAATGTTGCTGCAGCCTCTCATTTGCATAATTAATGCAGAATTGTTCAAAGCCATTGTTCTGAAAATGTGACAAGGGATCACCACCAAGGCCTGAATACAAGTGCAAAGCACTAAAAGCATAACTAAAGGTGATTGATGTTACCTTAAATGACTCAAATCCATAGATATCAAGGATACTTATGGATCTCCAAGAGTGCAGTTTGCTTATTTCAGCTGACTTGTTGATTTGTTCCACAAGCCAGTCAAACAAGTTTGCATATATGAGCTTTGCTAATGCGTCTCTTCCATCAGTGGCCTTAAAACAAGATAGTCAAAGACCTTAAAATATAACTAAGCAGTAGAAAGGTATCAAGAAATCATTCAACCTAAAAGCCTAAGTTGTTGGATGAGAGGCCCAAAGATGTCATCTATTAAACTGTAACACACTGCCTCCTGCAAAAGCTCTCTTGGGCTTAAAGCGTGAGCAAACCAGAAATTTAAAATTAATTGAAAGAATGAGGATGTTGTGGTTTGAAGCCGTGATCTCTTAGTCATAAAGGCTCTAATACCATGTCAAGAAACCATTCAACCAAAGAGCTTAAGCTACTGGATAAGGCCCAAGAATGGATCACATATTAAAGCCAAACAATAGGCATATCTGCTGCAGTATCACACACACATGCACACTCACACACACAATATCAAGAATAGCAGTTTCATTTAGCTTTCAGTGCAGAAATATGCTTACCTGCTGCAGTGTCAATTTCTTGGCAATACAATCTTTGCCAACTTGGATTTTGTGGGTTGACAAAGCTAGCATCAGGTCCTGAGCACTGCAGCCCATCAACCTGGCAACATTGGTAACAGCTGCCAAAAGATATAGTATGCAATCAGTATTATTTCACAGAAAGCCCGTAATACAACCGGTATTATCCCATCATTCCAATCCCTCTCCCCTATATTCAGTGTTTGAATACAGTCGTCAGACCACTTTTTCAGCCAATTGCTAGCTTTGGTCATATAAATATGCACATTACATTTGACTGCTATATGCTACATCAAAAGCAATGTTTGAAAAATTGCATCAAAATTAGACCTACAATTAAAAATTTGCTTTATCTGCCATGAAATTGATTTTGTTCATCATTTTTTCACTTTTGGATTCAGTTTGTCTGTGCAAGGTTTAAAGAAAAAAATGGAAAAAAAAAAATTACTATGCTCCACTGAAGAAGCCAGAGGTACCATGAATCTTTGAAGCTTTTGTCTTCATGCTAAGTAATCCAGTAAGGCCCACCTGTTAAAGCCTTTCAAGCAGCCTGATGAGGGTCCATTGTTAACCCACTTTCACAGAGGCGACAAATGCACTCTGGATCCTACACAACTTTTGCCTACATGCCCTCAGACACAGAGTCTTAAATTTTCAGCAAGTCAATATTCGAATTGGATGCTGATACTCTGTAAATAGTTTCTAATAGCAAAATAGTACTCACCTAACAAGTGATGAAGGGAAAAATATCTGTTGTGATTTATTGCAGCTAAATAAAAAGGTCCACTAATTCTACAATGCTCACAACATGCAACTATTCCTCCACGTAAATGGTCTTATCACTACCAGTGTTCATAAGGCAATTTGTACAAGTTTGTATTTATGGCCAAATTGGAAAATTTAAGATAGTGTCAAGAAACTATTCAACTCAAAAGTTTAAGTTGTTAGGTGAGACTCAATAAATGGATCATATAGTGATTCCAACACACCCCCTCGTGTGCAAGCCCATTGGGTTGAAAGAATGGACAAAGCACAAGTCCTTACCCTATATAGAAATTCACAATTTAATTTGATGAATGAGGGTAGCATGCTTTGATCTCATGACCTATTAGCCATGAGGGATTTAATAGATGTCAAAAAAGCATTTGACCCAAAAGATTAAGCTATTGTGCACACCCCCAGATATGGATCAGATATTAAACCCAACAGATAGAATCGTCAGCTATCAAATTCTCATTGTCAGCAACCTGTAGGTATGATAATGGCATTGGACTTGAGACATCAATCACAAAATAAAGCAAACTGCAGCTGCAGACTAAAATATGAATCTTACCTTCATCAGCCAACACCTCCACATGATTTTCATTGTCAATTACTTTAAACAATATGTTTCCAAGCCATAGCACTGCAGCAAGCATTGAAAATAACTGCTCCTGTTCTTCTTTACAAATTTGAACAATTTCTAAGGCTTCCTGTAATAATGGAGTAACAGCCATCACAATAGCAAAGAGAAAATGCATCAATTAGACCCACAGAAAGCATTAATGATAACAACTAAGTAAAACAAATGGGGCTTTTACCCATTGAAAAGTGGCTGTAACATCTAATCCTATGAAATTACCATTAGCTTATGAAAGTTCAGGGCATCCTCAACCCCATCAATCACCAAGCACTCACTCTGATTAAGATAGTAGTACTCGCTAGCCTTTCTAAGGTTCAACCTATCTGCAAAGGAACCAAAGTAAGTCCAAAAAAGAGGCCTTGGTAAGATTATGCCAACACTATAGTTCAGCCATTTTTTCTCATGATACAAATGCACCAGAAATGATTGCATCCCTGTGTAGCAAAGGCCACATGTATTGATCTGAATTCCATAGAAGCTTGCATGGATATTATTATTTAGTGTACCTCTGAGAATTGATGGAGCACCAGCACAAAGCTGGTAAAAGATATGGTACGATCTTTCACCATTGGCCAGCTGGACAACCCTTGACTGCCCATAGGACACATGAAAATTTCAGAAATGGTACAGAAAAAGAAAAGCAGTTCTAACGTAAAATTCTAAAGATACCACAAATTACCTTTTCCAGCAGAACTATTGCCCATCATCAACATTTGGCACATAAATGAGGTTAAAAAGTGAATCATGTCAGACACCATATGGATGTAGTCAAATTGCACAAAAATAACAGTAAACTTTTCAGCTTAAATCTGCTTACAAGTTTGGATTTTAGCACCACATATCTTCCCTAGTGCACTAAAATGAATTTCAATCAACTTTCCCTGCATCCATTGCAATGCATGCGTTACCATCACAGATAGGAAAAAAATCTATGAATCACCAACCCAAATGAAACAAAGGAAAAGATAATAACAGCTCACAAATCTACTGGAGTTGTCATTCCTAGATGTTTTTGCATTTCCAAATGCTTCAAGGATAAAGTTGGTCTGCAGAATTTGACACTCCACTCCACCAGGGCCACCACCAAGTGCAGCCAAGTATTGCATTGCATGTTTACCTGTCTCCGTCTTGCCAGCCCCACTTTCCCCACTGCAAGATAAGCATTCAAGTGATAACTTAAACATATGAAGTAAGCTTAAAAAGCTTAATTCAGAAGAAAGAGAGGAAAAAGGGAAAAACTAGAGAAAAGATCATGGAAAAGAAAAAGAAACTGACCTTATGATTATTGATTGATTTTTTTCATCTGCAAGAACATTGTTCAGCCCATAAAAGGGGGGGGGGGGGAGAAGAAGAATCAAAAACAATGGGTAAAACATAAAAGAAAAGGGAAAGACAAAAAACTGAGAGAGAAAATTTACTTGCCTCTCATCATCTCATTATAAGCAACGTCTGCTATAGCATAAACATGAGGGCTCTCTGTAGCCTTCTGCTTGTAAGCAGTGACATGTTCGTGCTCATATATTGGAATATGTTTGAAAGGATTGATAGCAATCAAAACAGGCCCTGCTTTACTCTAAAGAAAGAAGCATGAGAACAAGTTAAAAAAAAAAAACAAATGTCAGGGAGAGACCAATTTCAACAGAAAAGCAACAGCCTAAAAATAAAGACTATGTTGCACTTACATAAATCATATCTTGGGAATAACGGCACTTAAGATTATGAAGAACTGATGGCTCATTCAGGTAACTAAGCTGAATAAGATCATCCACACCCTCAAGGATGTCTGGGTTTGCAGGACAAAGCTCTGCTGCAGACACCTCTACAACCTGGTAGCATCAAAAGACATGACACATTTGCATGTATAACCCCCAGTAGGTAATCAGAAGACATTAAAATACACTCAATAGTAAAATGGCTTGCGAACTTACGTTTCCATTTGAAAGCAGGACAATCACTTCATCTCCTGAAGTTGATTGTATCTTGCCTGAACCCCACTGACCATTCACGAGCAGACACCAAACTTGGAGTTTCTGGAACAAATTAAACCCATTGTAGATGTTATATCACTTTTAACATTTATTTAGGGGAAAATCAAAAGAAAATATCCACATATCCAGTTTTTTTTTTAATGGCCATACAGTCAATATTCAGAAAAAAAAAGAAAAAGAAAAAAGAAAAGAGCATGATCCAGTTTCAGAGCCTAAATCTATCATTGATGACATAGAAGAAACCCCCACCTCTCTAAAATTTTTATGCATTATTTGGCATCCAATTTAAAGGTATTAAATTCTACATGTTGCAATTTTGAATAAATAAGAATTAGCATTCTACTGCACAATGTCACATGTACCCATTCATCTAACAAGCAGTAGATTATGAGCAAGCATCTTGTATCACAATATAGTACATCTAGACACCAGTGTCCACTGAAGCAATGCTCCTTAATGTCCTCACCCAATCCAGATTACCCTATACATGCACAGAATTATGTGAATTTGAAACTCACAGCAACTCCAGTTGACGTGAAAAATGAAAGCCTGGCTGATGCAGTAGAAATGATCACAATAACGGAAGCCAAAAAAGAAACTTATATCAATTTTAACTCTCCTCTTACCTTCTTATAGAAATAACCAATGTTATCATCCTGCTCTGGCTCCTTAACCTTTGTCTTTAAATCTACATTTGGCACCTTTACCTGCTCATTTTTCTCCTCTTCCACATATGGATTTGAATCCACTGAATTCTTATCTTTCCTCATCTTCTTGCTCCCAAAACTACCTATTCTATACCCCAGCTCCTTCTCCTTCCTCTTTGTAACCTCCTTCACTTTATTAACTTCAATCCCCACTTTACTCTCCACCTGGCCATTGGCACCAACTTTAAAATCCGTAGGCAGTGAGTGACGAGCTGAGGGAAGCCGTCCCCTTGACGTGGGCCGAGCTGGCAGTGCAGGTGGCAGATCCTTGGACTTCTCCAGAGCCTCATCTCGCCGCCTCAGTGAGTCTAGCATTTCCTCCAGGGAGCTCTTTGGTACTGCCATAGGTGATGCTGATAACATCATTTTTATCAGACTCTATTCTCACAGTATCAAACCCTGAAATAAAAGACATATCTCGAAACATTCAGATAGAACTCTGACACTAGAAAGTGCATTTGGTGGGAGCAGGGGAGCAAACAGACAGATTTAAGCGCCTAACATTTGCCAAAATATGAAATCTTCAGTTCAGATTTGGACAATAAGCTTAATGATACTCACAATTTCTCTCACTAATAAATCAAATTCAGGTTTAGCAAACCTTGTTTCGGGAAAACAAAAAGGGAAAAATAACTTAAAAATGAAAATTACAGAAATTCTGGACATCAATCAACTGGTCCAACGTTGAAACTTTAAAAGACAGCCACGAAGGCCAAAGCAATCATCTATTCAACGAACAAAGAATTCCACTGGTATTATTATCACGAACTCCACATTGGCTTTATTAAGACCAAATTGTCCAAAAAAATCAACTTCAAAACCCTAATTTGAATCAAAACATTAAGATTTTATCCAAGGTTTATATTTTTTAATAAAAAAAAAAAGAAAAAAGAAAACAAAAAGAAAAATAGTTACAAACTAGAGATTGGTATTCAATTGAACTAGAACTTAAAAGAATGCGTCCCCTAAAGATACAAGAAAAATGACGAAGTACGCTTACAATTCGCTACAGAAACCTCAGAATCATGATCCCGAGAAACGCCAGCTTGTCCGTAAATCGGCAAAAAAAAAAATGTATGTCTTCAAGATTCGAGCCAGACAAAAAGAAAACGCAGCAATTCCACAATGCTTCCCCCTCGTCTGCCCAAGAGCCAACTGAGGAAACTTGAAACTGAACGCGTAGCGTCGACGCGAGGCGCGAATTGCAAGGGCAGAAGCAGTATCCAATAAATCTTGGTTAAGTTTGTTAACAAGAACCCAACACAACCTAATAATCCTTCTCGTTGGGATTGTCTTCCCTCAAACCTTATATTTTGGGATTTGTTTCAATATCTGTTTCTCGGAGAAACAAAAGGATTTAAAGAATAAGAAGAGAGGGAGAGGAAGAGAGAGAGAGAGAGAACAAAAAAACTTACTTCCAACAAGAATTCTTGCTTCTGTTGTTGTAGTCGTTACTGTTGCTGTTTTTCTTTCTCTATAGAAATTCAAATTTTCAAAGTTAAAAAAAGTGTTGTTGTGGATTGGGGTATATATTTTCGGTTTTTCTTGTTCAGAACGGCTTCTGATGAATCGGATCTGGCAATTTCTTTCTTTCTTTCCTTCTTTCCTTCTGTTTTTTGTAATTTAAGGAAAGAAGGGGGAAACGAGGAAATTAAAAGTTTTTTTTTTTTTTTTTGGGAAACGTAAGGTTTAGCTTTGCAATGAGAGTAACGCCAAGCCAATGCGGGCCCGACAAAACCCCCCCCCAAAAAAAAAAAAAAAAGAAATTAAAAAAGGCCGCGCGCAGGACGGAGATTTTTGGTTAACGAAGCCGGGGGACATGATATTTGGATTTAGTCGATGGAGTCGTTATATTTGCGGCTAGTTTTCAAATTATTAAGCTGAATTCCTTCTTTGCCCTTTCGTTGCCTGTGTATTTTGTTTCCCAGACGACGTTACGCGCTCAAGGATGATTTGACGGCATTTCCGACGCTAACCCAAATAATTCATTTGCAAATTTTTAATTTTTCAATAATAATAATAAATTACAACTGAAAATACGTCAGCCTTTTATTTGATAGTTATGCCTTATTTGATTTGTTAATTGTTGTTTAGTGTTCGCTTTGGTTTTACAATATACCTTAAAATTACACTTCACGATTTTCAATTCAATATTAGGGCTTGTTTCTTTTACATAAAATATCTTACAAAAAAAAAATAATATCTATCATTTGTTTTATAGTTAATGGAAAATATTTATATGATTAATCTAAAAACAAATCATCTTTTTCAAAGGAAAAAATAACATATAGATCTACAAGTTTGAATCTTGTAACCTACTTTTCATTTTTTTTTATTACTAATCATTTCATTAATAAAAGAAGTATCAAATTTAGAGACAAAAAAAAAAAAAAAAAAGAAAGAAAGCGAGGAAGAGGAAGAAGATATATAAATAAGATGAAGACGGAGAGAGAAAAATAAATGGGTTAAAAATAGAGAAAGAAGGAGAAGTTAAAGCAAAATAAAGATAGAAGAAAAATATAATTATTAGATTTTTAAATAAATTTATTATTATAAAAAATTAATTGTTTAAATCTTATAATTAAATATTTCCGTATAAATATTTTTGCATGAAAAAAAAAAAGAGATGTAAGAAAGAAGAACAAAATGAAAGAGAAAAAAAAAAAGAAAAGAATGTTTATTACTAATTCAAAAAAATTCATTCTTTTTTATAAAAATCATATGTATGTTAAATATATAATAATAATAATTTATTTTTTAAAATAAAATTTTTACCTACAAAATATTCTCAAACAAATAAATTAATATTTATTAAACACTTTACATAAATGGAGCAGGATAATTATTACATCAGAAGCAATAAAGAAATGAATGGTCCGTGTACTTGCACGTCAAGGCTTACCCCATTTTTTCAATAATTATTGGCTTTTAGACCATTTTCGAATTCAGGAGCCAAAATACCCATCAAAACTGGAATTACGTGCTTGCGTTAGATAAGCCAAATTGAAAATGATAGCGACCTTGCAATCCCCCGGAGGGAATTTTTCAAATTCTTGGAACCAGTTGAAAACAATGCCCCACTAATTATAATGGCTGTTTTGTTTTGACTCATGAAAAAAGAAAAAAAAAATAATGGTTATATTTCTACAAATCAATCTTCCCTCTCTCTTTTTTTTTAAATTTTTTTTATTTTGAGGTATAATTATTAAATCCAAATAAGATAACTATTGTTAAATAAATAAAAATTGTAATAAAATCAAATTACAGGAATAATTTTTGATAATAATTTAAATAATTAGTGACTATGTTTCTCAATAAATTAATATTTAAATGCAAATATTATAATATATATAAAAGGTAAAAGTGTAGCTTTTGGCACAACTTATTTTTTTCATTTTATAATAAATAAATGTGTAATTATTAAGTATGTAAAATTTAAGGACAAATACGTCATTTGATGTTATTTAAATCGTTATATCGATGTTTGAATATTTTAAGTGAAGGCAGATTAATCGTAACGGCAACGTGGTCCCCGCCGATTAGAAGCCAGAAAAACCAAAAACAAAAAAACAAAAAAAAGGCAACGGCCAAAAACCAAGTAGAATAGGCGAACAAGTCAACAACCAAAAAAAAATTGACATCGAAGAAAAGTGCTTGAACCGGCAACCCCCACCTAATACCTTGAAAGATATTGGACTTCAATGCCTGTTGTTTTCCCCAGTTTCATTACCACCATATATTTATTCCTAAACTTTTTTTTGCCCCGTCTAGGGCTTTTATGTTTTCTCCTTGGTTTATTATACCTTTCGTCCTTGAGATGAGAAGCTCCATCTGGTGGTTGTTTTCCACCCCTTATCGCATAATTGACACTTTTTTTAGAGCAGTTGTGACCTTGCAATGTGCTTAATACCTTCCTGTATTAAAGAATCATGGCTGCATCTCATTGCTTTCATTCCTCAACTACTCAACCAATGAATTCGATAGCATGGCTCTTTTTTCTTTTTTTTTCCCTCACATTCTTCCTCTTATTCGGCTATATATGGGCAATATCATACAAGTTTCAACGAATGATGAGCTCAATGATACGGACGTATACATCAGTGCTTGCTAGTTGCCACTTATGTTTGTGATTCCATTTGTAATTCTTTTGTTGATTTATCAATGTAGGATGCAAATATAATCATCACAAATATGCTATTTTGGCAACTAGTTAACGTAGCTAACTATTTTGGCGAAAGATTCAACTAGTGAACTAAAGAGGTGATATTTTGCTACAAAAAGAAAGGGAAAGTTAGTTCTAAAGTAAAAGGTTTGAAAATTTAAGAAAATAAAAAGTAGATTCATTCTTATCCCAATTCTATCTCTATTTACTCCTGAACTTTATAGTTTATTAGCTTAAATTGTCATGGGTTTTTTTATATCTTTAAGTTATTTTATGTATTTTGAGACCATAAATGACTAAATTCCTTTATTAGGATTATATTCTAATTACAACAATGTATTGAATGATTTAACTTTTTTTTATTTTATAAATGCAATGGTAGTTTGATTCAATATTTGTGTTCTTAATATGTATTAATGATTAGTTATAATTTATATACTTTTAGATATTTGAGTAAGAGAATGAGAGTTAAAGCAGCTTATCATTAAACCCTATAAACATTAAACCTAAGTTTTGCATTATAGAGATATGCGCAAACATTTAGGGATAAATGGATATCTAAAAAATATAATGAATTATAATTAATGAATTACCATAAGAATAAGTGATTGATTTATTATAGTATGTTGTATTTACTTTAAGAAAAGGTTTAAGATGATTTAAGGATAATTCACTTTCAACTCTACTTATTCATAAAAAACAAATAAGTTAACATTCAGCCCAAAGTAATGAATTTGCTCAAGTTCTAAAAGCCTAACTTTGTACTACTATATCTTTAACATCCAAAGCCATACATACATTTGATCAAGACTTGTAGGAAGACATATACAAATCAAAAACCCTTAAATAAAGTAATATAACCTAACCCAAACCCATTTCTAGTCTTACTTCCTAACTTAGATATTCAAAACAAACTCAATACCCTGGTTTAATACTAATTTAATGTCTCTTTTATTTATGAATGAAACCTAGATAATTTGTCTAAACATAACATTTTAGGTCTGCTCCAACAAATGACCATGATCACTAATGCCTACAAAAACTAAAGCCAAACTTCCAAATATTGATAAAAATCAAAACCACTTTATGATAAGTTTAAGAAGAATCCAATTCCTTGGACTTTTCAACATATTATTTTTGTTTAAAAAATCAAATGCTTAATCAGAATCATTCCTTATCATCACATTATAAATCCTACCCTTCCAAAAATAGTTGAAACTAAACACCTCTTATATAACATACAGAGGTATTCTCAAACAACTTTTCAATAGAAATGAACAAATTGTTTAGTTCACCACAGCTAGCTGAAATGATTCCCAAAAGAATTATTCTATTATCAAAAAAACATTCTTTCAATTGTTTTATATATTACAAAATTTTAAAATGATTTGTTAAATCAAAAATTTCTTTTATATATTGATTACAAGTTTAAAAAGAAGTTTTACAAAAAGATGTTCAAAATATTACTTCAAAACATATTTTTGCCCAATGACAAACTATTTTATTTATTTGTGATTTTTATATTAAATATATAAAAGAGGAAAAGAATTCCATTCCAGACTTTCTAGCTATAAAGTTCCTCCAAAACAAACCTCAAAATGCCAAAAAAGTTCATGAATAAAGAAAAAGCCCTTACAACCTAAGAAAAAAGTCCAAAACCCTAAACACCAATCTAAATAATCTTTACAAAGCCTATTAAGAGTTATGCTAAATCATTTAAAGTACATAAAGAAAAAGAACTCCAAATTCAACAATGTATAACTCACTTAGTAAAAGAAGAAGCAAAATTTGCCTCTAAACAACTATAAATTCAAAAATGGATAGAAGATCTTTCTATTATTGAAAAAAGTAAAAAGAGTCTTGGAAGGTAAGACTCTTTCAAATCCCAAAGTAGGAACTTCATCTTAAACAAAATTTTCACAAGTTATTTTAATGCAACCAATTATTTTAAAACCTTTCTCAAAGTATTTTAAAAAAACAAATTTCCAAAATGCTCTTCCTATAAAACTTGGATTTTTTTTATTTAAACCCTACAATAGTTATTTCAAAAATTTTCCCACTAAGCTAGTATTACAAACTAATAGATATCATATAATTTCAACCTTATTATATTACAATCCCTAAAATAATTAAATTCACGAAATCCAAACATCTTTGGTTGTGAAACCACAAGTTCATTTTGCTTAATAACAGAAATAAATTTTTGCAAGTGTTTGAAATGTTGTTTATTAATTTTGAAAAACAGTAAGAACATCATCTAGATTGGAAAATATCATTCATAATCCTTTGAAATTAAAAAAAAATTATTTTTCAAACTGAATGACATGAGATTTTATTCATACTTTTCAAATGGAATAATAAATATAGTTTTAAAACAATTTTTTAGATGAATTTGAATCTATCAAAATCTTGGTTTCATGTCAAACTTTGAAAAAATAAATGATAAATGCAATTTCTATAATAAATCTTTTTTGTTAGATATTAAACACTTATTTGAAAACTTTATTTAAAGGTTTGTAATTAATTGTCAACCTAGGCATACCTCTTTCTATTTTAGGGTTTTTGTTGACATAGAAGGCTACATAAGACTAAGGTGAATGTGATTTTCAAATGAGTTTCTTCTTTTCTAAGGTTATAATTTTATTTATACAAGACTAACTTAATGGGAAAAAAATGCTTTCATTATTTATATTATAAAGAGTGATTAAATTAATAAAAAGGGTCCCTAAAATAACTATATGATAAATATTTTCAATATAAACAAAGGAAGTTTTTATTTGAAAATTTTGTACTTAAACAAAAGCAGTAATTTTATTTGTAATATTCATTTTTTAATGATTTGTCACTGCATATTTTTTTGAAATTTGTTCTTAAAATCAATATGGAATTACATCTAAGCTAATGTAGTTTAAAATTGTACTATTATTAAACAAGGTTATGGCATCAAATTAGAAATCATTTAAAAAAAGAAGACTTTTTTTATTAAAATTTTTTAAGTAGTTACTTGTTTTATATAAATATATTGTATAATTTTAATTTAACTTATATGATTTTTAGAATTTTATTTTTTACTCTTTAAAAGTTAATTCGTATACACATGAGTGTGTTAATTTCTATACTAATATTAAACAAGGTTATGGTATCAAATTTGAAATCACTCAAAAAAAATAAGAGTTTTTTTATTAAATTTTTTGAGAAGTGACTTGTTTTATATAAATATATTGTATAACTATAATTTAACTTATATGATTCTTAGAATTTTATTTTTTAGTCTTTGAAAGTTAATTCTTATAAACATTAGTGTGTTAATTACATAAGTTTAGAAGTTATAATCACAATTATAAATTCAAAAATTCTTAAAGATTAAGATGATTAAGTTAGTTAATTAATTTGATGAAGTAATTGAAGTTTAGAAAGTTTGAAAGACTTCAATTATTAAGAAGACCGACGTGATTTAAAAAATTTTAAAATTTTAAAAGGTTTTAAGAAGAGAATCAATACCATTATTTTTTTATTATAAATTATTGCTTAATTAATTATTTAAAAGCTTTACTTGAACGGGGCTTTTTTGATTGTCAAGTCATGTAATAGGCAAAAAAATTTTTGTTGTAAATCATTATTCAATTATGAACAATGATATATCACACGAAACCAACATCCCCGTCTTCCCCCATTCTAACCAACATCACTTGGTTCAAGAGGCTCCTACAAAACGAAGATAAACACTAATGGAAATATTCCATGCAACAACACTCTTAAAGGTGCTATAAATGATTAAGTCAGGAGAAGGGAGGATTTTGGTTTTGTGTCATTTATCATTAATCTTCAATTATATCGTCTTGTCTCTTTTCCACCGACTGATTTCTATCGCGTCTATTTTCCATTGCGGTAAATCTTCCAAGTGCATAAAATTAAAATGTTCAAAATGCTAATTTACAAAGCCGATTCATTCAATTACAAAGCTGCTTCATTCAGAAGCAATTAGTCTTCCAATTGTCGTGACCTACGTTTAATAACTAATTACTTTCGAAGGCCAAAACTGATTCATTTTTGACACCATAATGGTATGGCAATTTGCTCACCAAAACGCCTGAAAATTTGTTTTACTGATTCGGTCGCATGGCAATAGTGATTCATTGCCATAACACATTAATTCAAATAGGCATATTTGTCATTCTTTTGCGATTCTTTATAGCAATTTTTTCAATTATATTGTCATTCAAATTTGCTATAAATATGGGGAAGCGAGGAGAAAATTTTTCTCGAAGCTTCTTTAATATAATATTATTGATAATAAAATTTATACAACCAAGGAGAAAAACATTAATTAACAGAATTTAGACTATCTTGGATGATAAAGATTCATGATAAGCCCATATGAGATGGATCTTCCAAAAAATTATCCAATTCTCAAATGGACCACTCCACCAGCCAACTCAAGTTAACTAAAATTTTTAATTAAAATAAAAAAGTATAAAATAAAAATTACAATATAATTTATAAGCTAATAAATATTAGTTTTTGTGATGCATCTTATATCCTTACCCTAAAGTTAATAATAAAAAATTAATATCTTTCATGTCATAAAAATAAATACTTTAAATAAATTAGAAAACAATAGCTTCTCCTAATTTGAGTAATGATGGTAATCAATAATGATGTCAAATTATCCTTTATTTGATTATCCAAGCCAAGAAAATTAATATAATATGATGATTACATGATTTTTTTTAACTTAATAGAATTTACAAACCTAAGCATCACATGATTATCAATCAATATTTCTTTTTTTTTTAACTAAAAATTTTAATGTATAAATAAGGTAACATATCTTCAAAATGTACACTTATTTTTACAATTTCAATTAGTAAAAATAAGAATCAAATTGTTTTTCAACATTTTTTTAATTTCATTAAACTTAAAATTCAAGTGCTAATAAATTCTTTATATTTATTTATAGTCAAATTCTTATCTTACCAAATCTAAATTGATAGTATTGAATATCATCTTATTAATCTTGAAATGGTTAAAATAACACCTTTGTTCATCCATAATTTACTAATGTCAATCAATCCAATCGGATTGTGGAAGATTTTCCAAAGATAGGGATTATAATCAATGTTTTTATCTTGAAAAGAGTGAGCAAAATAGACCCACAATTCAATTTTATGAAATTTGATTGACAGCAAGACAATGGATGTAGCAAAAAAGTTAAATAGTAGCTAAGGTTAAGTCAAAATAGAACAACTAGGCCTATATTAAACGGGTAGCCTAAAAATGTTTAAAGAGGTGCTAGTAAGGGAGTTACACTAGAAGTGAAATATAGCAAATTCATTGACACCATCTATACTTCCACCTTTAAGACTGAATTCAATATTATTATCACACTCCACAAAGGAAACAAAGTGGGGAATGAATATAAAGGTCGGTAATAGGCATGGTTAGAGATCCCTAAAGAACGACTTCCTTCTATGAGTATCTTTAACAAGAGGACATTTTCCTTTTTAGAATGATAGTTATGGATGGCTTCGAGGTATTGTTCACTTTTGAATCATGGGTTAAAATGGAATAGATATTAAAGAAGGAAGGATATTGGTTGAGAAGGTTGTTCTAGCAAATAAGGTCATAGACCCCTAATTTGCATAGCATGGATTGAAAGGTATAAAGACTATGAGATGATACTAGTTAATGCTTATACCTTATTTAGTTTCTTTAAATAAAAGGGACTATGGGGTGAGTTAAGTTGTTTAAAAAATAGATTTAGGGGATAGTGGTATGTAGGGGGAGATTTTAATATAATACTTACAGAAGATCAAGGAGTATATCTATCCAATGATAAATTGGCAATTTAACAATTTAATAAGTTTCTTTATAATATGAAATTAAATGATCTATTAATACATGATTGATAATTCACTTAAAACAATTTGAGGCAAAACCTTACCATAAGCAAAGTGAATAAATTTTTCATTGATGTAAAATAGATAGGGACAATGCTAGAAATTAAACAACTATAATTTCTTAGACCATTCAAGGGTATACTTAAGTGTAGAAAACAAAAAGTGGGGTCTGATACCATTTTAAGTTTTTAATCATTGGCTAGAAGATAAATAGGTGAATAAAGATGATAAATAGGGGATTAAAGAAAAATGATTCAGTTTATCTAGTAGTAGCTTTCTACATCAAATCATTAGTAGACGACTTAAGGTGGTCAAAGATGTCCTATGCTTATGGAGTAAGAACAAAAGTAAGGAGAGGGGAAAAAAGAGCAGTACTACCTTGTATTTATTTCTCTTGGTGAATAGATATTTAATATAATAACTTAGTATAGTAAGAAGATTACAACAATGAGATTCTTTATCTTAATCTCTTTTCCTACTAGCTATAAGGGCACTTGATTTACTCCTAATTAAAAGGGTTAAATGTGGATTGGTAAAAGATATTGGAACTTAAAACCAATTACGCTTCTCCTATATATAGTTTATGGGTGATATCATATTGTATAGTTCAACAAAAAAATGATTTAATTAAGAATTACAAGCAAATTATAAGATGCTTCTAATGCTATTTAGGTCTTAGAGTAAATCTTAAGAAAACAACCATGTATAAGGTTATGTAAAAGAAAAGAAGCTAAAATGCTAGTTAGTTTGTAGAAGTGCCAAAAGCTCTACATTCAATAAAGTGCTTAAGGATGCTTAGCAAGATTAATTCAAGGGATAAAAAGCTATAGAACCCAATAATTCTTAAGATAGAGAATCATCCAACTAAATGGATATTTTTCTTTTTTTTTATTTAAAACAAAACACTTGACATTGATAAAATTTTATCTATAGTCTGTCCCTATTTACTAAATATTATTATTTAAAATGTTAAGAAATGTGGTAAAGAATAAAGAAAATACAAAAATCATCCTTCTGAGGTAAGAAAACAAGGAATAAAAAGTTTCATCATATAGGGTAAGGGTTTTGTGTAAAGCAAAGTCTAGGAAGGTATAGGTATTGATAGGATCAAAGACTATAATAAAGGTTTGTTAACAAATTAATTATAAAGATTTAGAAATGATACATAGATAATACAAAAAAAAACAATTAAAGTGAGATATGAGGAATATGACCATTAGCCAAAAAGTAGGGTACAAATACCTTAAAACTATCAATAATATGGAAAAAGATGTATTTTATTATGTAGTTAGAGGCTAATATCTCTAAAATTGTTAAAGCTAACTTTAAAATTTTGGTAGGTAAAGGAGATAATGTGGAATTTTTGGCATCATATTTAGTTAAAAAATAAGCCACTTAAAATATGCTTCCTATGACTTTTTATATTAGTAGCAAGAAACTAAGGTTCTATTGAGAACTTTTGGTTATGGGTGGAAACGAGATAGGTATAACAAGTAAAGTGGCATCAGTAACTATTTGATTAGAAATAAGAACAACTAGACAAGTTTCATAGTATGTTAAAAGCTTGTTACTTATCATGGAAGGTAAACAATAGATTCATTTAGTAAGAGAAAATCAATAAATATTTCACTATAAAATCTTATTACAATTTATTCAACAGCCTAAGGATAAAGCTCTTAACTTAAAGTCATATATCTAGCAAGGACTAACTCCTCCTAAAGTTCAAATTTTTGCATGGTAGCTGATTCAAAAAAAAGTGCTGATGGGTGAAAAGATGACACATATATGATATATTTATATCTTATACGCATTTATTTAGGTGTTAAGTTTTGGTTAAATCAATAATTTATTATCCTAATTTCTTTTCATTTTGTTCTAGTTTTTAAATGTCTGATCTAAACAGAAGAAAATTGCTAACTTTGTTTGTTTTGTGCATTATTTTTAAGTAACTATACTTATTGGTCAATTTGGAGAGTTAGCACATCAAATTAGATGCAAAAAAATGAAAAAAGGTTGGAAAAGTTAACACATAAGCGTACTTCTTTAAAGCATATATGTATATCAAGCACAAAGGTAAAAGCACAAGTTTGCCTACATTTAGATTTCTTAGGAATTTTTGCCAAATTTAGGTATAGTTGTGTGTTTTGGAAGGCATGATTGTGCTTGGATAAAAGATTTTAATAAGGAATAGTGACATCATAATAAGCATTATTGTGTCTCTAATAAGCACAAGCATACCTGTTATTTTTAGAAGGGCCATTTTGTCTCTTTCTCTTTTAGTTCAAGAGAATATAAATACATCTTTAACTTATTTTTTAGGGCCACACAAAGTGTTTTTACAACTACCTATGAGGTACAAAAATAAATTAAAAAATTAAAAGGATTTAAAAAGAGGAAATTGGTTTTAAAGCAAAAGGCTTGAAGTTTCAAAAGATTAAAATTAAGGTTTATTCTTCTTTTAATTTTATCTTTATTTCCACTTGAATTTTGTAGTTTATTAACTTAAATTAATATAAGTTTCTTTGTATCTTTGAGTTTTTTTCATATATTTTAGGATCATAAGTAGCTACATTCTTCTCTTAGGATTCAATCTTAATTATAACTATGTATTAAATGATTTTAACTTTATTTTATTTTGTAAATATAATATTAAATGTATCTTTAAGTTCTTTCACATATTTTGGGATCATGAGCAATTATATTCCTTTCTTAGGATTTGGTCATAACTAAAACTATGTATTAAATGATTAACTTTGTTTTATTTTATGAATGAAGTAATGGTTTGATTCAATGTTTATGTTTTAAATTTTTATGAATGATTGGCCATTATTTATATAATTCTAAATATTTGAGTAAAGGAACAAGTTTTGAAACTCATCATTAGATCTAATAAGCATTTAACCTAGGTTTTGCAACATAGAGATATATATGAACTTTCCTGGATAAATAGACACCTAAAAAACATAATGAGCTATAATTAATAAATTATCATAAGAATAGGTGATTGATTTATTGTGGCATGCCTTATTTGTTTTGAGAAAAGATTGAAAACAATTTAACAATAATATATCCTTAAACTCTACTTATTCATATAGAAAGATAAGTTGAATTATGATATGTATAGTTATTAGAGAAAGACTTAATCTTAAGACTTTAATCCTTTAAGTTAGAATTAAACTTATGTATACATAAATAAATTATTTATTTATGTTTGGTTATTTCTTAGTCTCACTTTGATTTGATCACATTAATTGATTTCCTAAATAATCGTAGTAACCAGTCTTGTAGTACTTAATACCTTAGTCCTTGTGGAATCGACAACTCTTTTATCCTATTATTTAATATGTGTATTTGCGTATAAGGATATGTAAGACCTATCAGTATATAAAGAGAATAAGATGACAACTTTGCAATCTGTATGTTAAAATAAAAGTCAATCAGTTATTTGTTTTTACATTACTACTTGATATAGCAAATTTGGTGTCATTGTCTAAAATGGTGGGGAATACAATAGGTGATTTTAAGGTCCATCCACATAGTCTAGGGGTTATGGTTAAACCTAAGTAATGTATGTAAATCTAATGAACTATAAGATTTTATGTGATCATTTGGTTTATATGGCTAGTGAGAAATGAACTAATATTCTAGAAAATGCCTTTAAAGTAAAAAAAAATATTTATAACTTGATTTGGGCCTATATGTTATAATGGTCTAAGGTTAGATGACCTCATAGTGATTTTATAATTAATGATTTTGTATTAAGTATTGTAAATATTGTTTCATTGATAAGAAAAAAAGAGCAAAAGGAAAGAAATGGATGAGAAGTACCATCAAAGGATTATTATAAATTTAAATACAAATGTTTCCATTATTTGGAACATAAGAGGAGTTTAAGGGGTCATAATAAGAAAGTTATACGTGTATTTTCCAAACTTATTAAAGTAGAGACTATCAACAAAATGGAACTTTTTTCAATTAGAACCACAATGGAATTATAAGGAGGATGGTTTAATACAAATAAGGTGAACTTGACAATAGAAAGTGATTCCCTCACAATCATATCTTGAATAAACAAAAGTGTAGGTAAACCATAGCTCCTAACTAAAATCTTTTAGGAGATAAAAATGCTATTAAAGGGAAATGTTTCTTTTACGCATAATCCATGTAAATGTAACTTTTTTGTTAATGTCATGGTTAAGGCAGAAATGTCTAAGTTAATACATTTTATAACATGGTTCTAGATGTCATATGCCTTGAAGCAAACTCTTGATGCCTATAGCATAAAACAACCATGATTTATTAAGCTTACAGTAATAGATGTGGTGTGGGTCACATTTTTATAAAAATGAAAGATGGGTTTGTGGCTCAGAAGGGAGTGTGTATCACTTGCACAACAAAATGAAGTCGGTTACAAAACTAATAGTTATGTGCTTCTTCTTTTTTATAATAAGTTAAGGTTAATATTAATTAGAGTTAGGTCACTTAGGAGATCAATGAAATGTATAAGAAGGCTTTTGCTTTCATATAGGGTAGGGCAAGTTTCGCCCCCCAGTTATTATATCAATTTTTTTGATATCAATCGAATTTTTTATCATAACACTTTTATGAGTTGTATTAATTTAAGTAATCATAAATAATATACTTGTTAAAAAAAAGAAGAATATTGTTTTACTAATTAGCTACACCATTTCATAGTTTTCAATATACAAAAGTTTTTTTTTTCTTGTTATGAACGTTATTATATTTGAAATAAGTATGAATTTTTATTAATGATCTTTGATAAAAAAATATTTTTAGAAACATACTAACTATGAGCTATATCTATAATATAAAATATGTTGTATTTATGATTATCATCATTACTAAACTTGTTTTAATACCAATTAACGTGATAGAAGGTGAAATATAAAAATATTAGGACAATATCAAGTGATGTAAATTTAAGTTCTAATATCACTTGATTAAGGTGAAAGTGTGCAAAAAATAAATACTAAAGATGAATATTTAAAAAATTTTCTGAAATTTATAAAAGAATAACAACTCTCAAAAAGTATTTTTATTGATAATTTGTTTGACTAAATTATACTAATAATTTATTGAAATATTAGATAATTTTATTTTATAAAATTATGCATATATTTATAGTTAAAATTATTTAAGTGAAAAATTTTTAATTTAAATAAAAAATACTTAATAATAAATTTAATTTAATTTAATTTAAATAATTTAAAATAAATAAATAAATTATAAAATAAAAATTATAATATAATTTATAAGATAATAAAATTTAATTTTTGTGTCTTCAATCAAATTGTTGGAGCCAAATTTTTTGGTTGATTGCCTTTTGAAGGATCCCAGACTATGGCTTGAGACGCATGCTAATGGACAATTGGACAAAGAATGACTGAAGCGACCACCGATTCGAAGTGTGCTCAACCATAAAAAGACGTTTCAAGAAATGGACAAAGTGTGTGGTAAAAAAATAGAAACGTAGAACGGGCCCATGTGAAGTCCACTTCGGCCGAAAAAATGGAAGAGAGAGAGAGCGCGAGTGATAAACGTTTCAAGCAGATGGCCCCACTCAGTGTAATTTTGTCCAAACACTTTATTTTTTAAATAAAAATTAATAAAAAAATAAGGGATATGTTAGAATTTTTAAAAGAAAAATGATATTTATAAAAAAAAATTAAATTTTGTATGTTGATTGGGCTCATTTATGTATATTTAAAGTGCAAATTTGGTCCAACATTAAATTTTTATAGGTTGCTTAGCCCCTTTGCTATCTGTGAAAAGTCGCAGAAGCATGCAGAAATATACAAAATGTGTCACAATTATCTAGATAATTCTAAGAGGGACCATATTAAGTACACATCTAGAATAATTCTTATAAATATTGAGAATATTTTATTCTAAGAGTTTTCTTGAAATGTATAAATAAGTCTCTCGTCTCAATTGTATAATATGAATTCTTTTTCAATACAAGTTTACTTACAAAGTTTTCTTATGCTCTCTCTTTTGTTTCTTCGAGTACTTTCAATTTACTCACTTATCTCTCACACATCTTCCACGTATTTACTCAAACTCTTTAAGGTTTACTTTGTTCATCTTCTCTCATAAGATTGACTAAGTGTCACGTGAGTTAATACAATCTGATCCTTAACTCCATAATAGGTAGTATCAGAGTACAGTTGAATCCCGATTTCAACTTTGTTCTTGTTTAAGTTGTAAGTATGACAAACTAAGAAGGATTTATTGAGACCACTATCGATGAGCAATAAGTGGGGTAACAAACTTATAGGCATGAAGAGCAGTATGCTCTAGCCAAACATAACAAGTTCAAGGCTTCAGTAAAGAAAACCATGGACTCTCATGTTGGTAACTTGAAAAGGAGCGTCATTAACATAAGTTATGTTGTGGGCGACCTCAGTGATCAAGTTGATAACTTAATCCACGAGAATGCAAAGATCACACAAATTTCCAAAGTCATGATAAAAAAATTTGGCCATTCGTTTAAGGGAGAAATATTTTCCCTAAATTAAGGTCTGTCCACCTTACGCGAGTTCATTGAGGGAGAGATTCATGATCTCCGTAGGGAAATAGTCTCTGCGCCGAAACAACTTATTTGCTAGTACAATTGCCACTACTAACACCACTGCAGTATATGGCTTGAAGGTCCCTAAACTTGCCATGTACAACAGCACATGCAATGTCACTACCATAGAAAACTTTCTGTTTAGTCTTAAGCAATATTTTAAGGCCATGGGAGTTGTTAATGACCTAGATATGGTAGGTAACGCCCCAACTTTCCTAAGGGATGCTACCCAACTCTAGTGGAAATGAAAGCACTCCGAGAGGAAGAAAGACTTATGCATCATCGATACTTGGAAACAATTGAAAGCTAAAGTACGAAGGTACTTTGTGTATCATTATATAGACAGCAAAGTTAAAGGAAAGTTGCATTAGTTATGTTAGACATGTAGTATTTCTAATTATATAAAAGAATTTACTACTCTTATACTTGAAATTGAAATGTTTAATAGAGAACTTCTCTTTTACTTTAAAGACGGCTTGAAAGATTGGGTAAGAGTCAAGATGGATAGGCATAATATATAGACCTTGGATGCTACCATTGCTGCTACCGAGACCTTCATCGACTACTTGGCTCACTCTAAAAGCAAGAAGCCAAACTCTGCCAAACGTGGGGGAGAGAAAAATGAGCAGAAGAAGTAGGATTTAGGCTGTAACGAAAGTGGATAACAGAGACCTTCAAGTAATCATCCCAAGCATGAGAAGATGTCTGCGGGTAAGTACAATTTAACTAATTCTCCTAGACTCAGTTTCATTTGTGATGGACCGCATTGGGTAAAGGACTGCCCTAACCGTAAAGCAATAAATGCTATGATGGCAGTACTCAAGCCGGAAAAGGTACAGACATGAAATCTATTTAACAGTTGGGTAATCTCTTGAAGCATTTATCCCCAATAGTCGATAAGGAGAAGAGATTATTGTATGTTGATATTGCCATTTAAGGTAAATCAGCTTGTGCAATGCTAGACATAGGGGCAAAACACAACTTCATAGATGTGCAAGAGGCCAAACATCTAGGCCTCAAATTAACGAAGGGAAATGACACTATTAAAGTGGTAAACTCAGAAGTTAGGCTTGTCCAAGGCGTGGTACATGAAGTAGCTGTTCAAATTAGCGAATGGACCAATAAGTTAGACTTTACCGTCGTTCCCATGGATAATTTCAAGGTGGTGTTAAGTTTTGCATTCTTTTGCAAAGCCTCGGCTTTTCCTGTCCTTACTTCGAGTTCTCTTATGGTTGCTCATGATCGTAAGATCTGAGTAATTCCCTTAAAGCGCAAAGAGAGGTCTCAACCATCAATGATCTCAGCCTTGCAATTCAAACAGAATCTCAAGTCAAGTCCTAAATATGTCGCTATCATAAGGGAGCTAAGCGATAAAGAGGACATAACAGCATCAACTCTTGTACTGTCGTAACCCATTCAGGCTATCTTTACTAAGTTCAAAGATGTCATGCTTTCTAAATTGTCGAAGAAGCTTCCAACAAAGCGAGATGTAGATCACTACATTGAGCTAGAACTTCATGCCAACACTCTTGCCATGGACCTTTATTGCATGATACCACCAGAACTCGCTGAACTGAGAAAGTAGCTTCATAATTTGATTAATTTGGGCTACATTTGACCCTCGAAATCCTTATTTGGTGCCCTAATCCTCTTCCAGAAGAAGAAGGATGGATCACTATGCATGTGTATCAACTACCGAGCCTTGAATAAGGTCATTATCAAGAACAAGTATCCAATCTCCTTGATAACTGATCTTTTCAACCAACTTGGGAAGGCAAGATACTTCACTAAGCTGGATTTATGATTAGGTTACTACTAGGTCGACACAGCACAAGGTGATGAGCCAAAGATGACCTACGTGACACGCTACAAAGCATTTGAGTTCTTTGTCATGCCCTTTGGCCTCAGCAATGAACTAGCCACCTTCTACACACTCATGAACAAGGTACTACATCCTTTTCTTGACAAATTCGTAGTAACATATTTGGATGATATTGTAGTGTATAGCAACACACTTAAGGAGCATATTGAGCACCTCAAGCAAGTCTTCTAAGTTTTACAGGAAAACGAGTTGTTCGTCGAGAAGGAGAAGTGCTTGTTTGCTAAGTAAGATATGGACTTCCTTAGCCATCAAATCAAGAATGGTAGACTTTTGATGGATCTAGCAAAGGTGCGAGCCATCCAACAATCGGAGCCTCCAACCAAGGTCTCAGAACTGCGATTCTTCCTAGGGCTTGTCAACTACTATTGTCGGTTCATTAAGGGATACTTTACCATAGCTGCACCCCTAATCGACCTACTCAAGAAAAACTACACTTGGCATTGAATGAAGAAATGTCAAGCTTCCTTCGAGAGATTAAAGGAAGTAATCTCTAAGAAATCTGTCGTGGTACTACCGAACTATGAAAAGTCTTTCAAAGTCCACACCGATACATTCAACTTCGTCATTAGAGGAGTCTTAATGCAAGATAGGCATCTCATTGCCTACAAAAGTCACAAGCTGAACGACATGGAGAGACGATATATATCCAGGACAAAAAGATAACTGTCATCATCCATTGCTTGCACACTTGGAGACATTATCTTCCTAGAAGTAAGTTCATAATCATGACTGATAATGTTGCTATGAGCTACTTCTAGGCCTAGAAGAAATTCAGCCCCATGCAAGTTCATTGGTAAAATTTCTTGGCAGAATTTGACTACACATTGCGATATAAGTTAGGTCAAACTAATGTAGTTGCTAATGCGTTGAGCAAGAAGGCAGAACTAACAGCCCTTGGTGTTAATACCCCTGAGAGCAACTTCTTTGAACGGATCAAAGAAAGTACCGGACAAGACAAACTGGTTAACAATTTACTGAAATTGACTAGTAAAAGGAATACTCATTGATTTTTGGTAAACGATGGAATCTTAATGACGATCGGAAATTGAGTCTTCGTATCGAAATGGGAAAACTTGCGGAAGGAGATCCCTAAGGAATGTCATGATTCCTTATGGGCTAGTCACCTACGTATGACACAAACCCTTACTCTTATTCAATAACATTATTTTTGGTCGCATATGCATATGGACGTCGAGGCTTATGTGTGAAGTTACTTAGTTTGCCAATAAGATAAGGTAGAATAGGAGCCATTACCCACTCTTAAAAAGCTTTGGGAAAGTGTTTCAATGGACTTTATTGTGACTCTACCAAAGTCCAAAGGATGTGGAAGTATTATAATGGTAGTTGATTGGTTCAGCAAGTATGACACTTTCATTCTAGCCCCTATAGATTACAAGGTAGACAAAACTGCTCACTTATTCTTTAAAAATATAATATAGCTATGAGTTGTACCAAAGAACATAATCAGCGACAAAAACCCTCGCTTTACAGGCAAATTTTGGCACGAGCTATTCAAGTTGCTGGGAATCGACCTAAATTTCTCGACAAGCTTCCATCTTCAAAGCGATAGGTAAACTGAGCGAGTCAATGCCTTACTCGAACAATACTTGAGGTACTATGTCAGTGCTCACCAACGAGATTGGGCAAAGTTACTCAACACTGCCCAATTCTCATATAATATTCAAAGGAGCGAGGCCACAACCAAACCCGTTTGAGATTGTCCTTGGACAACAATTATTAACATTAAGTGCTATTGCCTCTCCTTACACTAGTAACAACCCTTCTGCTTTTAAGTTTATAAGGAAATGGCATGAGGAAGCGGACATAACAAGGGCTTGCCTTAACAAAGCAGCCAAGAAGATAAAAAGATAAGTTGACTCCAAGCGATGCCTAAAGGATTATGCAGCAGAAGACATGGTGATGGTGAAGTTGTTGCCTAATTAATTCAAGTCTTTACGCAAAGTACACAAGGTTTAGTACCGTAGTACAAAGGGTCATTTCCTATCATCAAGCGTATGAAAAATGCCACCTATCAAGTTCAACTCCCTTTAAAACTGAAGATTTACAATATTTTCTATGTAAGTCTTTTAAAACCTTTCTGTGGAGACAAAAAGGATCCAAACCGAAACGAGTTCAAGTGCACACCAACGGCTGTGGTCACCAAATTTAATATGGAGGTAGAACACATCCTTGCTGATAGAGTGATCCAAAGAAAAGAAGTTCCCAACTACACCAAGTACTTGGTGAAATAGAAAGATTTGTCAGACCAAGAGGCTAGTTAGGAATAAGAGGATCAGTTTTGGCAATTTGTTGATCATGTTTAACAATATAATATTGACAATACGACGAAAATGTCACAGAATTAAGTGAGAAATGATCTCACAAAGATATGTTGATCCGCCGTATTCACGTATTTTTAAGGTGCAAATTTTGACCAACATTAAACCTCTATAAGTTACCTAGCCCCTTTGCTATTTATGAAAGATCTCAAAACATGCAGAAGTATGCAAAATATGCCATAATTACTTAAAGATTTCTGAAATGAACTATATTAAATATATATTTAAAATAATTCTTGTATAAATAGATCTTTCATCTTAATTATACAATATAATTTTTTTTAATATAAATTTACTTACAAAATTTTTTTGTACTTTTTCTTTTGATCTTTTAAATATTTTTAATTTACTCACTTATCCGTCACACACCTTTCATTGATTTACTCAAATATTTTAAAAATTACTTATTTCGTCTTTTCTTACAAAGTAGAATGCATATTAGTAGAATCTGAGTCTATGAAATGATAATGGATGATTGGACAAAGAATGACCGATTCAAAGTGTGCTCAACCATAAAAAGACGTTTCAAGGGATGGACAAAAGTATGGTAAAAAAATAGAAACGTAGAACGGGCCCATGTGAAGTCCACTTCGGCCGAAAAATACATAATGGAAGAGAGAGAGAGAGAGAGAGAGAGAGAGAGCGCACGTTTCAAGCAGATAGCCCCACTCACTATAATTTTGTCCAAACACTTTATTTTTTTAATAAAAATTAATAATAAAAAAGGGATATCTTAGAATTTTTAAAAGAAAAATTATATCTATAAAAAAATAAATTTTGTGATAACAAGTTTAACTTCGTTAAACATCTTGACTGAAATTCAAATTTATGATTTTAAATCTAAAAATAAATGATTTATTAATTTTTGGTAGTTTTACATACACTGAATTTTGTTATTCATTCATTTAGATTTACTTAGCATTGCAGAGGATAACGCGATGCACTAGTGAACCGACCCGTGATCGACTTGGAGATTTTGAGGGCCCTCGGATGGCCAAACCGCGACTTCTGAACCGGACCTCCATGACGTAGAACAACTAAACAAGAATAGAACACCCCCGAATGGTCCCATAATTTAATATAAATGGCAAAATTTTCGAACTTATGAACTCGAATCCGAATCCTAAATAACTAATCTTGAGCATTCAGTTTCATCAAAAGATTAGTGTAATGGTGGCCGCTACTCTTGGCGTTAATTACGAGAAGTTGAAGTTGGGAAATGAAGGTGGGGGCTTTACTTTTGGCCACTAAGATTTCACCACACCACCCGTGAGGTGGTGCGTCTCGACGGTGTTGTGGGGGCGGTGAAAGGGGTGGTTCACGGGAGTGGAGAGATACTCGAATGCTGCTTATGTCCAATTATAAAGCCAAAGTGCATGGGACCCACTCATTAACTTTCCCATCCCCCGAAGAGCGTGCCAAATGGGCAACGAAAGCCTGAAACGTTTGGCTTAGAAGTCCTTGAAGTACGGTATGGCACACATTTACCTGCTCTGTCTGCTAATATAGTCTCACAAGGGTCGTCAAAGCTATTGTTATTGACTTTGGCAGTCGCGTACGTACCAACCAACAGCCAAAAGTCAGGAAACGAAAGCACCTAAGCTGAATTTCGTGGGGTTTGGTGTCTAATGACCAAATGACCCTGTTTTCAGTTAAAACTCGAAATCAATGGAAAGCAAACACTTTCGTCGAAATTTTCGTGCTTTTGGCAAATGGTCGCGATGGTGGGGGTGAAGTGGGCAATTGGAGGATGGGCTAAACAAATGCGCTAAAATGCAATAACGAGTGGAGGCTTACTCTCAGCACCAAAAGAAGAAGAAGAAGAAGAAGAAGAAAAAGGTGTCGACATCATCAAGCACTTCCAAATTTGCATAATTTGAGGCGGAAGCGTGGGAGGCCTGGATCGAAACAACTTTCAAAATAAAGTATTAAAAAGATGTATATAACTTGTGACCTTTTTTTTGTTTTGATTTTTTGGCATTTCTAAGATACACCAAGCTGCAAAGTGGGTTACAGGTTAAAACGAAGGCAAAACTAGAAAAAGAAAATCAGGAATACATTGTTCTCTAACTCTTGAGTCAATTTCATGGAAGACTTCATGCAAAATGCTTGAGATGCACGCTCTCTCTCTCTGTATATGTATATGTATATGTATATGTATATGTATGTACGTATGTATGTATATGTATCTGTAGCAGCGAGAATTATAATTCTTGTTTTCTCTTTCTTAAAAATATCACAATTTCCTCCTAAAATTTAAATTCAAGATAAATATGGAAGTTATTATCATTAGAACAACTTCCCGGTTACTTGCAACATGATCACGTGATTACTAGTTAATGTTTTTAGCTATCTTTCAGCGTGAATCGCGGTCGTCAGATTAGACATCAGAAACAGTCACGGAAAGCCTTACTAATTGCTTCTTAGCAGGACCAGCCTCTTTTTAAGGGCAAAATTTGTAGCAGTTGAACTCTCTCTCTCTCTGCATAAATGCCCCCTCATAGTCAGTCATTGGCCTCTGGAGACTACGCCGTCCCTTTACCAGATTAGGTCCACACTGCCACTGCCTCTTAGTCTTCACGCCAAATGCAGTCTCTGTGCAGAAGTCCCATGTGGATCCATGTAAGCAAGTTAGACCCTCTTAATGTCTCTCTCTTTCGCTGCCCACCTTCCAAAGCTCCTTTCTTTTTTCCACCATTTTCTTTACAAACCAAACAAATGCGTTTAAGATATGGTGACTTTCCCGGAACTTCTTTAATGTTTTGTATGTAAGTCAATTTTCTGCCTGTTGTTGCTTGTATGGCCGGTCCAAAACTTAAAATTGGACTTCTTGATGCAATTTAAATCGTTAGGCCAATTTGAAACAAGCAAGTTAGTGGGCAGGAATGTAGGTTTCTCTATTAAAACGTCTTTTGCTTAGATCGATGGTTTCTACTCAACAAAACATGAATCTTGGGTACCAACTCACAAATTCTGTTTAGTGGGCAATCATCTTAATTATGGTGTGCTTTTGCTGATTAACTTGCGCAGATGAGAGACATAGTGATAGTACTAGCTCTGCTGGCATGGGCGAGCTCAAGAGGAGCAGAAAGCAGAAAGGCAGGGCGTTCGGCGTCGTTTGAGTACAGTGCCATAAACTGCAGAGCCCACAGCGCAGCAATAACCGATTTTGGAGGGGTTGGAGATGGGAAAACGTCAAACACAAAGGCATTTCAGAAAGCGATTAGTCAGCTGAGTCGGTACGCAAATGATGGTGGGTCTCAACTGTATGTTCCCCCTGGAAAATGGCTTACCGGTAGCTTTAGCCTTGCCAGCCATTTCACTCTCTTTCTTGACAGGGATGCCGTTCTCCTTGCCTCTCAGGTTTGTCCTAATCAAAAATTCGTATCTTTTCCTAATTTTATTAGAGTTAACAAAAAAAAAAAAAATTGAACCTATAAAAATTTAAAAATTATAAATCTTGAAGTAGTTTTTAAAAATAAAAAAATCAAATACTATGATATTTAAATTTTATAAAAATTGAAAATAATGAGCTGTGCAACATATATCTATATATATAATAATACTTTAGGCACATTGGTCAAATTTGTTTTTAGGACACGAGGGAATGGCCCGTGATGAGGCCTCTACCATCGTACGGCAGAGGGAGGGATGCACCAGCTGGAAGGTACGCCAGCTTTTTATTTGGTACAAACCTCACTGACGTCATTATTACAGGTATTTAAAAGAAAAAAAACTCACCAACATTTTTACTTTTAAGGCAATTATTATTATCATTTTAATAATTCTTTATAATATTAATTATTCTTATAATTTAAATAGCCGTGTGGCGGAGTGGGTTTAACTTTTTTTTTTTTTGGGTTTTATTATTCGTTTCTTTTTCTTTAATTAAAAGGGAAGAATGGCACGATTGATGGTCAGGGTGCCTTCTGGTGGCAGCTATTCCACGGGAACAAGCTCAAATACACCCGACCATACATGAT
>JBAPLH010000129.1:3060000-3070000 GCA_037897445.1 Ceriops zippeliana
TTTTTTTTTTTTTTTTTTTTTTTTTTTTTTTTTTTTTTTTTTTTTTTTTTTTTTTTTTTTTTTTTTTTTTTTTTTTTTTTTTTTTTTTTTTTTTTTTTTTTTTTTTTTTTTTTTTTTTTTTTTTTTTTTTTTTTTTTTTTTTTTTTTTTTTTTTTTTTTTTTTTTTTTTTTTTTTTTTTTTTTTTTTTTTTTTTTTTTTTTTTTTTTTTTTTTTTTTTTTTTTTTTTTTTTTTTTTTTTTTTTTTTTTTTTTTTTTTTTTTTTTTTTTTTTTTTTTTTTTTTTTTTTTTTTTTTTTTTTTTTTTTTTTTTTTTTTTTTTTTTTTTTTTTTTTTTTTTTTTTTTTTTTTTTTTTTTTTTTTTTTTTTTTTTTTTTTTTTTTTTTTTTTTTTTTTTTTTTTTTTTTTTTTTTTTTTTTTTTTTTTTTTTTTTTTTTTTTTTTTTTTTTTTTTTTTTTTTTTTTTTTTTTTTTTTTTTTTTTTTTTTTTTTTTTTTTTTTTTTTTTTTTTTTTTTTTTTTTTTTTTTTTTTTTTTTTTTTTTTTTTTTTTTTTTTTTTTTTTTTTTTTTTTTTTTTTTTTTTTTTTTTTTTTTTTTTTTTTTTTTTTTTTTTTTTTTTTTTTTTTTTTTTTTTTTTTTTTTTTTTTTTTTTTTTTTTTTTTTTTTTTTTTTTTTTTTTTTTTTTTTTTTTTTTTTTTTTTTTTTTTTTTTTTTTTTTTTTTTTTTTTTTTTTTTTTTTTTTTTTTTTTTTTTTTTTTTTTTTTTTTTTTTTTTTTTTTTTTTTTTTTTTTTTTTTTTTTTTTTTTTTTTTTTTTTTTTTTTTTTTTTTTTTTTTTTTTTTTTTTTTTTTTTTTTTTTTTTTTTTTTTTTTTTTTTTTTTTTTTTTTTTTTTTTTTTTTTTTTTTTTTTTTTTTTTTTTTTTTTTTTTTTTTTTTTTTTTTTTTTTTTTTTTTTTTTTTTTTTTTTTTTTTTTTTTTTTTTTTTTTTTTTTTTTTTTTTTTTTTTTTTTTTTTTTTTTTTTTTTTTTTTTTTTTTTTTTTTTTTTTTTTTTTTTTTTTTTTTTTTTTTTTTTTTTTTTTTTTTTTTTTTTTTTTTTTTTTTTTTTTTTTTTTTTTTTTTTTTTTTTTTTTTTTTTTTTTTTTTTTTTTTTTTTTTTTTTTTTTTTTTTTTTTTTTTTTTTTTTTTTTTTTTTTTTTTTTTTTTTTTTTTTTTTTTTTTTTTTTTTTTTTTTTTTTTTTTTTTTTTTTTTTTTTTTTTTTTTTTTTTTTTTTTTTTTTTTTTTTTTTTTTTTTTTTTTTTTTTTTTTTTTTTTTTTTTTTTTTTTTTTTTTTTTTTTTTTTTTTTTTTTTTTTTTTTTTTTTTTTTTTTTTTTTTTTTTTTTTTTTTTTTTTTTTTTTTTTTTTTTTTTTTTTTTTTTTTTTTTTTTTTTTTTTTTTTTTTTTTTTTTTTTTTTTTTTTTTTTTTTTTTTTTTTTTTTTTTTTTTTTTTTTTTTTTTTTTTTTTTTTTTTTTTTTTTTTTTTTTTTTTTTTTTTTTTTTTTTTTTTTTTTTTTTTTTTTTTTTTTTTTTTTTTTTTTTTTTTTTTTTTTTTTTTTTTTTTTTTTTTTTTTTTTTTTTTTTTTTTTTTTTTTTTTTTTTTTTTTTTTTTTTTTTTTTTTTTTTTTTTTTTTTTTTTTTTTTTTTTTTTTTTTTTTTTTTTTTTTTTTTTTTTTTTTTTTTTTTTTTTTTTTTTTTTTTTTTTTTTTTTTTTTTTTTTTTTTTTTTTTTTTTTTTTTTTTTTTTTTTTTTTTTTTTTTTTTTTTTTTTTTTTTTTTTTTTTTTTTTTTTTTTTTTTTTTTTTTTTTTTTTTTTTTTTTTTTTTTTTTTTTTTTTTTTTTTTTTTTTTTTTTTTTTTTTTTTTTTTTTTTTTTTTTTTTTTTTTTTTTTTTTTTTTTTTTTTTTTTTTTTTTTTTTTTTTTTTTTTTTTTTTTTTTTTTTTTTTTTTTTTTTTTTTTTTTTTTTTTTTTTTTTTTTTTTTTTTTTTTTTTTTTTTTTTTTTTTTTTTTTTTTTTTTTTTTTTTTTTTTTTTTTTTTTTTTTTTTTTTTTTTTTTTTTTTTTTTTTTTTTTTTTTTTTTTTTTTTTTTTTTTTTTTTTTTTTTTTTTTTTTTTTTTTTTTTTTTTTTTTTTTTTTTTTTTTTTTTTTTTTTTTTTTTTTTTTTTTTTTTTTTTTTTTTTTTTTTTTTTTTTTTTTTTTTTTTTTTTTTTTTTTTTTTTTTTTTTTTTTTTTTTTTTTTTTTTTTTTTTTTTTTTTTTTTTTTTTTTTTTTTTTTTTTTTTTTTTTTTTTTTTTTTTTTTTTTTTTTTTTTTTTTTTTTTTTTTTTTTTTTTTTTTTTTTTTTTTTTTTTTTTTTTTTTTTTTTTTTTTTTTTTTTTTTTTTTTTTTTTTTTTTTTTTTTTTTTTTTTTTTTTTTTTTTTTTTTTTTTTTTTTTTTTTTTTTTTTTTTTTTTTTTTTTTTTTTTTTTTTTTTTTTTTTTTTTTTTTTTTTTTTTTTTTTTTTTTTTTTTTTTTTTTTTTTTTTTTTTTTTTTTTTTTTTTTTTTTTTTTTTTTTTTTTTTTTTTTTTTTTTTTTTTTTTTTTTTTTTTTTTTTTTTTTTTTTTTTTTTTTTTTTTTTTTTTTTTTTTTTTTTTTTTTTTTTTTTTTTTTTTTTTTTTTTTTTTTTTTTTTTTTTTTTTTTTTTTTTTTTTTTTTTTTTTTTTTTTTTTTTTTTTTTTTTTTTTTTTTTTTTTTTTTTTTTTTTTTTTTTTTTTTTTTTTTTTTTTTTTTTTTTTTTTTTTTTTTTTTTTTTTTTTTTTTTTTTTTTTTTTTTTTTTTTTTTTTTTTTTTTTTTTTTTTTTTTTTTTTTTTTTTTTTTTTTTTTTTTTTTTTTTTTTTTTTTTTTTTTTTTTTTTTTTTTTTTTTTTTTTTTTTTTTTTTTTTTTTTTTTTTTTTTTTTTTTTTTTTTTTTTTTTTTTTTTTTTTTTTTTTTTTTTTTTTTTTTTTTTTTTTTTTTTTTTTTTTTTTTTTTTTTTTTTTTTTTTTTTTTTTTTTTTTTTTTTTTTTTTTTTTTTTTTTTTTTTTTTTTTTTTTTTTTTTTTTTTTTTTTTTTTTTTTTTTTTTTTTTTTTTTTTTTTTTTTTTTTTTTTTTTTTTTTTTTTTTTTTTTTTTTTTTTTTTTTTTTTTTTTTTTTTTTTTTTTTTTTTTTTTTTTTTTTTTTTTTTTTTTTTTTTTTTTTTTTTTTTTTTTTTTTTTTTTTTTTTTTTTTTTTTTTTTTTTTTTTTTTTTTTTTTTTTTTTTTTTTTTTTTTTTTTTTTTTTTTTTTTTTTTTTTTTTTTTTTTTTTTTTTTTTTTTTTTTTTTTTTTTTTTTTTTTTTTTTTTTTTTTTTTTTTTTTTTTTTTTTTTTTTTTTTTTTTTTTTTTTTTTTTTTTTTTTTTTTTTTTTTTTTTTTTTTTTTTTTTTTTTTTTTTTTTTTTTTTTTTTTTTTTTTTTTTTTTTTTTTTTTTTTTTTTTTTTTTTTTTTTTTTTTTTTTTTTTTTTTTTTTTTTTTTTTTTTTTTTTTTTTTTTTTTTTTTTTTTTTTTTTTTTTTTTTTTTTTTTTTTTTTTTTTTTTTTTTTTTTTTTTTTTTTTTTTTTTTTTTTTTTTTTTTTTTTTTTTTTTTTTTTTTTTTTTTTTTTTTTTTTTTTTTTTTTTTTTTTTTTTTTTTTTTTTTTTTTTTTTTTTTTTTTTTTTTTTTTTTTTTTTTTTTTTTTTTTTTTTTTTTTTTTTTTTTTTTTTTTTTTTTTTTTTTTTTTTTTTTTTTTTTTTTTTTTTTTTTTTTTTTTTTTTTTTTTTTTTTTTTTTTTTTTTTTTTTTTTTTTTTTTTTTTTTTTTTTTTTTTTTTTTTTTTTTTTTTTTTTTTTTTTTTTTTTTTTTTTTTTTTTTTTTTTTTTTTTTTTTTTTTTTTTTTTTTTTTTTTTTTTTTTTTTTTTTTTTTTTTTTTTTTTTTTTTTTTTTTTTTTTTTTTTTTTTTTTTTTTTTTTTTTTTTTTTTTTTTTTTTTTTTTTTTTTTTTTTTTTTTTTTTTTTTTTTTTTTTTTTTTTTTTTTTTTTTTTTTTTTTTTTTTTTTTTTTTTTTTTTTTTTTTTTTTTTTTTTTTTTTTTTTTTTTTTTTTTTTTTTTTTTTTTTTTTTTTTTTTTTTTTTTTTTTTTTTTTTTTTTTTTTTTTTTTTTTTTTTTTTTTTTTTTTTTTTTTTTTTTTTTTTTTTTTTTTTTTTTTTTTTTTTTTTTTTTTTTTTTTTTTTTTTTTTTTTTTTTTTTTTTTTTTTTTTTTTTTTTTTTTTTTTTTTTTTTTTTTTTTTTTTTTTTTTTTTTTTTTTTTTTTTTTTTTTTTTTTTTTTTTTTTTTTTTTTTTTTTTTTTTTTTTTTTTTTTTTTTTTTTTTTTTTTTTTTTTTTTTTTTTTTTTTTTTTTTTTTTTTTTTTTTTTTTTTTTTTTTTTTTTTTTTTTTTTTTTTTTTTTTTTTTTTTTTTTTTTTTTTTTTTTTTTTTTTTTTTTTTTTTTTTTTTTTTTTTTTTTTTTTTTTTTTTTTTTTTTTTTTTTTTTTTTTTTTTTTTTTTTTTTTTTTTTTTTTTTTTTTTTTTTTTTTTTTTTTTTTTTTTTTTTTTTTTTTTTTTTTTTTTTTTTTTTTTTTTTTTTTTTTTTTTTTTTTTTTTTTTTTTTTTTTTTTTTTTTTTTTTTTTTTTTTTTTTTTTTTTTTTTTTTTTTTTTTTTTTTTTTTTTTTTTTTTTTTTTTTTTTTTTTTTTTTTTTTTTTTTTTTTTTTTTTTTTTTTTTTTTTTTTTTTTTTTTTTTTTTTTTTTTTTTTTTTTTTTTTTTTTTTTTTTTTTTTTTTTTTTTTTTTTTTTTTTTTTTTTTTTTTTTTTTTTTTTTTTTTTTTTTTTTTTTTTTTTTTTTTTTTTTTTTTTTTTTTTTTTTTTTTTTTTTTTTTTTTTTTTTTTTTTTTTTTTTTTTTTTTTTTTTTTTTTTTTTTTTTTTTTTTTTTTTTTTTTTTTTTTTTTTTTTTTTTTTTTTTTTTTTTTTTTTTTTTTTTTTTTTTTTTTTTTTTTTTTTTTTTTTTTTTTTTTTTTTTTTTTTTTTTTTTTTTTTTTTTTTTTTTTTTTTTTTTTTTTTTTTTTTTTTTTTTTTTTTTTTTTTTTTTTTTTTTTTTTTTTTTTTTTTTTTTTTTTTTTTTTTTTTTTTTTTTTTTTTTTTTTTTTTTTTTTTTTTTTTTTTTTTTTTTTTTTTTTTTTTTTTTTTTTTTTTTTTTTTTTTTTTTTTTTTTTTTTTTTTTTTTTTTTTTTTTTTTTTTTTTTTTTTTTTTTTTTTTTTTTTTTTTTTTTTTTTTTTTTTTTTTTTTTTTTTTTTTTTTTTTTTTTTTTTTTTTTTTTTTTTTTTTTTTTTTTTTTTTTTTTTTTTTTTTTTTTTTTTTTTTTTTTTTTTTTTTTTTTTTTTTTTTTTTTTTTTTTTTTTTTTTTTTTTTTTTTTTTTTTTTTTTTTTTTTTTTTTTTTTTTTTTTTTTTTTTTTTTTTTTTTTTTTTTTTTTTTTTTTTTTTTTTTTTTTTTTTTTTTTTTTTTTTTTTTTTTTTTTTTTTTTTTTTTTTTTTTTTTTTTTTTTTTTTTTTTTTTTTTTTTTTTTTTTTTTTTTTTTTTTTTTTTTTTTTTTTTTTTTTTTTTTTTTTTTTTTTTTTTTTTTTTTTTTTTTTTTTTTTTTTTTTTTTTTTTTTTTTTTTTTTTTTTTTTTTTTTTTTTTTTTTTTTTTTTTTTTTTTTTTTTTTTTTTTTTTTTTTTTTTTTTTTTTTTTTTTTTTTTTTTTTTTTTTTTTTTTTTTTTTTTTTTTTTTTTTTTTTTTTTTTTTTTTTTTTTTTTTTTTTTTTTTTTTTTTTTTTTTTTTTTTTTTTTTTTTTTTTTTTTTTTTTTTTTTTTTTTTTTTTTTTTTTTTTTTTTTTTTTTTTTTTTTTTTTTTTTTTTTTTTTTTTTTTTTTTTTTTTTTTTTTTTTTTTTTTTTTTTTTTTTTTTTTTTTTTTTTTTTTTTTTTTTTTTTTTTTTTTTTTTTTTTTTTTTTTTTTTTTTTTTTTTTTTTTTTTTTTTTTTTTTTTTTTTTTTTTTTTTTTTTTTTTTTTTTTTTTTTTTTTTTTTTTTTTTTTTTTTTTTTTTTTTTTTTTTTTTTTTTTTTTTTTTTTTTTTTTTTTTTTTTTTTTTTTTTTTTTTTTTTTTTTTTTTTTTTTTTTTTTTTTTTTTTTTTTTTTTTTTTTTTTTTTTTTTTTTTTTTTTTTTTTTTTTTTTTTTTTTTTTTTTTTTTTTTTTTTTTTTTTTTTTTTTTTTTTTTTTTTTTTTTTTTTTTTTTTTTTTTTTTTTTTTTTTTTTTTTTTTTTTTTTTTTTTTTTTTTTTTTTTTTTTTTTTTTTTTTTTTTTTTTTTTTTTTTTTTTTTTTTTTTTTTTTTTTTTTTTTTTTTTTTTTTTTTTTTTTTTTTTTTTTTTTTTTTTTTTTTTTTTTTTTTTTTTTTTTTTTTTTTTTTTTTTTTTTTTTTTTTTTTTTTTTTTTTTTTTTTTTTTTTTTTTTTTTTTTTTTTTTTTTTTTTTTTTTTTTTTTTTTTTTTTTTTTTTTTTTTTTTTTTTTTTTTTTTTTTTTTTTTTTTTTTTTTTTTTTTTTTTTTTTTTTTTTTTTTTTTTTTTTTTTTTTTTTTTTTTTTTTTTTTTTTTTTTTTTTTTTTTTTTTTTTTTTTTTTTTTTTTTTTTTTTTTTTTTTTTTTTTTTTTTTTTTTTTTTTTTTTTTTTTTTTTTTTTTTTTTTTTTTTTTTTTTTTTTTTTTTTTTTTTTTTTTTTTTTTTTTTTTATTTTTTTTTTTTTTTTTTTTTTTTTTTTTTTTTTTTTTTTTTTTTTTTTTTTTTTTTTTTTTTTTTTTTTTTTTTTTTTTTTTTTTTTTTTTTTTTTTTTTTTTTTTTTTTTTTTTTTTTTTTTTTTTTTTTTTTTTTTTTTTTTTTTTTTTTTTTTTTTTTTTTTTTTTTTTTTTTTTTTTTTTTTTTTTTTTTTTTTTTTTTTTTTTTTTTTTTTTTTTTTTTTTTTTTTTTTTTTTTTTTTTTTTTTTTTTTTTTTTTTTTTTTTTTTTTTTTTTTTTTTTTTTTTTTTTTTTTTTTTTTTTTTTTTTTTTTTTTTTTTTTTTTTTTTTTTTTTTTTTTTTTTTTTTTTTTTTTTTTTTTTTTTTTTTTTTTTTTTTTTTTTTTTTTTTTTTTTTTTTTTTTTTTTTTTTTTTTTTTTTTTTTTTTTTTTTTTTTTTTTTTTTTTTTTTTTTTTTTTTTTTTTTTTTTTTTTTTTTTTTTTTTTTTTTAATTTTTTTTTTTTTTTTTTTTTTTTTTTTTTTTTTTTTTTTTTTTTTTTTTTTTTTTTTTTTTTTTTTTTTTTTTTTTTTTTTTTTTTTTTTTTTTTTTTTTTTTTTTTTTTTTTTTTTTTTTTTTTTTTTTTTTTTTTTTTTTTTTTTTTTTTTTTTTTTTTTTTTTTTTTTTTTTTTTTTTTTTTTTTTTTTTTTTTTTTTTTTTTTTTTTTTTTTTTTTTTTTTTTTTTTTTTTTTTTTTTTTTTTTTTTTTTTTTTTTTTTTTTTTTTTTTTTTTTTTTTTTTTTTTTTTTTTTTTTTTTTTTTTTTTTTTTTTTTTTTTTTTTTTTTTTTTTTTTTTTTTTTTTTTTTTTTTTTTTTTTTTTTTTTTTTTTTTTTTTTTTTTTTTTTTTTTTTTTTTTTTTTTTTTTTTTTTTTTTTTTTTTTTTTTTTTTTTTTTTTTTTTTTTTTTTTTTTTTTTTTTTTTTTTTTTTTTTTTTTTTTTTTTTTTTTTTTTTTTTTTTTTTTTTTTTTTTTTTTTTTTTTTTTTTTTTTTTTTTTTTTTTTTTTTTTTTTTTTTTTTTTTTTTTTTTTTTTTTTTTTTTTTTTTTTTTTTTTTTTTTTTTTTTTTTTTTTTTTTTTTTTTTTTTTTTTTTTTTTTTTTTTTTTTTTTTTTTTTTTTTTTTTTTTTTTTTTTTTTTTTTTTTTTTTTTTTTTTTTTTTTTTTTTTTTTTTTTTTTTTTTTTTTTTTTTTTTTTTTTTTTTTTTTTTTTTTTTTTTTTTTTTTTTTTTTTTTTTTTTTTTTTTTTTTTTTTTTTTTTTTTTTTTTTTTTTTTTTTTTTTTTTTTTTTTTTTTTTTTTTTTTTTTTTTTTTTTTTTTTTTTTTTTTTTTTTTTTTTTTTTTTTTTTTTTTTTTTTTTTTTTTTTTTTTTTTTTTTTTTTTTTTTTTTTTTTTTTTTTTTTTTTTTTTTTTTTTTTTTTTTTTTTTTTTTTTTTTTTTTTTTTTTTTTTTTTTTTTTTTTTTTTTTTTTTTTTTTTTTTTTTTTTTTTTTTTTTTTTTTTTTTTTTTTTTTTTTTTTTTTTTTTTTTTTTTTTTTTTTTTTTTTTTTTTTTTTTTTTTTTTTTTTTTTTTTTTTTTTTTTTTTTTTTTTTTTTTTTTTTTTTTTTTTTTTTTTTTTTTTTTTTTTTTTTTTTTTTTTTTTTTTTTTTTTTTTTTTTTTTTTTTTTTTTTTTTTTTTTTTTTTTTTTTTTTTTTTTTTTTTTTTTTTTTTTTTTTTTTTTTTTTTTTTTTTTTTTTTTTTTTTTTTTTTTTTTTTTTTTTTTTTTTTTTTTTTTTTTTTTTTTTTTTTTTTTTTTTTTTTTTTTTTTTTTTTTTTTTTTTTTTTTTTTTTTTTTTTTTTTTTTTTTTTTTTTTTTTTTTTTTTTTTTTTTTTTTTTTTTTTTTTTTTTTTTTTTTTTTTTTTTTTTTTTTTTTTTTTTTTTTTTTTTTTTTTTTTTTTTTTTTTTTTTTTTTTTTTTTTTTTTTTTTTTTTTTTTTTTTTTTTTTTTTTTTTTTTTTTTTTTTTTTTTTTTTTTTTTTTTTTTTTTTTTTTTTTTTTTTTTTTTTTTTTTTTTTTTTTTTTTTTTTTTTTTTTTTTTTTTTTTTTTTTTTTTTTTTTTTTTTTTTTTTTTTTTTTTTTTTTTTTTTTTTTTTTTTTTTTTTTTTTTTTTTTTTTTTTTTTTTTTTTTTTTTTTTTTTTTTTTTTTTTTTTTTTTTTTTTTTTTTTTTTTTTTTTTTTTTTTTTTTTTTTTTTTTTTTTTTTTTTTTTTTTTTTTTTTTTTTTTTTTTTTTTTTTTTTTTTTTTTTTTTTTTTTTTTTTTTTTTTTTTTTTTTTTTTTTTTTTTTTTTTTTTTTTTTTTTTTTTTTTTTTTTTTTTTTTTTTTTTTTTTTTTTTTTTTTTTTTTTTTTTTTTTTTTTTTTTTTTTTTTTTTTTTTTTTTTTTTTTTTTTTTTTTTTTTTTTTTTTTTTTTTTTTTTTTTTTTTTTTTTTTTTTTTTTTTTTTTTTTTTTTTTTTTTTTTTTTTTTTTTTTTTTTTTTTTTTTTTTTTTTTTTTTTTTTTTTTTTTTTTTTTTTTTTTTTTTTTTTTTTTTTTTTTTTTTTTTTTTTTTTTTTTTTTTTTTTTTTTTTTTTTTTTTTTTTTTTTTTTTTTTTTTTTTTTTTTTTTTTTTTTTTTTTTTTTTTTTTTTTTTTTTTTTTTTTTTTTTTTTTTTTTTTTTTTTTTTTTTTTTTTTTTTTTTTTTTTTTTTTTTTTTTTTTTTTTTTTTTTTTTTTTTTTTTTTTTTTTTTTTTTTTTTTTTTTTTTTTTTTTTTTTTTTTTTTTTTTTTTTTTTTTTTTTTTTTTTTTTTTTTTTTTTTTTTTTTTTTTTTTTTTTTTTTTTTTTTTTTTTTTTTTTTTTTTTTTTTTTTTTTTTTTTTTTTTTTTTTTTTTTTTTTTTTTTTTTTTTTTTTTTTTTTTTTTTTTTTTTTTTTTTTTTTTTTTTTTTTTTTTTTTTTTTTTTTTTTTTTTTTTTTTTTTTTTTTTTTTTTTTTTTTTTTTTTTTTTTTTTTTTTTTTTTTTTTTTTTTTTTTTTTTTTTTTTTTTTTTTTTTTTTTTTTTTTTTTTTTTTTTTTTTTTTTTTTTTTTTT
>JBAPLH010000129.1:3075000-3275000 GCA_037897445.1 Ceriops zippeliana
GCTGCTTCCAAGTGACAAAGCAATTTCTGATTCTTTGGTTTTCTGGGCTATAATGGTTGGTTGGTTGGTGTTTTGTGATTTACCGAAATCAAGGAAGCATTTTCATTGCCTACTCGCATACCCGGCGGTTATGATAATGGTATAGTGAACGGTTTGTACCTTTTGTTTTTTTGTGTGTGTGTGTGTGAAAATCGCGACTTTTGCAGTTATTAGGGAGATGGTCGGTTTTCTTGGTCTTGGAAGCAATGCCTGTATTGGGGCAATCACGTCAAATCACATCGATACAAAGTAATTGTGCTCGTTGCTTCCATAAACTGACGACAAAAATAATTTTTATTTCTGGCTTTCTACTTTCCTTTGTGATTAACAGATCATTTGGGGTGCGGAAGTGTTGTTCATTTGCTCAAAATCAAGTTTGAAATTGCGTGTATTTACTCTGTTCTTATCTGAATTTTATGCCATATATTTCCCAAAAGATTTCCTTTTTTTTTTTGTGGTTTTTTGGTGTCACATTGCAACCTTTGTTTATTCGTACCCTGGATTTTGTTTTAAATAATTGACTGCCATTAATCAATTATACTTAATACTAATGGCCATTGTACGCATTAATTATTCTCACATTCCCTGGTAATCGAAGCATTTGCATATCTATGGCCATATGTATTTATATACAACCAAAACATGTACTCTTTGATAGCCGCCCGAGGTTCTTTCTGCTCCTCCAACCCTTTTCTTCTCGATGTGGAACGTGCATTAATAATTCACCACCTTCAATACCCAAACTCGTCTTCGCGCTTTCCAATGGAAATAATTTTGTGGAAGTGTGTTCAATAATCAACACAATCTAATATTCCATCGTCAAAACAAAACTTCATTTGTTCGCAACACCATGTTCTGAGGCACATATTTCGATTATCCTTTTTAATGCTAACTTGGACAAGTGAGCCTCAAACTCGCCTAGATCATCAGCTTTAGAAAATTATGCTATCATATCATTGTTTAAGTCGTTCCTATATTTTTACCCTTTTACTCGATTGATTTAGCTTGTCATTTTAATCGAACATACCAAGTCTGTGTTGGGTTGGCTTCATTTATTACAAGATACTCAAATCTATGGTTTATTTTGGATGGTTTGATTGAAAGGTAACACGAAATGCTCGTATTTGCACATGCTTTGCTATCTAGGGTAACGTAAATGTCTTGTTTTTGGTTAAAATGTCTATGCAGGTGGTGAATTTACAAGCAGAGCTCTCATACTTGCAAGCTCATCTAGCAACATTAGAAATCCCATCGCCGCCGCCGCCGCCCCCTCCACAGGCAGTGCCGACACTGCCGAGTCCACATCCTCTCTCAGTAGCTGACCTACCAACAGCCTCGTCCGTACATGCTAGACATGATTTATCCTCCCTCTTTGACCCAACGGTGCAACCGTCCGCCTCATGGACCATGCATCAGCGACAATTGGACCCACATCAATTTGGAGGCAGTAGCAGTTCAGTGGCAACTAGCAGTGGCGGTGATCTTCAAGCATTGGGGCGCGAACTCCTCCAAAGACATGGATCTTCATCGTTAGTTTCTATGCCCTGTAGCGATGCTTTGCCGTCATCATCCATCTCCAAGCGAGACTGACCTACAAATACAATTTGTGGAAAAAAAAACATTGGTATACTGGCCAGGGAGCTCAAGTATCTTCATCTTATTGTTGACAATCACAATGGGAAAAGTAGTTGGGCATGTGATTGCCGTTTAATTTTTCCCTTTTTTTTTTTCCCTCGTACGTTCCTTATTTAATATTCATTTTGTCTTGACGCCATTGAAATTCAATGTTGGATTGATGGGTTAAACGAAAACGACGGCCAAGAGGCCTTGGCCCCCTACTGTCTTTGAAATCTTCAACTTTAAATTGAAAATCCAGGCAATTAGACCTTATATTTCATTAATTAATTGATGACCAAAACATATTATTAGATGTATTTTTTGTCCCAATTAAAGCATGCGGCAACCCATAATATTAATTTGTCCCCATCATTTTCTAGCCCCAACCAAAATTATACTTGTATTTGATGAATGTCTAAACAATAGAAGAGCTGAAAAATTTTCTCTCTGCCCACCAAACTCATTACTCCTAATTTGGGAAGGAAAATCATTGATTAATCTTTTTTTATCAACACTCATCAAATTCAATTTAAGTATAAATTTAAAATTTTAATAAATATTATTTTCTTTCTTTTCACTTTTGACTTTTACATTTTAAAAATAAAAAACTTGAATTATCTTTTCTCACATTAATTTTTTCTAAACACAAATAGGATGAAAAATTTTTATCTCTTCTAATTTTCATTTCTCTTGTCTTCACTTATTTTCTTCAAGTCTTAATTTCATATCCAAACAAATAGTGAGGAGGGCAAAGGTATTCTTAAGGAAAATTTGCATATTTTCTCAATTTTCTTATAGTAATTAATATATCTTTTAATACATTTTGTGATAGCTAATAGCTAATGTCTTACAGTTGCCTCTTATTCTAATACATATTTCAAACTAAGGTTATAAGTAAGCATGTATTTATCATTCTATGTATATTGTCATAGCTTGATTAATTGAAGAAATGAACTCTTTTTAATTTTAGAGGTCAATTGAACAAATAATTTTAAAAATATCATTTTTTCCCTCAATTAAGTAGTGAAGGAAGACTAATAAATATTTCATATATAAGTAAGTAACAAGTTGTTTAAGAAAATATTTAGTCCATTGTTTACATTTGAATCAATATCCAAAGACTTTCACAAAAATAGTTTATTAAAATGTTTGAATGGGTTTAACTAATAATAATTAAAAAATATATATAAATCTAGATAAGGTGCCCTACAATTATTAGGCCATATGTACATAGAATGTGCCACATATACAGGGGATAGGCCAAAATAATGTCATCCAAATGAAATTGCATAAAAGGATGTCCATAAATCAAGAGGTGGATCATCTTTCATAGGCTTCAAAATCATTCAAAACTATTTCTTCACGAATTCCCTTAAGTATTAGACATTACCATCTTTAATTTTTAATGGGGTTTAGGGCTTGCAATGATACAAATTATGTGTGACTAAAAAAATAAAAAAATTAGTTAACTTAATTTGATTAATCAAATATTATAATTGGTTAACTGAATTGGTATAAATTTATTATTTTTATATAGTTACATGTTTTATGTCACATTTCTAGCATGAAGCTTATTCACAACTACTATAAATGGAGAACTCACCCTAAAACACCTACAAACCTTAAGACAAGTTTAATATAACAAAATAATAAAATTACAAGTTAAATAGCAAAAAATGACATAAATAATATTAAACTTAGAATGAGAAGTCTTAATATTTAATAGAGCATTTAAAATCATAATAACTTTAACTTTAATGAAGTCTTAATATAACTTTAATGAGAATTCTTTATTAATGGCATTTAATGTGATAATAAAAAGGGAAGATCAACAATTTATAGTTAAAAAATTGACTTTTAATGACAATAAAAATGAGTTGTGGTGGTATCTTGTGTGTAACAACACACATTAATGAAGTCTAGTTACTAAAGCCATTAATAAAGAATTGAAAAGATTGAGGAAAATAAGGAGGTGGGTTTTGTTTTGTTTTATTCTTCAAAATTTTGAATCTCAAATTGAGATATAATGTATATTTCCTTAAAAAAATATATAGTGTTTTAACTTTTAATTGTAATAAAACCAAGTTATTTATTTTAAAGTAAGAGCATAAGGTACACCATGAAAAGCTTTAATTAGGGTGCTTTTAAAAATTATGAAAATACATAAAAGAGATGGAGTTTATTAATTTCAGCAAAAATCAAATAAAATATAGCAAACAATATTTAAGAAAATTTTACCTAAATATTTTTTTTTTGTAACTTTAATGGTTTAGTAATGAACTGTAATAAAAGAGAAAGAAAAACTCGTATGGGATGAAAAAGATGAGAGGAGAGTGAATTGGTAGAATGAAAGTTAATATCTTGCTAATAATTTCCTTGTCAATATGAATTAGTAAAAATGTCATATAGATATGAAAAGTTGATTGAATATGTGATAATGACCATATTAGATGCCAAATAAATGCCACCTCATTATTTAATTATCAAATTAACAATTTTAAAACTACTAATTTATTCATAAATTTTGTTTAAGAAAATTGATCTTAATTAGATAATTTTTTAGTTATGACTCATATTCAGACTTTCTTAAGGTTATTGACTCAAGTAAAAGCTTATCTTAATGTTTTATGTATGCTCTAAATTTCCTTGAAAATTCAAAGATCAAGTAGAAATTAGTAAAGGAAAATTAAGAATAAATTGTTAAGTTAAAAAAATGCTTACTAATTTAATTGATATGAATAGACAATTTGCTATGTTTATAAATTATCAATTTATGAGAAGGTGATTCAAGATTAATAATGAGTTTGAAAAATAAAACTATAAAATTACTAATACAATGCAATTTTTAAAGGAAATTAAATCAAGGGGTAAAATGAAAAATAATAAGCCATTGAAACATGAAAGTTTGTCTAGTTAAAGTGGATGCTATAAATAATTGTATTATTTAATTAGGATTAAACAGAAATGTTGACATTAATTAAAATTTGTTATAGATTATAAGTCAATATTCTAATAGAAATTAAACAATTGACTTATATTTGATATAATCTCGATATTAGATTAGGAATAGATGTAGTAATTATATAATGACTCAAATATCTTAATTTATTGTGTAGCTGGTAAATATGGGGTTTTCTTATGTAACTAGTTGATAAATGTTATTAATGTGGTTTGATATTTATATTATTAGTGTGTTTTTTAATTAATTGTGTGAGATGCTTGAAAATTGATAAAATTGAAAATTATATAGTATAATTCAATATAATTCATTAATAGTATTATAGGAGCTATTTGCTCTTCAGCTACTTGAATATTTGTAACAGGGTTCAATTACATAGACAGAACTTTAGATAAAGTCTTATGATGCGTTGACATGATGGGCATGGCCTTTTGCAAATGTAGCCTGCTTTTTCTCTTTTTGTTTGGAAGAACATGTAAAGTGACATACAATTAAGCTAAATATACAAAATATGTATCAACGTTATGTACACAGCATTTCTGAATAGTTGTATGTATATACATTGTACTTTTATTATTATATGTACATAATATGTCTTAAAAAACAAAAAGCAAGTAAAATTCGTGCTTGTTACATCAGTGCATTTCAGTCCTTGTCTAAAGCCTTCATCCGTCTTTTTCCTTTGTTGTATTGATTTGAGTACTACTTTTTTTTTTCTCTTTTGTTTCCCTTACTTTTGTTATGCAATTTACAAATTTTATGTTTTTTTTTTTTTCGGTCTCACCTATGATGCACAGATATGGGCATGGGGACAAAGACAAGAAGAAGGATAGTGAGAGGGACACGACATGACATGACACGCATTTAGAGACATGTAAACTTTTAAAAATTAAGACATGGGGTACACAACAGAAAGATTATTGTAAAATGTGTTATATATATAATTTAATATTTTTAATAATGTTAATATTTTTTAACTCGTAGTTTATAATAATTATTATTTTATTTTATGTTATTATAAGTATTTTGTTAAAAATTTTAAAAACATATTACATATATGTATAACATAATATTTGGTAAATTAAAACCCAAAGTAATTGATATAATATAACATATATATATATATATATATATATATATATATATATCTTAAAATTATTATATATATATATATATATATAGAGAGAGAGAGAGAGAGAGAGAGTAAAAATATCTAATATAGGAATTAAAAATATCAAACATGTGTATTTTGTTGCCCCTGTTGCACATTACATTTATTTTGGAAAAAAATTAAAAACAGAAAATAAAAAATAATTAGATTACCTGAAACTTAAAAATATCACGTTGTCTCCTACATCTCTGTGTTATGCGTACTGACTGAAAGGTCAAATATAGAAATTAATGAAATTAATTTCAAGCACTCCAAGCTCGCTCACGAATGCAAAGCCGTCCTCGAGCGGCTCACTTCCCCGCAGAGCCCGCTGCGGCTACTCTCTTCTCCCTCCGAATCTGATTCCGACCCAGGCGCTGTGATAATGCTCAATACTGATGCTCATAATCCCATGGTGAAGAACAAGGTGTGTTGATATGTTTACTTTTTATCCTGTTGAATACATCAGACATTATTCTTTATAACTCCATTTTAAAAAAAAAATGCAGATGTCAGCTGATGATTTTATAAGAAACAATCGTGGCATTGATGATGGGAAGGATCTACCTGAGATAATTGTTGGAACGGATTACAAGAAATGAGATCAAAATGAAAGAAGATGATTTAGATCTTCAACAAAGGCAGTCCATAAATTCGAACAAAATTTTGGGGTTGGATGGCATCCTGAATATTGTGATTCGTAAGCAGGGCGAAGAAAAGCATATGGAGACCAGTGATGATCTTATCAGGCACATGCAGGAACAATTTAGTGAAAAAGCTCGCAAATCTGAGTAAGCACAGTTGCTTTCCTAAATCCAAGAATTTATTGCTTCTTATTTGGAAATATTGGGAACTTTGTGTTTAGCTGTACACAAATGTGGTCCTATTGCATGCAGGAAAGACAAAGAAAAATTTTCTGAAGGATCTCTTTCCCGGCAAAACTTAAATTTCTTATTTTATTCTGTTTTACTTGGAAAATACAGTTCCAAGTTCTAGGCGTCATGCTATTTAAGTTCTCATTGATCTATGTTGGTGTCGCAATTTGTAGGTCAGTTTACCATGCAGCAACAGATGGGGTGATTCTTAGGTTCATGATTGAGGTATGCTGGGCTCCTATGTTGGCTGCCTTCAGTGTTCCTCTTAATCAAAGTGATGATGAAATTGTTATAGCTCTCTGTCTTGAAGGTTTTTGTTGTGCTATTCATGTGACTGCTGTAATGTCCATGAAGACTCATAGAGATGCTTTTGTGACTTCACTAGCAAAGTTTACTTCCCTCGACTCTCCTGCTAATAGCAAGCAGAAAAATATAGATGCCATCAAGGTTGGTTCTTTCCTTCCAAATCTCCTATGGATGAAACAGAAGTGGGGATCACTATGCAATCCAACTTCATCCTGATTTTTTTAATGAAGGGATTATGTTAAGATGGGAAGTAAAATATCCCAGAACATACTAAAAAGGGTGTCCCTGTACATGAGGTTCTCACATTGTGGGGTCTACAGAATGGTCAAATGTACGCAGCCTTACCAATGTTTTCACATAGAGGCATTTCATACTAAAATATGGCAAACAATTAAGGAAAGTAGGTTGTTTATACACACACACACACACATGCATGTATGTATGTGTGCATGCATGTATGTATATAACATGGGTGTTTCAGTCTATTGCATGTATACATGGTAACCATTATCTAAGTTTATTCATTTAGTATGTCTTGATTAGCTTGCTTGTGCTGCTGAAAAATTGATGAAGTTTAATCATGTTTATAAGTACTTAAAACAATAAAATGCCTCTATATTCAAATCTTTAGTGTCCTGTTGTCGACTTACTGTAATGTCTTGAGAATGATTGACAGTTGAGATTTGAATTTCATGGAAAAGGGAAATGCTTTAGTTTAGACAAATGGTTTGTTTGTGAGGATAATCAATTATTGGAAATGATGAGAAAAACATTTAGAGATTAGTAGCTATTGTTTACTCTTGGAACTGTTATCCTGAACTTGTCTTTAGCATTGACCATTGAGGAACAATAACAATTTTATTGCAGAAACATATGGAGTGCATCATAGTTTTTCATCAGTAGCCATTTACATGTGGATCTAACTCTGAGTTTGTTTTCACAGTATTGACAGGCAATAGTTAGAGTTGCAGATGAAGATCGGAATTATCTGCAAGAAGCTTGGGAGCATATTTTGACACGTCTCAGGCTTTGACCATCTGCATCTCTTGGGAGAGGGTGCTCCTCCAGATGCTACTTTCTTTTCCTTCCCCCAGAGCGAGTCTTAAAAGGTGAAACAGGCTAAGCCAACCATTCACCCAGTTTTGAAAAGAAGGGTCCTGAGAGGATGCAGTATGCAGCTTCTGCTGTGATGAGGGGTTCATATGATATTGCAGGTATTGGTAGCCATACTTATGGGGCTGTCACATCTGAACAGTTGAAAATTTAGTTTCTAACTTAAATGTATTAGAACAAGTTGGTGGCACTGAAATGATCCTCGTATTCACAGGGAGTGAGAAATTGAACAGTGAGGCAATCATTGACTCTGTCAAGGCTCCTTGTAAGGTTTCTATGGAGGAGCTGCGATCTGCATCTGACCCACATGTTTTTAGCCTCACAAGATTGTTGAGGTTGGGTATGTATTATCCCATATATCTTTCTTTTCTTGTGCCTTATTATGTTTATTTTACTTTCCCGTGATTTTTGGGTATTTATCTGCTTCTGTTGCCATTATTGCACCATTTACTCAATTTGATTTCCTTTGGCAGGCACTATAACATGAACCGCATCAGGTTTGTATGGTCAAGTATCTGGAATGTGCTTTTTGATTTCATTGTGTCCATTGGTTGTTCTGAAAACTGGTCAATTGCAATATTTGCTATGGACTCTTTGCATCAATTGTCTATGAAATTTTTAGAGCGCAAAGAGTTGGCTAACCACAACTTCCAGAATGAATTTATGAAGCCTTTTGTCATTGTTATGCATAAAAGTAGTGCTGTTGAAATCAGGGAACTGATCATCAGATTTGTGTCGCAGATGGTTTTATCTTGTGTCAATAATGTTAAATCAGGGTGGAAGAGCATGTTTATGGTAATCTTCAATGCCTATTTATTTTCTCCCTCTGTAATAAAATTAATCTAGAGCTTATGGACGATGGTCTTAACATTTGTTTTTGATTTGATATTATGTGCCATTGTGCCCATTATGTTGTTAATGACATGAGTACCTCTACAGGTTTTCACAACAGCAGCGTATGATGACCAGAAAAATGTTGTTCTTTTGTCCTTTGAAATAATGGAGAAGATTATTCGTGATTATTTCCTGTACATTACTGAGACCGAAACAACCACCTTTATGGATTATGTAAATTGCCTTCACCAATAGCCAGTTCAACAAAGACATTAGCCTCAATGCAATCGCCTTTCTTCGGATCTGTGCCACTAAACTTGAGAAGGAGACCTTGGATCCTCCTCAAGGAACAACGTCAAGGAAGCCTCTGGAAAAATTTCTTTATGTTCACCTCGAAGTGGAGATGGAAAACAAGATAATGGAGAGATCACAGATGAAGAAGATCATCTCTATTTCTGGTTTCCTTTGTTGGTAGGTGAGGAAACTGCATAAGCAGGTCGTTATCATTTTGCAAAGCATTGTTAGCTATATTTGTAGAGCTTTATCCTAACATTTTTCTTTTCATGAACATATCTTCATCTTATGTAGAGAAGCACCTTCTTACCCTTCAATTATGTGCATTTTATTGCTCATTCTATCAGAACTCAGCTTTTATCCAAGGCCTGAAGTTAGAAAGAGTGCCTTGCAAGCACTGTTTGAAACTTTACAAAATCATGGTCACCTTTTCTCTCTACCTTTATGGGAATGAGTGTTTGATTCTGTCCTCTTTACAATATTTGATTATGTGCGGCATGCTATTAATCCTACCGAGGGTGACTCCTGGGCTTGTCATCATTATTGATGCAGCAGATGTTGATCTAGATGCATGGCTCTGTGAGACATGTACATTGGCCCTGCAATTTGTTGTTGATCTGTTTGTCAAGTTTTGTAGCACTGTCAATTCACTTTTGAAGAAGTTTTTGGTACTTCTTGTTAGCTTCGTTCAGCATCCTCACCAAAGCCTTGCTGAGATGGGTATTGCAGCATTTGTCTGTTTGATGAGCAATGCCAGTGATCCATTTTCAGAGGAGAAGTAGGTAGAAGTGGTTTTGTCATTAAAAGAGGCAGTCAATGCAACCCTCCAAGATCTCTCTTACATTATTAGTGGGGATCTTGTGGGGCTCAGCCATAGAGATTTGTTTACTGGGCAAAATAATGAAGATTCTGGTGGAGTTGGCACACCTGAGGATGATTCAGAGAAATTGATGACACACCATCTTTATGCTTCTTTATCTGATGCAAAGGTCAAGCTGCTGTTCAACTCCTATTGATTCAAGTGCGTTCTTTTTTTATTTTTAATTTTTTTCATGTTGGGAAACTTTAATCTCTATGTTGACCATGTGCTGTTTTATTTGAGTTCCTTTATGCATGCATGTGTTTGGTTATATATTTTCAGCAAAACTTGTAACAGTCATTTTCATCTAGCAGGCTATAATGGAAATCTACACCATGTTTCGATCTCACCTTTCATTGAAAAATATTACATTCCCCTTTGAAGCTTTACGTCATGTTGCATCTCATTTACACAAGGTCAACAACAATGCCATTTTACATTCAAAGCTGCAGGAGTTTGTCCCCATGACCCAAATTCTAGACCCGCCATTGCTTCGCCTGGAGAATGAGTCTATGAAACTTGTCTCACATTTTTACAAAATCTTGTGCTAGATGAGCCTTCAAGTTATGATGAGGCTGAAGTGGAATCCTGTCTTGTCAACCTCTGGCAGGAGGTATTAAAATTTTACATTGAAAGTGCTGAATCTCCCTCCAGCGGGCAGTGTCATTGGCTGATCCCTTCAGGTTCTGGGAAGCACAGGGAATTGGCTGCATGCGCCCCTCTTATTGTTGCAACTCTCAAGGCTATATGTAATTTGTGGGAGGCTGCGTTCAAGAACTTGACTCAAATCTTTTCCTTACTTTCAAGCTTGATTGGCTGTGAGCATGGTTCAAATGATGTCCAGGTAGCTCTCAGCAATATGCTCATCAGTGGGCCCTATTTTACTTCAACCTCATTGAGATTGGTAATTCGGGCTAAATTTTGGAATGTGTCAGACGTTATCTTACTCTTCCCCCATTATCAACCATGATTTGGCAGCAATCATGGTTCAAATGACGTAAGGTAGCTTTTGTTATATGCTTAGCTCATCAGTGGGTCCTATTTTACTTGGATCTTGTTAATCATGACAAGGCTGGACTAGATTTTGGAAGGTGTCATAAGTTTCTGCTTCTTCTGCAATTGTCAAGCATGAGGATTGGTAGCAAACATGGTTCAAATGAGGTCCAGGTGGCTATCAGTGATATGCTCAGTTCATAGGTGGGTCCTCTTTTTTTTTTATTCAATCTTGTTGATATTGGTAAGGTTGGAGTAAATTTTGGAATGTGCCATACATTATCTGTCTGATTCTCTTAGTTTTTGTTTACTTAAGCTTTGCTCTTTTATAATTCTGATTGGAGTTGTTGGTCGATGGTAGCCAAGAGATAGCAATGGTTACTGATTAGTTGGTGCCTTTTGAATCTTACATAGGTTGCCGAGCGTGACACTTCTTTTTTTTTTTTTTTTTTTCTTTATTTGTTTTGTTTTGTTTTTAATCTGAATTTATAGGTATCATCAGGCATTTTCAAGTTTTATGCTTGTCAAATATTTTTCATTTTTCACGAGATGTCAGAAAAATAATTTCCTATAAAATGTTATTTCTTCAACATGTAAGGTAGAAGCCTCTTCATTTAATGATATGCTTTGCATTGATTATCCACAATGCCAAAACTTGTGAATGGGACTCCTATTGACGCTGCTTTTATTCTTTTTGGACGTTTTGAAGATGCAATTGTTTTTCATAAATGCATTACAGCAGTTGTCATCTTAGCTAGTGTAAGTTGAGTGCTGGTTGATTATGGATTTTTGTAGCCTTGTCTGTGTGGAGGATGTGATTCCTAATGGTGTAGGTATTAGGCAGACTGTACTTAGATCCTCTGTTGGATGAAATCGGATTTCATGAGGTTGGACTCATGGTAAATTGGTATTGTGACGTGTCAGTATGAGTGTCACTGTGTCTGATTACGCCGGACTATCCTTCTGGAGCAAGAAATGAATTTTAGCTCATCATACCTATTTTAAAAATATGTGTACATCTAACTCGTCTTAACTCTGCATTGGGGAGTTTCGTATACTGTTACTTCCTTTTTAATGCACTGTTATGTCCTTGTTTATGATGTTAACGTCAGACTATGCCTATCCGTTCGGTGCATTTTTATCTTTTGGGCCAAAGATCTGATGCATCCTTATCACTGATCCAGACCCTTGAAAATTGTTGTGTGGAAGTGAGGAAATACGAGCACGATGCATTCATAGGTTTAGTTTAATCCCATGTTGTGGGGGAGGCCTGATCTACCTTCTAATAACCATCTGGCATTTTTTATTCAATTTGTAGGTGCTGAGCAGTTGACCTCATGCAAGGATGCGTTTACAACCCCGGAATGACTTGGTTTCAGGACTGTGCTGAGCAGTTCCCCTCGCCGCCCCTGGGGAGACGAAAATGAGCTTGGATGGTATGTCCTCTGGTAGCGGAGAACGCAAAAGAGCAGAATATAAAAATTAAGTGTGTGAATGTGAAATATTCCAAGGACGCGACGCACAAACTTGTTGGTGGTGTTGTATTTTTGTACAACTTAGCATTCGTTGCAATAAAACTCAACATTTTAAAAATATATTTTTTTATTATTGGAATTAGCTGCCAACAGGACTCAATCAACGCCATTTTTCCTTGTCTCTTTCTTCTCCCGCCTACGCTTTCCAAAACTATGGTCTTGTGTGGTATCCTTGGCCTTGTATCCCCGGAATTAATCACATAAAGATGGAAAATTTGCATCTGTATTCATTACCTGCCGTCTCTTCTATCCCACAGATACGGTTATGATCACCATCGTTCCTGTCATTACCTCTCTTATCATCTCTCTCTCTCTCTCACTACACACACAATCAAAACATAAACCATGTTGGACTGCATCAGAACCTGTTCGAGCATTGTTTGCAAAAGGGTTGGGTGGAAGTGCAAGGGAATAAGGAACAAGGCAAAGCCTTCCAGTTTTGAATTGTCAACTGCATCTTTTGCGGCCATGGAAGTTTCCAAACAATTGGAACAGGTCTTCAAAGCGATCGACGCGAACGGTTATGGCAAGACTTCTTCCTACGCGCTAAGTGCGGTGCTTTTGTGTGTCTTGGCTATGAAAAATCAAAGCTGCAGGGGAAGCCGAGGCAATGGTGAAAGAAATGGATTGCAAAGGAGATGGGCTTATTGACTTTTGGACAAATCCATTGATTCTGTTAACGTCAATGATGGAAAACTTAGTGATTTGTGATGAAGAAAAATGTCTTGTTGGCTCATTTCTAATATTTGATCTGGACAAGGATGGACTAAGCTTGGCTGAATGGTTGCACAAGAAAATTTGTTTTTAACTTTTATAAAATTTTATAATTAAATAGTGAATTGTTTTAAATGTTTTGATTAAAATTTTACATTTTTTTAAATACATTATAAGTTGGTCTTTTTAGATGAAAAATAATTAAAATTATTAAAAATTGTATACTGATCAAGCAAAAATTACTAATAATTTAAATATTTTTTGTTTTAAAAAATTAATTTAAAATAAAAATTTTAAATTTTAAGTATGAGAATTTATAAAAATTTGAGAACTAATTTTTTTTTTTATATATGTCACCTCAACTGTTGGTTCAATCTAGCATGTGAGTGAAGTGGGCATGGGTCAAATAACTTGTTAAAAATATAACAACTCTAGACGGGCGAGGGATGACCCAAAATGATTCCAAAAGAATGATCGCCGCCGATCACATGGGAGAACTACATATTGTCGGCTGTTTTAGTCTCTAAATTATTGTCAAAGTTTTAGGTGATTTTGATTAAATAACTCAAGAATGAAAGGCCCTCTTCCATGCAGGACCAAGGGGAATGGGTGCTGCAAACTCCAAAGCCAACTAAGGGTGAAAAGCGGCTTCTAAGAGATGGGGTGCTTTTTCACATGGAAGCGATGGTGTCTTCATTTGATGTGGTCCATACTCATCACGCAATTGCCTTGCTAAAATAATTGTTCTGCTGCTTGGACAGGAGAGTGGGGTTCTGATTTGTTAAATGGAAAGAGTTCTAGCTGTCGCATTGGCACAAATGCCGCTACAAAATTTTCTCCTCCTGATCTCATTTTCTTCCAAGGGGGACGACCATGTCTTTCTTGAATATTTTCCTTTGACATGTTCACCTAATTCGACATCTTCATGTTTTCCAGGAGTCTTGCTTCCATGTCTCCCGTGACTTCAACGTCGGTCCATCAAATTTGGTTATGCTAGGCAAGTGAAATTGGCGTTGCTAATGTAAAGAAAGAGACTTTTGTCGCTGCAAATCGACATTCCAATCGAGCCTGACATCTCTCTTTTGTTAGAATCTAACATATAATCTATCTTCAAACTTTATTCAACATTAAATTCTACCATGCAATACCAAGATCTTTTATTTTTTTTTTTTTTTTTTTTGGAATTACATTAGAAATACGTTCGTAATTGTATTTATGAACTGACATAAGGATTTTTAACATCGCAGCAATGTGTAGACCGAATTTTACGTTGGATGGGCATAACAAGTTGGCAGGGGGCAAGCATAAATGAGAATATAATGTGAAAAATAGATGGCATAGAAACTGCGTAAACAATATTAATTTATAAAAGGGTTAGTGAAACAGATTTTCAGCCACGGGGGTTGACGGGTCGTTGCCGATGCATGCTGTGTTTTTGTGAGCAAACGAATAAATAGTTTTTTTCCTGTTTGAAACACTATGATAAAGCATGTCGACAAATAAGCTGATCCTGAACCCTTTTTGTTTTTTTTAATTCTTCTTCTTCTTCTTCTTCTTCTTCTTTGCTAAGATTACAAAGCTGCTGGGGCCAACAATTTGATAATTCCGACAAAAGGGTGAGTGGACCAATGGCAACTAGTTGGCAGAATGGGAAACGGGAGCACATTCAATGTAGCGTCCGACATAGTGCATGCACCAAAATGGGGTTTCGTTACATTCAATTTGATACAGGCCGTCAGTTGATTGTGATGGCAATGGAGTGGACATCACAATAAAAATTAAAAAATGAGCCCCACCAAAAAATAGTTTGTATATGTACAATTTTTCTCTTTTTTTTTTTTTTGGGGGGGGGGGGTGGGGTCCTGTAAATGACAACTGTCTCCCAGTATTTGCAAGTTGTGGTTTGGGGTAAGCCGCCAGAAGAGAAGTCCAGGACTGATGAGACTGCCGCTCTGGCTTGGAAAGCGTAAATGGCCCGCCAATCATCAATTCCAACCCCCTTCCTTTCATATGCGCAGAACTGCCGCTCCGTGCCGTCGTTTTCTTCCCTTCAAATTGTCCGTCGGTCCCTTTTTATCTGTTGGCTGTTGTGTCAGCCGCGCTTCCATTTCTCATTTAATGTCCTTGATTTGTCACTCTACTACATCAATATTTTTTTTAATTTAAATGTAAAATTTTATACCTTTATTTGTTATTTCAATTGAGTATATTTTTAGACAAAAAAATTAATAGTCATTAAAAATTATAATTAATTAAATAAAATATGTAAAAAAAAAAAAGAGAGAAAAAGAATATGAGAAATACACCAATTATTTTATATATTTTGGTCATACATTTTTGCACAATTTGTTTAATTTAGTTTTACACTCTCGAAATTATAGAGTTACACTGGAAAAAAAAAAAACAAACAAATATGAGACCTAATTGAATAAGTCAATTTACGTATTTGTCGATTTTTTATTTCTTTCATCTACATATCCCATTGGAGTAAAATACGATTTTCAACAGTTTGCAAAAGACTTAGGAGTAAAATTTGGCTTACTCTTCTTTTCCTTTGTTTTTTTTTTTTTTTTTTTTGCCGGCTCTCCCATTAACGTATGTTCCAGAATTTTCCTCGGCACTAAGAGGAAAGGTCTTTTGAAAGAAAACCATGGTGGCCCCAAGAACATGCCAAGCTTTGACCTTTCGTTGCTCCTGCCTTTGCGTTACAGCTCTTGGTCTTACCGCTGTTCACCACAAAGCCCCCCTTCGATAAACATGTATGCAATGGACGAGAGTCAATCAATAAGGGCCACACAGCGCATGAGAAAATGTGAAAGAAAATTAAGCATTTTATTTTATTTTATTTTAAAAAAAATTGATGGCGGAAGATCACTATCACCAACCTCCATTCAAACAATTTCGCATGTTTTCTTGTCTTCATTTCATCTCGAGCAACGGTAACACTTCACTTATCAAAGAAAAGAAAAGAAAAGAAAAGAAAAGAAAAGAAAATTGACAATTACTAACAACAACGAGGAAAACATGAAAGGAAGAATTTGGTGTAACCCAACGAGGTTAAGATCGACCTCGTTTGCAACCCGTTTATTTATTCCAACGACCCATTGACCCTTTGTAATCGTAACTGCAACTGGGTCACATTTATTTGCAGTCGATTAATTTTGTGGGTCAAACAACCCGCGAAAATGAAAGGACAAGAACATGATCAAATTAGCAAATTAACAACCTCTTTCTGAACGGAAAAAAAAAAAAGGGAAATGATATGTGGGCACACATGTTTTTCAAACAAGGGCATGCGGGACAATATATGTTAGACGACAAGATTTATGCATTCAACAACTCTAAATGACTAAACTGTACAAGTGTTATATGCACATAATAAATTAAATTATGTATCTTGAAGAAAATTTAAAAATTTAGATTTCTATATTATAGGTTTTAAGTTTTAATTTTGAGAAGAGAAAATAAAATTTATAAGAATAAAAAGAATTATCCCTTTAATGTATAATTATTAATGTATGTATGTATGTATTTATTTATATATTAAATAGAATATATTAATTAGAAATATACCCTTATACATTCAATTTACTTGAAAAGTAATTAACTCTCTTTGCATATTTAATAGACACTGCTTAAAATATATGTATATTTTACTTATATATTTAATTTTAATTCTAAAAAATAAAAATAAATAATTAATTAATATAAATAATAAAAAATAAAAAAATTATGAAAAAATAACATATATAATAATTTATAATGATTCAATTCAAATCAAGAATTTGTGTTAACTTATTAAGGTTTATTCCTTATAAGTTCACTTACACTAAGTCTATTTTCTTTTACAGAATAAAACTAACTTTTACACTAGATTAACTTCACTTAAATAATAGTAAATTTTTTGTGAAATTTGACAAAAATTGACAATTTTTTAAAACTTGGAAACTTAGGCATCTTTTACAATTTTAACTAAAGTACTCTTATTTTTCAATAATTTCAATATTTCTCTTTTAAAGTTTTTACTATTGATTTCTTACTTATAATCACTTTTTTTTATTAGATTTATATAATGAATAATTCTTCTTAAACTTGATCTCTTTTATTGCATTTTTTAATATTAGTTTTATTCTTTATAAAAAGTTTTTACAACTCTTTTATACACAAATATAACAAACTACCTATTGATGATTAATTTTTTTATATAAAAAATTATTTCTAAAATTAAAAACTTTTACTTAAAACTATTAGTTAATTGCAACACTTAGATTGGTCAATTTATCTAAAATCTTTATAACTTATTCGAGTTTTTGCTTTCAACTTATTTAGTTTCATTAATTGACTGCAACTATTGGTCAAATAAATTGATTTAAAATGTTTATAACTTTTTTCTTTATAGCTTTCTTTAGTCAATTACAAGTATTAGTATGATAAGTTTACTTAAATTCTATATTTTTTTTCTTTTTGTAACTTTTTTGATATTTAGTTAATTGAAAATACAAGTTTGTTTGACTAATCTTAATTCTCTATATTTTTTCTATTTCTCTTTTCTTATAGATTGTCTAATTTACTGATATTATAGGTTAACTTATGCCAAATTTTTGCTAATTTTAAGTCTCCACGGTTCTTTATATTTTTCTTCAAGATTACTTTGGATCTTATTTAATACCTTTATTGACCATGCATAGTATTAAAACAAATATATATATATATATATATATATATATCAAAGCAACCATTTAGATATCATAAATATTCAATGAAAGGTTAAGTATAAGTCTTACAATAAAGATTAAGGTACAATCACGAGAAAATAAAAAAGTTCAACGATTTGAAGGGAATAAAAGAGTTTAATCATAAAAAATATTTAATTGAAATGGATCAAATTCTTATTAATTATGTAATTTTTTTATCATCAATTATTCATCTCTTTCCCTTTTTAACATCATAAAAAAAAAAGTGCAAATAGAGTGTCCTTTAAAATTAAGGATTCGTTACTCTTTTTTAGAGCTCCAATGAACTTTTTTTGTTAATAGTTAAAAGATATAGAAAAAAGTTATTAAAAAGTTTTTTTTGGTGAAGTTTTGTAACTTCACCCTAATTTCATGTATATCATCTAAAAGCTAATTCAGATTCTCCTTAATCTCGTTAACTTCTTTAGTTAAGGAAGTTATATCAACATTAATAAAGATTAAAGGAGGGGTTGAAATTTTTGTTGATATAAGGGTTATACTTAATAAATCTAGACTGATATCATAGGTTAAGTTATGCCAAATTTTTGCTAATTTTATGTCTCCATAGTTCTTTATATTTTTCTTCAAGATTACTTTAGATCTTATTTAATACCTTTATTAATCATGCATAGTATTAAAACAAACATTAATAAATCATATATATATCAAAGCAAACATTTAGATATCATAAATATCAAACGAAAGGTTAAGTATAAGTCTTACAATAAAGATTAAGGTATAATTACAAAAAATAAAAAAAGTTCAACCATTTGAAAGGAGTAAGAGTTTAATCATAAAAAATTTAATAGATATAGATCAAATTCTTATCAATCATGTAATTTTTTTATTATCAATTATTCATCTCTCTCCCTTTTTAACATCATAAAAAAAAAGTACAAATAGAGTGTCCTTTCAAAATCAAGGCTTCATTCCACTTTTTTTAGAGTCCTTTTCCTATAAACCATTTTTGTTAATAGTTAAAAGATATGAAAAAAAGTTATTATGAAATTTTTTTGTGAAATTTTGTAATTTCACCCTAATTTCATCCATATCATCTAAAAGCTAATTTAGATTCTCCTTAATCTCATTAACTTCTTTAGTTAAGGAAGTTATATCAACATTAATAGAGACTAAAGGAGGGATTGAAAATTTTGTTGATATCTAGACTTAATTTTAGTTTTCTATAAATAAAATTTTAACAAAAAGTAAAATTCTTATATCATTGTTAACTCAAATAATATTAAGGTGTGTGGTTAACAATGATTATTAAGAATATAATATATAATAGAAATAAATATACTTGTGCATATTTTTAATGAAAAAAAATCAATTACTAGACATAAAATATGTAATAAATAAATAATCAATAATATGTTAAATTCTTTTCTTTATATAATAAAGCTCTAAATATATAGATACACACACATATATATATATATATATATATATATATATATATATATATATACATTGCACGATAAGTTGAGAATTTGAGTGTCAACATTCTTCGGTCTGTTTAGTGACACTCCCTTGTCATTTTCCATTTTTTTAAAATAAAACCTCAATCTGTCTTCCAGGTTGGTAATTAGCATTTGCAGTTAGCCTTGCCTTTATTACCGATTTGCAATAAGTTTGACTTGCATTCTAACGAATAAAATTTTGGTTATACATTGGATTTGCTTGCGCTTCATGTTGACAGAAAGATTTGAAAGATGTGCCATACAGATGATTAGACCAGCAAAGTAGAGTTGGTGGAAAAGGGAATAAAAAAGACTGTTTTCAGTTGGGCGTATACCGTTGACGCGCTCCGCTCTTGGCCGGGCACAAAAGATAACGATGCAAGTATAGACATTGTGACATGGGTTCTCAAGAAAAATATATGGTGGTGGTGGTGGCGGTGGTAAAGGAGGAAAGTCAATCGGTGAGTCGGTGATGTTACGGACAGCTAAAAGACGGACGGACGGACGGACGGACAAAATGATCTCATACCGCCGGCATTGACTGGTTGGGGCCCAGACATCGCACGTTGTCTTACCAAAATTGAACTCGATCACATGGTTACCCCAAAAGAGGGAGAGATCTACTTCTAACATGGACTGGCCCATAAAATTATACTGCCTCTCTCTCTTTCGACTCTCGGTTACCCTTTCGAGCTTACTTTTCAAAAAAATATAGCATTAAATATTACCAAGAATTTTTATTAATTCATTTAAAGGTATAAATAAAATTTAAATATTTTATGAGATAATTTCATTAATAAAAAATTATTAATTTTAATTAAAATAACATTTTTATTCTAAATTTTAAAAAAATTTTCTTTCCTAATATTACCCTTCCTAAACTATCCAATTATCCGGGTACACGACACATTTCAAAACACCGTAAATAAGAAAAGCAAATTAAAAATTCCCCCGTCACATGAGAGGAAAGAAAGAAAGAAAGATTGACTGGGGGAAGAGAGAGGGGGCGGGGGGTGGATTTTGATTCGGCTATTTCAGCGGAAAACTTGTTGGCTGATTATGTGCTCGAGAGAGTTGAAAGTTGAAACTGCCTTGGTGTCATTGATTCCCCTCTTCGTCCCATAAAAAAAAAAAAAGAATAAAAAAGAAAAAGAAAAAGTCAAACAAAGGCAGCCGAGAGCCGCAGATTTCTTCCTTAAAAACATCAATTGAGTTGAACAGGGAAACAAAGCAATGAATCGAGTAACATCAGCCCACGGTGGTCCTCTCCCTTCTTCTCCGTTCCACGCCAGCAATATCCATCTACACCCCCACCATCAATTTCAACACCAGCAGCAACGCAATTCCAAATACGAGCAGAGCTTCAACGGCAGTCTCAATCGCCGACGACGAAAGCGTGAACACACCGGAGTCACCCCCATCACCTCCTCCGCTATTGATACACCTGTTGTTGTCGAAGGCAAAGAAGTAGCCGGAGCTACCTCTTCTACTGATGGAGAAGGACAGAACACCAGACGGCCTCGAGGCCGACCTCTCGGGTCCAAGAACAAGGCCAAACAGCCGATTATAATCAACAGAGACATCAACCCCCATGCCTTTGGATCTCACATAATGGAAATTACCCGTGGCTGCGATATTGTGGAGAGTGTCTCGGTTTTTGCGAGGCGGATGCAAAGAGGGGTCTGCATCTTGAGCGGAACAGGAACGGTGACTAATGTAACTCTTCGGCGGCCGGGTGCGCCAGGTGCAGTAGTAACTTTACACGGTGGATTCGAGATATTATCACTCTCGGGTTCGTTCTTGCCGCCTCCACCGGCTGCATCCGGGCTGACCATATATTTAGATGGTGGTCGGGGCCAGATGCTTGGGGGCAGCGTGGTGGGCCCACTTCTGGCATCTGGGTTGGTGATGATTGTGGCGGCCTCTTTTAGTAATGCTGCGTATGAAAGGCTGCCGTTAGAGGAGGATGAGTCGCAGCCACCGCCAGTGCTGTCGGGGAGTTCATCGCTAGGGTCTCCGAACGGAATTGTTGAGCAGCAGCAGCAGCAGCAGCAGCAGATAATGGAAGATCCAAACCCATCAAACTTCGAACTATTGCCACTGAACATTCTAAAATCTGTGCCATTGCCAGCTGAAGACTACTGGAGCACCTGCCGCCCTCCTTACTGAATAGTAACATCAAAGTAGAAATAAAACCTTATGTTTTATCCTGCCCCCCCCCCCCGCCCCTTTTTTTTCTCTTTATTCTTCTCAGTTCTACGGTCATAAATTTTCGTGCTTCTTCTATCCTTTTTTTTTTTTTTAATCTTCTATCAAGTCTCAGTTTCTGTGCTCGAAATTGGCACTTGAGTCTGCTGCAGTAGAAGAGATTTAGAAACCAAGTCCAGCAATCAGTCAGCATGAATTTGGAGGTCAAAGTTGCTGTGCAGACTAAACGGACGAGCTGAGGAACTAGATAGGTTCCAGTAGGACCAGCAGCAAGTACAGAAAATTTTCGAAAGCTTCTGATCCGAGCTACATATGTTGGAATTTACAAAATTTTCGAATTAAATAAAAACAATAAATTTAATATTTTTAAACTTAAACTTTTGAGTTGGGGTGGAATCTCAAATTACTGATAGATGATGCTCAATTTTTTTTTCTCCGATTTTGAACATCCAACAACATATTGTGCAGCAAAATGAAATACATATACTCAAGATTTTTGTGTAGTCTTAGTTTATAAAGCAAGAGGAGCTGGTTCCTACTGGAATAAAAGAAAAAACCAGAAATTTAGAGAAGATTTCTGTTTTTTTCTCACTTCGCCCCTAATAATGTGACTGAACTAATGATGAAGCTACTGAGTTTAACAAGTAATATCGAAGTCCTCATTAATCTTAAAGGACTTTGAAATTATGCCATTAATTCTAGCAGAAACTAATATTTACTGCTAACCCAAACTGAACGAAAGTCATTAACTCTACCACAGAGAAACACCGGATCTGCCTCAACCAGCTCATCAAGCTCCAGCTTTCCCTCAACCAGTGTGTCATTTCTTGCTCCGTTATTATTCCAGAGGTCATGAGCCACCAGCAACAACTCACTTGTCTTGTTTCTTTGCTCCTGTTCTTGTTTTTTATTTTTTTCAATTAAATATATATTTCTGATAGGATGCTGTCTGGGGTTTTTCTTGAGCATCAAAGATGTAAGCCACGACGGTAAGAGATCAACATTGAATATTACAAAATGTCTTTTATTCCGGTTTTCACGTGCGCCGGAGCCAGCTTAGCTTCGCTTCCACGTAAAAGCAACCTCAGTCGACGACAACCCCGAACAAGCCTCAAAAGAAGCGTTTATACGGTCACTCTGCCTCTCTCTCTCTCTCTCTCTCTCTAAATTCCAAAGCTGTCACAAGCACCACCACCACGGGAGGTAAACGGAGAGAGAATGAGTCAAGAAAGGAGGCAAGAAGCGTTGTATCTGTACATGAGCGCGTAACGCTCTTTAAAAAACAAAAAAAAAAGAGTATATATTAGTAATTTGGAATAGGCGATAAGATCGGATAGCCTTTGGAAACTGGGCGAGCCCATCAAATCCATTTTGCAATTTGGATTATGTTAGGAATCAATAATTGACCTGCTGATGAACGTCCAGGCCGCGCCCAAAGTTTTATGTCGTGGAGGCCAGGACCGCAGTATCACTTGAGCCCCAGGCCAGGATGGCCTGGTCCGACCAGCGCGCCATCTCTTGCAAAGACGACCTCACGCATTGTTCCCCATCTTTCCACTGGTTGCCAGGGCTTGCCAGCGCATGTTTCATGTTGCAATGCAAGGTGTCATGGCGCCGTTACTCTCTCTCACGATTCACGTTTATAAGAAATTAAGCATCGAAATTGATTCTAACACGACTTTGTTATAGAATTATTATTCTATTCTTAAAAAAATAATTTATTAAAATTTACAACACTTACATTTATAAGATATAAAGACCCCTTCTTCTTTTGATATAAGAATTCATCACAAATATATTAGAATTTCAAAAAAATATTTTCATTAATACAAACTAATTAGTTTTAGTATTAATGACAATGAGATTTCATTCATCTTGTTAACAAAAAAAGAAAGGAAAAAGAAAAAAAAAGGGATTAGGCTTGGTCTCATATCAAGCATAAATAATTTTAATATTAATGGTGGTGAGTTCATTTCGGATGCTTCCCAAAATTGAATTTTGAAGGTTGAATGTGCAATTTCATCCCTTCTTTTTATGTTTATTCCTGTATTTATCAATAATTATATTTATATTAATAAAATAGAGAAAAAATTTATTGATTCATAACAATATTTGAAATCAAAATAATTTATGTGATGCTGTTCTTTAATCTTAAAAATATTAATAAATTTAATTTAAATAATAAAAATGATAATAAATATATATATATTTTTAAAACTCTATCAAATTAATTATAAGTAATATTTATAATTAAAAATTTAAATGCAAGCTATTGCACTATCTTAATTTTATTCGATTATTTTAATTTAAATTTATATTTAAAATATTTTTAAATTAATTAGAGAAATAATCATCAATAATAATTTAAGTTAATTGTATATTTTTTGAATTTAAATTTATTATTAAAATAAATTTGAGTTAATTAATTGATATCATTAATTAAATTTAATTAATCTCTTCATCTCTAATTTTTATTGTTGTTCTTCTCGTTTTAATTATTTATTTTTTTTTTTTTATTATTTTGACACCTATTAGGCTAGGCTTTCAGCCTCAGTTGTTAAATGCAACGTGAGGAAAATTTTGGTATATGCATAAGCCATGAATTCAAGTCATGCACAAAATTGATTAAGTAAATTCTTTGCATATCATTAATTAATAAAATTGGTGGTATGTACAAGTTTTTAGTTTTTTTACTCTCCCTAATTCATTTATCCCAATTTTTATTTCAATTTATTTCTTCTGATAAATTTGAAACGGCAGACGGTGTGGCTCATTTCACGATGTCATAACGTGACCGCAGCTGTCACCCAATCAATGCGGCGCCAACCCAGAAACCCTAGAATACCCAGACAATAAAATAATTAAAAAATAATATTATGAAACCGCCCGCTCCCCCGGCCAACACATACACACACACACACAGAGTGATTCACGCCCCCCCCCGCCCCGCCTCCTTAACTAAGGTCGCTCTCTCTCCTGCCAGATTCTTCCTCATCCTTACCGACCATTCTCTCTTTGAACGGATCTTGAAACCATGGCCGCTCTCCACCACCGCTGCTCCGCCGCCTCCCGCTGCTTCTCTGGCCGACCGATCTCCACCACGAGTATCGCCGTTACTGTTTCGACTATTATTACCATCGTTAGCTGAACTAACAATAAACTTCCTACTGCTACTCCTACCACAACGTTATTGCAATTACAATTCAAGAGATAGTGTAAGATAAGGAACTCAAAGCACTTGAGCGGTTTTAGCTTTTGTTTTTTTTTCTTTGGTAACGGATGACTGCGTTAAGGTGCTATAGCCCATGCTGGAGAGAGGCTGTTCTGCACATTCCTCGTCCTGGTTCGGGTGATCGCTACAAAAGGTCAATCTTGTTCGCCATAATTTATTGTTTTTTTTTTTGACCTTTTTGTTACTCGCGCTTTTTTTTTTTTGAAGAAAAAAAATCTTTTGAATCAATTTAGTATGAAGCCGATAGTGTCAATAGATAAAAGACTTATTATCAATGAATTGGAAAGGGAAACAGGGTGGTGTTAATATCTTTTGCTAGGAATTTCTGGATTAGATTGATTAATTGATCTGCTGGAAACAATGAATCTGGGAATACTGTTTTGAGTGCTAGTTTCATTTTCTAAGAGTAAATCAGCTCAATTCTAAATTCTTAGATGCTTGGCACATTTTGTTTTTTGGTTGTATCTTCTGTGTGTGTGTGATTACCTGGTTCACAAGCTAGACAGTGCTTATCAGTGTAGAAGTAAAAGGATGCCAATCCTTGTTGCTACAATGTTTGCTGGGTTCAGTAATGGTGGTTTTACCATTTTTCTGAAACAGGAGTGTACAATGGAGGTCCCCACAATCTGCTCTAATTCCCAACTTCCACCTCCCAATGCGCAGTTTTGAAGTTAAAAATCGGTAATTTATTAAAGATTATTTTCTTTGTGATGATGCATTTCCTCCAATATGTTGATCATTCTGCTATTTTTTTTGATTAATTGGTAAATTTTTCTAATAATCAAGGCAGCTGAAAATGGTTTATCTAAGCTTTGAGCAATAATTCTGCTATTAATATTGTTGTATTTTACTTTCCAGTCTGATATAGATAATTATGACATGCAGTCCACATGATAGAAGTGTAGAAATACCATGCAAGGAAGGTAGTTCATCCTTTAATGTGTAATGCATGTATTACTCATTCTACTAATCATTGCAGCTAATGCTTTCAAAACTATATAAGTAAACTGACAAGTAAAAGTTGAAACTAGCAAATAGTTTATCTAACTAGAGGAATCCATTTGAAAAAGAAATGGCTCTTTTTAATGAGTTAACTTCAATCATAGAGAAACAGGCTACCATTTGTAAAACAAAATTCTGCATCAACATGGTAGCAACATAGAACAAATTATGATCTGCTTGGCAATAAAATAATGGGTGATATGCAAAATGTTTTTTATATAAATGTTATTGTGGACCTTATTCCATTGTTGAAATGTAGCATTTGCAATTATATTTATGGATGGATGATAATGCCGCCTAAGCTAGTTAAGTAAATAAGGATGGCCTAACATCTTGATTTTGTTGTTGAGATTTTTAAAAGTTATGTTATCATACAGCAGCAGCTGATTGTTATCACCTGAGTTGTATCACAGATGGTATCTTGGTGTTTAATGGCTTTTATATTGTGGTGGCAGTAAAAAAGTTAGTGCATTTTTCATTTCCACATACCTGATATATGCAAAGACTGCAAATATGGTGGACAAATCTGGCTGTATTTTCTGAGTGATTTGTACGTTGTTTACATCACATTTTTGTGTAAACATGGGTGCAAGACTTGAAAACTTGAGCTTTTAAGAAAAAAAAAGCCCAGTCATCTTTCGTTTGATGACAGAATAGTTTGTGTGCTTGTTAAATGCTTGCAGGACATCAGCAGAGGATATAAAATCTCTTAGATTAATAACAGCCATCAAAACCCCATATTTACCCGATGGTAGATTTGATCTTGAAGCATATGATGCCTTGGTAAATATGCAAATAGTTAATGGTGTCGAAGGCGTGATTGTTGGGGGCACGACTGGTGAGGGCCAGCTAATGAGTTGGGATGAACACATAATGCTTATAGGTCACACTGTCAATTGTTTTGGTGGTTCAGTCAAGGTGATTGGGAACACTGGGAGCAACTCCACAAGGGAAGCAATTCATGCTACAGAACAAGGTTTTGCGGTTGGAATGCATGCTGCACTTCACATCAACCCTTACTATGGCAAGACCTCGATGGATGGCTTGATTTCTCATTTTGAAAGTGTGTTACCAATGGGACCTACAATTATTTACAATGTACCATCACGAACTGGCCAAGATATTCCGCCATCTGTGATTCATGCTGTTGCAAAATGTCCTAATCTGGCGGGTGTAAAGGAGTGTATGGGGAATGACCGAGTTGAACAGTATACAAACAATGGAATTGTGATCTGGAGTGGGAATGATGATCAGTGTCATGATGCAAGATGGAATCATGGTGCTACTGGGGTAATATCTGTTACTAGCAACTTAGTCCCAGGTTTGATGCAAAGGCTCATGTTTGGGGGAAATAACCCCGCCTTGAACTCAAATCTCATGCCTCTCATTGAGTGGCTTTTTCAGGAGCCAAATCCCATAGGGTTGAACACGGCTCTTGCTCAGCTTGGGGTGATCCGGCCAGTTTTTAGGCTGCCATACGTGCATCTTCCTAAGGCAAAGAGGGTAGAGTTTGTGAATTTGGTAAAAAATTGGGCGGCAAAATTTCGTAGGAGAAGAAGATGTTAAGGTTCTTGAAGACGACGACTTCATATCGGTAGGTAGGTATTAGTCAGTTTTGCCACCTCAAAAGACTTTGTAGTTTGCTTCCTGAGATGACAAGTTTGAATCTCCATTGTATTTTCCTTTTACTCGTCTTTAAAAAAAAAAAAAATTCCTGTTGTTAGAAATGATTGTTGCGTTTTACCTGCTTTTGAAAAATAGATTTTCTTTGCTCTTGCTGCATTCAGATAATATTGTAATTGAATCATTGGACAAAATACCCAAAAATTCACGGAACTTCCTCAAAGAATGACAAAACTGCTCGGAAAAGTCAGCCCAGATGTGTGTGCATGATGGGGCGATTAACATCCTGTATTCCTTTAGATGTGTTAATAAGTTAAAATGCATGAAAAATTTGTAACGGATGAACGAATTGGACGGTAATAAATTAACACATCTGGTTAGGTCCATGAGAAAAATAAAATGCTTCCATTTGTTCAATGTCTTAGGATTTGCCTGGTTAGGTCCGTGAAAATACTAGAAAAGAACGTCGTCTTATTAACCGAAACGTGGGAAAGCATATTTTCCCACTCGATGGGCTCAAATTTATTATGTGATGGGACTTAAAAAATCCATGCTATGAACTTATTCTGGTATTCGAAAAACCCAAATTTACTATGTAATTTAATTATCTGAAAAAAGCAGCTCTGTGATGCTAACTTTCGTAAGCCCTCACGTCAACAGAGGTCACATGTGGACCTATGAAGTAGCAGACAATGCCGTCTCTCTACGCAACTACTGGATTTAAAAAATGTGTAGTCGGAGAGAGAGAGAGAGAGAGAGGAAAAAACAAAAAAAAGGAAAAGAAAAACATGAAAAAGAAAGATCAAATATCCAAAAAAGGGGCGCACGTTTGGGCTGTTATTCATTTGTTGATGGATAGGTATAAGGTTCGTATGATGAGCAGATTGAATAATATGGGATAAGTTATTATATAATAGAATAAAGATAGATTGTTAACAAATCATATTTTTGTAATATGTTTGAACATCAATAATATAGCATTATATTTATTAAAAAAATTCAATAAAAAAAGTGTCGAATAAATCAACAATAAAGATGTCTATTTTTCACTTTTCCTCCTTCATCTCTCTCTCTCTCTTTCTCTATTCTCTTTTATTTTTATTTTTTTACTTTCTTTTTCTCTTTACGATCACATAAATTAATTTTTTATTATTTTATAATTAATATCATAATTTTAATAATTTTAATTTTATAATTTATTCACTTATTTAAAATATTTTAACTTAATTAAAAATTATAATAACTCAAGTTTAAGATTAAGTTTAAGAATTTTAATATTAATATTCATTTGCTTTCTTCTCAGTTAGTATTTTTTAGAATTATAAATTATTATAATTAGGATTTTATATTAACAATTTGGTTTAAAAAATTATTCTTGTGTTTAAATACTTTCTCACTTCTCTTTAAAAAGTCTTATTATTATTTTTTTAAAATTTGATTAAGTGTTGGATTTTACATCAAGTGGTATTAGAATATATTTTACTTATATTAGTATTGTTTTATGGAATTAGAAGTAATCTTTTCAATGTTGATGATATTAAAACAAAATACTTTATTAAGATTATTTTTATAGAATCATGAATACAATAAGTCTTATATTAAAATATGACTCACAATTGCTCTAATCATAGATTTATTCTTGATTTTGAAGATATTTCTATTTTTTATAAAGATTTCTTCCTTAAAAATTTTATGAGAAGATTAACTAAAATTTACACTTATTTTGAATACAATGATGTTCATGAGAAAAATAAAATGAAACTTGTATATTCCAAATTTAAAAATAATGTTATTGAATGATAGGATAATACTTAATATTTTTTGCTAAAAAAATTAAATCTAAGATTCACTTATAAGTAAAGATAAGAAATTTATAAGTTATTAAAGTTTATAATAGCAATAAATTTTAAAAATATATATTATATTTAAAAAAAAAATTTCATTTCTTATTAAATAATAAATTGTATAATAATATACGTGCTCAATTTTCTATTATTAGTCATGTTGATTTAATATATGAGAACTAATGACTTTAGATTTAATTTCTAATTATATATTAATAGATCAAAAATAAATGGAGTGAAATCAAGAAACATAAGTTATTAAAGACCTTTGGATTGAATAAGTTAATTTTTTAAGTGTTTATAAAGAAACTTTTGAAGAAAAATTGTTGTATTAGGAATTTGTATTATAGAAAACTATATAATTGACAAAATTAAAATATTTATGAATGCTAATAGTTTGAGAAATGAACCAATAACTTATAAAATTTTGTTGATCACCCGTTAAATTATATTGATTTTCATTAGAATTTAGAAACTTAATCATAGTTTAACATTCTTATTAATGAAGGATTTTAAATCATTGAAGATTCAAGTGTAAAATTTTAATTGTAAGTTTAAAAAATAGAAAATTTTAGTGTATTTAAAGTATTTATTTATGTGACATAGAAGATGTTAATTTTTTATTATCAACTCGAGCATGATTTTTTTTCTCAAGCAGAGATGTACAATGTAAGATAGGTTATAAAAATAGTTTTAATTATATTATTATTATTATTTTAATTATTTTTAGTTTTTATGATAGTTTATATAACTTATTAGTCAATGTTTTGTAATATTAAAAATTATTATAAATAAGACCTTATATTAGTAATCTAATTACAAAAATTATTCTAATGAATAAATAATTTAAGTTAAAGACAATAATTTTTTTTCATTATATTTCTTTTCTAAAAACTTTTTTGAAGACTAAATACTTTTGTATCATATTTTCGTACGTAAGTCTTATGTTACTCTGTCTATTTTTCTATCTTCCATATCTTTTCTTCACCCTTAATTTTCTAATTTTATTTTTATATTTCATCTATCCATATCTCCCTTTCACTCTTTTATCTATCTTTCTATCTCTCTATTTTTTTTTTCATGTCTCTCTTCTTTTTCATTTTAATTTTTACTTCATTGTTATTTTTCTATTTCTATCTTTTTTTTCTTCTATTTATATATCTCTTTCTTTTTATTTCTTGATCTCTCTCATCTAATCTCTCTCTTTCTCTACCTTTATCTCTTTCCTATATATATTTCATCTTTCTATTACTTTTTTTTTTCACTCTCTTATTTTAACTTTTTATTCAATTTTCTTTTTTTATCTCTCTCTTATTTGTCTCTTTTTTAAAAAATAAGAAAAGCATTAAAAATAAAAATAAATAAGAAATGAGAGAGCAACGAAAGAGGGAAGAAGAAGAAAGATAAAAAGATGAAAGGTGTAAAGAGATTTTAAAAAGTAAAAAGTGAAGAAAATGATTTATAAAAAGAAAAGAAAAAAAGGGATAAAAATATATAAAAAGATAGAAAAAAAATAACGGATAATGGTAATATTGTAGCAATAACAATAAAAACTAACATAATTGGTAATGACTAGATACAGTGGGTGAAACAAAATGAGAGTAAAGATAAGAAGATTTTAACTATAAGTTTTTATATAAAGGATTTTTTTTTTTTTTGAGGATTAGACTTAGCTCATACTATAAAATAATTAAATTTATAAAGATAAATAAAATGATATTAATATATAAATAGTAGATAATAATCTTATATTATTTATTAAAATAATTTATAATGAAATAAGAGTAATCTATTCTATATGATTTTGTATTATCCCACGCACCGGACGTACCATAAAGACCAGGTGCCATGCTCGTCGAGCTAAATAATTTTTAGGAGGTTACTCCCCAGTGTTGGATAAGATTGCTTTTTCTATTATACTCTCACCAAGATTTCATTTCACATGGTACATGAATAAGAGACAGCTGCGGTTCCTTGTTCTCCATTCCAAAGTAATAATAAACAAGCTTATTAATCCACAAAAAAAAAGAAAAAAAAAAGACTGAACTTAAAAAGGGAAACAGGGAAACTAAAGAAATTAAAGGGAGAGACGAGATCAGAGATTTAATACTTTCTCCAATGTGATCAGAGGAAGTAGACATTCATTGTTGCTCTCTATAGCTTCAGCTTGTTCTGCTTCTATATGTATGTATATACACACGTCTTATTACTGGCCGCTGCTGCTGGTTAATTGACCCTTTCGTTGTGGGGCAAGCAGCATGCTGGTGGAGAATTAGAGACTGCACGGTACTCCTCGTACTTCTTTTGGAGCTGTGATAGCAAGGTTTGGTTCTCTTGATGGAGAAGATAAGCTAGCTTCCTCAGCTTTTCATTCTCTTCTATGATGCTTTTGTTCTCCAGGTACAATTCTAAGTTTTTGATTTCCATCTGTGCCCTCGTAATTGCAAGCTTCTTCACCTTCACTTGATTTGACGACCGCCTTCTCCTCCTGCGAGCGACAGCAGTACACAAACTGAATATTTTGAGAGAAATTAAGATGAAAACACGGTGGAAAATGAGGAGTTGATAAGATGTGAGGAACGAAAACCTGTTTAGCCGACAGTATCCAACGTTCTTCCCTTTTGATGGCTGTTGATTGCAAATATAAACGGAGTTGCGTGGGCTCAAATTTGAAGGTTTCAAGCACATTTTTGTTTCCCCTCTAAAGTGTGTATCTTTGTCTACGGAACAGAGAGAAAGCAATTCTCCTTCTTTGTTTCTTTTCTTATAGGCGTTTGGGATCCTGTTATATCAGGGAACTACCCAAATGTCAAAAGGGAAGAGAGAGTGGCAAAAACATGTATGGTGCTTCGGGGCTGACGTAGGAGATATGTGCAAAAACGAAGATAACAAAATGTAAGTTATATAGATGGGGCATCATGCTTGTGTATCTATCTACGTATGAAAGCAAAAGAGAGAGGCTTTCCATGGTAATGATGGCATGAGGACTCATGATTACAAAGGGCCAGCAATAGAGCAGGGAATGCTTCAGGATGCTGAATAGAAAAAAAAAAGGGAGGCCTCTCTTATTTCGCTAGCTCTCTTTGATTTCTGCGTCTTTTGATTACAGTTATCATCTCAGAGAGTCTAAAAATTAAGCCGGATGGATGTGGGGCGTGGGGGGAACTTGGTGGCACCCGGAACAGGAACCTTGCAAGGTCATCTTTTAATGTTCAACCTACGACTTCAATACGTTGGCCCCTTATTTATTTATTTATTTTTATGGGAATTTGAACATCGAATCATCTAGTTGCTAGGGAGATCCAGATCCTTATTTAGCAAATAATGCATAATCATGTTTTCAATTCAGCCATTGTGCGTATATGCTCATGGTAAAACTTGATTGAAAATACAAACAAAAAAAAAAATGGAAGCCTTCAAATTTTAGCTAAGTTAGCCCATAAGCCTTAAAATGATTGGCTGCCTACTGTTATATATATATATATAATTTATTGTTTTAATGTATAATTATAATTAACAATAAAATTAAATTTTTTATAAGAATGACTCATCACTTGTAAGAACGACTTATCACCCGAATATATGTATAAAGTTCAAGCGAAACTTCCTCATTATTATTCACAACAATGATTGAGTTGAAAATGCAACATTCACACTTGAACCAGATCTTCCAATATATTTTTGGCGAGAACACCCAGTAGCATGCACAGAGGAAGAGTCACAGAGCAGAAATTTAAACTTGAAGCCAACCGTGTGAAACACAGGTTGAATCACTCCCCCCCGTTCCTGACTCGGATGGTTAATCTTTTGATTGGATCAAAGGGAATATAAGATTACATTGTGCTCCTTGAGACTAAAATAAGCAGTTATGCAACGTAATGGGAAAGCCCCACCACCTCATTGGACAATGACATCCGCCACACAGTCAACAATAAGTCTTGGATAGTGTGGACATGGCCGGGAAATACATATTCGTCACAGATATGTATCGATTACGGCAAAATTGTGTATTCAATAATAAAGTAAAAATGTACCTGTAAAAAACAAAAAATTACATACGGTTTGGACACATTTTTTAAACATTGTAGATACGACTGGGATTACACAACATACAAGTTTAAGGCATTTTCCTAATTTTAATAATAAAAATTGAGCTCAAAGTAAGAATTTTTGTTATGCCTGTAAGGAAAGGTCTACGCTGTGTGTTGAAATTTATGAATAACTCATTTCCTTAAATTCATATTAATAAATTTTATTAAAATTATTACACAATAATATGCACTAAAATTACATAATAAATATAGAGAAAAAGTAGAACTTAAAAGTCAAAATAAAATTTAGAATATAAGTTTTTAAATATACTCATAAATGTGTGTGTTGTTAAAACTTTTTAAACAAAATTATTATTATTATTATTATTATTATTAGAGTATTTGCTTTAACCTATTAATTAATTGATATTTTCTGGTATTTACGGTAACCACATGAATTTAAATAAAATTTTTATGTGTATTTGGAACGTGTCTAATTTATGTTTTAAAATTATAATTTTAATAATGTAATAATATACCATTCTTTTTTTTATTAATCAAAGTCACATAATTATTAATTATTTAATATGAATATTATAAAAAACACTCTATTCTTATTAATTAAAAAATTTAATATATATAATATAATCATATCTTAATTATATTTATATCTTTATTTATTTAAAACAAATTTATTGCAGAGTTTATATCGTTATGTGTTAGTGGTGCGTCTGTTTCCGTTTTCATGAGTAATAATAATGCATGCATTCATAACTAAGTCTCACAAATCAATTATCCTCTTTACAAAAGATAATTTATTTAAATATATAATATTTAAGATTTTTTTGTCTGATATTTCGTTATATTCACTCTCACCAAATTCAAAAACATCATCGTGGCAAATTGAACCCACTTACCTAATACCCTTATCACGATACCATTACCCCTATCTCTGAGAGGAGATAAGGCAGTCCAGTCCACCCGTAAATCTAATCTAGCACAATCTGCTTTGGACACGTTAATGTGTTTCATCAAACTCCAATCACACCATTAGTAATGACGTTTTAACAGCCTATATACAATTACAGGAATGTGTATCATTCACAGTTTTTTTTTTTGGGTTAAAAAATATTTGTTGTTGTTTTTTTTTATTTTTATAATTAGAGTGAAAATGTGTGCATTTATTGGTATAGTCCAAAGCATTTCTCTTTTTATTAATATTTTACTTTATTTTCTTTTTCTAATCTATTAAAAGACTTGTTTAACAAAAACTACGCAAATAAGTACTCTTCCTTGTTTGGTACAAAGAAAAGTTACACAAGGATAGTAACGTGTCTTTAACACAAATAGCATGTAAATTACTTAATTATAGTTATCGATTATATATTTTAATTTTTAATATATGATCAAATTTAATAATAAAAAATATTATTGAGCATTCAATAATTTGATTATATAATATAAAATTACATTTAAAAATACCTTAAATTGACTTAGTTCAAATTAGTTTCTAAGATTTGTTTTGGTACTTTTATATTCAATTTTATGCTTTTTTTTAATCACTATTTGATATCAACTTTGTTATTGTGGAGATATTTGAAGTGTCCATGCCTAAAAGGGAAAAATTATGTTCTTTAATTTTATAAGTTGTACAATTTTCTTATAGGACATAAATTTTGGCCTTATATTAGTAAAATCATTCCAAAATTAACTATAGTAAAAAAATAAAAAAAATCATCTAAAAAATTAGTTGAATGGATTGATAAATGGTAGAGCAACAACAATATTCATATGTAATGTTGCAATACATGTATTTCAATTATCAAGTTTTAGCTTGTTAAACTTGGTATGATAGAAGTATGAAATCTATTGGCCTTACAACATTTATGATATTGCACATTAGTATTAGCTATTTGGTAATTTTTATCATTTGAAACAATAATTGGGTTAGCCTATTAATGTGTTTTTTTCTCAAATGCATTCTATATAGAATAAATTAACACTTTTTTAATGTAAAGGGATTATCTTTTTGATATTGTTAAATTTTAATAGTATACAGATAAAATAAAGACTATCTTAATTCCATCACCACTTGAGTTATAGGCTTATTCTTATGTTGATTGAGCAAAAGATCCTAAAAACAAATTTTATACAACAAAATACTATTTCTTTTTGGGAAATTCTCTCAGGTGTTATAAAAGTAAATAATTATTACTCGATCTAATATTAAAGTTGAATATTGGGCTCTTATAGGCACTATGCCTAAATTGTTATAACTCCAATAACTTTTATAAAATATAAATATTACACATTCCTCTACCATACCTATTCATTATGACAATTGTAGTGTCACTTAAATTATTTGTCAACACACTATATACAATATTATTTGTTTGATTTTTTTTTTTTACTTTTGTTGATTAGCTTGTTGATATATTCATAAAAGCTCATTTACCTTAGCAATTCTGTGATATGGTTTCTAAATTTAAATTAGTTGTATTACTATCTTAAGTTTGAGGAAGTGTCTTAGAATCTTGTAGATTTTTGGCATAATTAGAATATTTTGTAACTTTCTATCAGAATCAAAATCTTATTAAAAACTATTAGAAACTTATAAATTTCAATACAATATTATTTAATTATGACATATAGTCCATCTAAAGTTTATGTTTATTATATAAATATATCCTAATTATATGAAGGATATACATAAATCTCTCTTAATAAAATTTAATAAATATCTTATTAATTTTTTGTAATATTTTTTTTTCTATTTGTACATTCCTTCATATATATATATATATATATATATAAAGATATTATCTTTTATAGTTAAATACACACAAAAATTATTTTCTTATCCTTTGTTTTTCATAACTTATAACTTTTATCATAATTTTTGTTAGTCTTTTGTCATTTATCAATCAACCTTAACCCACCTTGATTAAGATTCAATTCTTGGGATTATATTACATCAAAAAAGTCTAATATAGCAATAAGTATTAACTCACCAATATTAAAATTATTTTATGATTAAAAATTTTAAATTTAAAACTGAATTGGAGCCAATTAATTAAAAAATTAATATTAAATTAAAGATAATCAACAACTTTGTTGGTTACACAAGTAAAATTTTTAAGAGGACTGAGAGTTCAAAACTTAATTTTCTTGAATTCACATTAAACATAAATTTTTATAATATATATTAAAAATTAGAATTGGAGAGAAAAACTTGATATAATGTGTTAGGCCAGCTTATGGGCTATTACTTAAAAAAAAAAATGTATTAGAACATGTAATATTCATATTTATAAGGTATAGAAATCTCCTTTTTCTTTTGACACGGCCACATTATGGTACCATCGATATGAAAATCAAAAATAAAATACAATAAAATTTAATTCGGTTTATCGCTTGAAATAGAAAGGAGAGAGTAAAGAAACTTATTGGAGACTCACCTGTAGGAAATGTCTTGGTATGCAACGTGGGCCAACAAAAGAAGGAACGTAAGGGGAAAAGAATGATGGGAGGATTGGAAATTGCAAGAGGAGAGACGGGTCGAGGAAATGTAATTAGTGAGCGAAGAAGAAGCTGAAGTGTAATCCATGTGGGTTAGGTTCTTCTTTTGGACCTTTTCTAGGGGCAATTGAGTGCCAATGCCATTCTCATTTATTTCGAAAGTGGAACCCATTTTTGGCCACATCTTCTTCTGTCTCCCCTCTTCTTCTTCTTCTTTATTGTCATCATCACCTCTCACTCATCCACAAAAATGGCATCGTTATGATGATGATGATGGAAAGACATGGCAGGGGCTTTTTCGTCCAACCTCACCCCGAGCCACTTCTCTTGGTCGCCTAGTTGCTAGTTTCCTGGATTGATACTTGGCTAGTTGTCAGGCTGCCAACCCTAAAGTGAACTGGGCTTTTATGCTTACTGTATTAACATCCATGGTGCAAAATTGCACTCGATTTTGTATCCGAATGTCAAGTCATATGACAAAAAATAATTTACTAAAATCTTAGTATTTTATGACATTGCTTTTTTCAAATTTCAAATAGAATTAATTAAAATATAATTTGATGAATTTCCAAACAAATTTTTTAAATACGGATATTTTTAAAATAATATTTGTTTGTGTTACGTGTAATATTTTTTAAATTTTTTTTGATACGTTTTAAATATTTTTAAATGTATTTGACAAAAAAATAAAAAAAAATTGAAACCCTTCTAATTTATATGCCAATATTATATATATATATATATATATATATATATATATATATATAATTGATTTCAAAATTCTTAAAGATAATATACATAATAATTTTTTCTAATAAATGTATTGACAAATAATTTATGATACAAAATATCTTTTATTTTATCAATTATATTCATTATTTTAAATCATATATATTTTTTCATATTATGTTATATGTATTGGTAATATATTTTTAAAATAAAATATAATAAAATACTAATTATAACTTAAAATAAAAAATAATTATTATAAATTATAAATAAAAATTTTAATATTATTAAAATTATTTACATTATATATAAATATAATATAAATTTTACAACCATGTCAATACTGTACTCATATCCTAATATTTTTACCAATTTACGACATTTTTATATCTATATCACAATATATCTGTATTTCTGTGACAATATTCATGCATCACAGAATTGCCCTTCCTGGCAAAATTTTCACCTTCAATTCTACGTCTGGCTCCTTCCTTACTCTTTATCTCAATCCGGGCTTGAGTCTTCCCGAGTAAGGTGTCCTGGCTCTCGGTACAAGCATGTAGGCCTCACTAGCAGCATCATTCCTATGACCACTTACTTAGGCTCAAGTCACTCCAGCCGTCGCCTCCCCAACGCTCCCTCTTTCCATTGATTTCTTTGGCCTAGTTTATTGACTGTCTTCATGTTCAGAGTAACGAAAATAGACATCTATTCCAGCCACCATATGTCTCTCCTCTTGCTTGGCAACTGTTTCGTCGGAGCCATTAATCCGATACTCATCAATTATGTTTGTATTTGTATTTGCATTAGTCATTTGTTTGTTTATGCGCGATCAAGGCCGGGAGTCAAGAGTCCGAATTGCCCCCATCACCCTGTTGAAAGAAATGGTTCGGCTATTTGATAAACAATGGGACCACACTTTGTCCAGTTCCCCCCCCCCCCACCTCCCTCCCTCCCACCCATTTTCTTCTAGTTACTGCAATTTGCTATACATGCGAAGCTAGTCAATAAAAGAATGAAATGTGAAGCTACATTTTCAAAATTGTTCGTTTTGTGATTGGATGTGCAACTTGGCAATCAACAACTGAAACTACATCTTCAGAATTGTTCCCGTGATGCATCCACCCTCCAATTGGAGTAGGTGACTCGGGACAATTATACCGACCCGCAAGGTCTTGCCTCTTGGCGAATCCGGTTCAGAGGACGGTTTGTTCACCCCGGACTCCGTCCTTGAACAAACCGGTTCGATCCGAACATCTTCCGGTTCAGGTGGGTACCGTGGGTTTGATTGCAGGACACTTGCCCTCACGTCCACAGCCGAGATTCTTCAGAAGAAAAGGAGTAGCTTATCGTCGTTCCCGAGGATAACCGAGATATCGTCCAATTCGATGAACCGGATGAAGAAGACTCCGAACGGGGCTCCGCTTTATCAAAGTTTCGTACGGACAACATTGGCGAGACGAGAGAGAAAGGCCGCAGTTGGGGGGGGGGGGGGGCTGTCCTTAAAAGTGGTAATAATTCATTGTTAAAGGAGGGTAATTTGGAAATAAAATGTTTTAGTCGAATAAGAAGAAGAAGAAGAAGAAAATTTGCATAGATGACAAAAATTATTAGAAACTTAAATCTGAAAAAAGAGAAACAACGAGATTGGTGTCCATAATGGATGTTGGGGTTTTCACGTAATCCCACATTGCTGACGGGGGAAAAACGATTAGAGGGAAGGATGACTGTGGAAGCACTTACCACCACCAATCCACTCATAATGTGGCATGGCATGGTAATGTATGCATATGGTCCAAATCTCCATCACTGCCCTTTTTGCAGAATTCAAAAAGTTAATCCATGAATAGCCCGCCTCCGTGCCATAGGTCCCAAATCTTCTACCGTCCAATGCATTGGACATTGGATTTTCCGTGTTCAGCCTCATTATCATTCCTTTTTCTTGATATATCGTATCATCCACAGAGACGTACAATTATAACTTGTATGAATATCAACGGGGATAGCCTATTTGGGGGGGGGGGTGGAGAGAGATGTGGGTTTCTTTCAAGTGTGTTGGCGTCACCATTTGGATTGATTTTTGGATATATGATAGTGCCTCCCGCGAACGGTAGAACACAAATGGCAAGTGGAATTCGACCCACTGAGTTGTGCACGTCAGGTGCAGAATGGAGCACAAGTGCAAACAATTTCACAGTCTAAATTAAATTAATTCGTGTATGCAAGCCCTAATCTTTGAGACTATCGTTTGACTATTGGCAGGATTCAATCAGGTAGCATTTCTACACGATGTTGGCGACCACACGCACAACATGGCTCCAATCTGAAAGGTGGGGGGCCGAGGATGAGAGCAGGCACGACACCGGTGCTATTAAGGGATAAAATTGCTCTTTTTTTTATTTTTGGGACAAAGATGAAATGAAACCACAATTCTACGGCCTACGCAAGTGTTTTGTATCAAAGAGCACGGCCGGACCATACCCCAAAATTGCCGCAATGGACACACTGTAAAGGCAAACGTGTGACCATACAGTCTACACTGCTTCATTCCCAAGCTAGCAAACACCAAAAAACAAAAATGAAAATCTAAACAATGACATCTCTTTAATGGCTCACGTAACACATATGCTACGAGCTGACATTGCAAAATAAATACAATTTCTCTACAAACATTCAATCAATTTAATAAATTCTAAATACAGATTTATATCATAACAAATATATATCATATTATTATAATTATTAACGCATATTTATCAATCTCATCGTTATTTGTAATTATAAATTAAAAGAATAAAAATAAATAATTAACAATTATAATAAAAGATACATTTAATTTATTTTATTGTATTCATATAATTTTTTTTAACCAATATTTCGGGATTTAGTTACATTTGCCCTGACTATCACTTACGAAGAAAAGCCATAGATTGAGAAATCTAGTGTTGGGGTGGTGGGGCTAGAGGATGCAAAGAGGGGACCCTGCTGTTCAAGGCTGTCGTCCCCACTTTGTAAACCCAACAAAATTGGTAATTTCATTCTTGAATTACAAAACTAACTATCCAAGGAAATGTTCTTGTGGGCAATCATCATCATCATCCATCATCGCGTCATCACGTTCTTAGGGCAAATCAGGTTGATCAATGACTGGGGCCTCTGGATCTGAAATCGACCCACCTTATGGCGTATTCTTCGTTAGCATTACCACCAAACTCTTCTTTCATACCAGTTGCAACAATTCCAATCATCTCAATTGGAAAACTAAAGCCTTTAAACTGTAGTTGTTGTGATATACAGTTAATTCTTGTTCCTGGGAAGTGAAGCCAAATACGTTCCCATTTACATTCAGGTCAATATCGACTGACTAGTTCTCCAAATTCTCCTCATCTCCTCAAGTCCTTTGCATTTCTTTCAGTCGTTCTTGCTGATTGGCAAACGACACTATATCTCCTCGGTTGCGAAATACCCGAAGCAGTGTCTCCCTGCAACAAATTCGCAGTTTACACATTATTATTTCATTTCATGCTTCATTTACAATACTAACAAATGAGGAGGTTGTGAGGCATTAAGATCTCAAACATTAGATCACATTTATCTGAATGAGCACCATGGCTTCTTGGTTTTTCCCTTTAAATAACCCTTTGTATTAATTACATTAACTTCGAACCCAAAGCAACTATTGAAAATTAGAGGTGACATGGTCTAATATTTGGTCAAAAATAGTCCATCAATTTAAGTTTTTGACAGACTAATTTCTCAATATAATATCATATTAAAAACAAATTAAATTTAAAATATTTTATCTTACTATACTGAAAAAAATTAGTAAATAATCTCTTTTAATTGAGATATCTCTCATTTGTGCTACAAAATAAGAGACTCAAGAAACTAATCAAACAGCTGAATTTTAAGTAAAATTCACGAGAAAGAAAAAAATCAAACATGTGCAAAGCCATAAAGAATTCAGCATCTCTCGAGTTAAACAGTGTCATTTTTTTCTTATATTCTTTACAGTGGTTTTTCACAAGCAATTTGAAAGCGGTGATAATCCACCAATCGACCAACGCAATGCTTATTTACAGTCAAAATCATGTTGATCAGCAGCTTTTAACAAAAGTCTTGAATAAGTTGGAAATTAACCATAATAATAATAATAAATAACGGTAAAAAAACTCTAAACATTATTATTAATTTAATTATAAATAATATAAATTATCTAATATTATAATTATGCTGTCACAAAATTTTACATCGAATAAAAAGGGAGATTTTATACCTTATAATTTAACAGGTAGCTTAGATTATTATTCTTTAAAAAAAAAAAAAAAGATAATAGCTCCGTTACTCCGATGTCGTGGCCAACGGGTCGGATCTTTTTAATATGGTATAATCTAACGGTCATGTGTCAAACCAAGAGGGCATTATGTCAGCCTTAACGGACATTTCCCGCTCTCGAGAAATGAATGTATAATTTTATTTTAAATCCATCCCATTCGAAGGACGCAATTGCCTATAAAACTGACCAATAATACTTAAGCGCCCACATCATTGACTGCTGGCATGGCAAACAGCTTCTTGACTACCTCCAGAGATTTGCATTTTGGCTTTACCTACAATACTCACTTCTTCTTACCAGCAAGCAGAGCGTTTTTCTTTCTTTGTTTTTATTTTTTTTAAAGAGAAAAATGGCGGAAGCAATTCTGTTTGATATCGCAGGGGGTGTCATAAAGACTCTGACATCTGGGGCTGTAGAAAAGATTGGACTTTGGTGGGGTCTCAACGACGTGGTCGAGAAACTGGGGAACACAGTTTCCGCCATCCAAGCCTTGCTTCTTGATGCAGAAGACCGCCAGGCAGCGGATCACCAAATCGAAGGCTGGCTTGCAAAGCTGAAACAAGTCATGTACGATGCAGACGACTTGCTGGACGACTTCTCCACAGAAGTTTTGTGGCGACAGGTAAGGAATGGTGGCAGACTGACGAAGGAGGTAAGCCTTTTCTTTTCACGCTCCAATAGGATTGCTTATGGCTTCAAGATGGGCCAAAAGATGAAGGAAATTAGGAAGAGATTAGATGCCATTTCAGATGATGGTCAACAATTTGGGTTTGTTAGTCGCATGCCTGAGACTAGATCAATAGGTAAAGGAAGGGATCAAACTCACTCCTTTGTAGGTGAAAGAGAAGTAATTGGAAGAGACAGAGATAAAACGGCAATTTTAGAGCTTTTACTAGAACCCGTTGCTGTGGAGAAGAATGTTTTAGTTGTCCCAATTGTTGGAATTGGAGGTTTAGGAAAGACCACACTTGCCCAATTTGTTTACAACGACGTTAGGGTGAAGGACAATTTTCATTTGAGAATATGGGTCTGTGTCTCTGATGTCTTTGATGTCAAAGCAATAGTAGAAAAAGTCATAAAGTCTGCGACCAATAGTAAACCCGAGGACCTTGAGTTGGATCAATTGCAAGGTCAACTTAGAAAAGAAATTGATGGCAAGAAGTACTTGCTTGTTTTGGATGATATTTGGAATGAGGACCCTAAGAAATGGTTCGAGTTAGAAAACTCTTGGTGTGTGGCGCAACTGGAAGTAGGATAATAGTAACAACTCGTTCCCAAAAGGTTGCAATGGTAACCAGCAAAATTCCACCTCATGTTTTGGAAGGCCTGTCTTTAGATGAGTCTTGGTCTTTGTTCGTCCAAATGGAACATTGTAAGAGTTGGGAAAGAGATTGTGAGGAAATGTGCGGGAGTTCCTCTTGCAGTAAAGACAATAGCAAGCTTACTGTATTTTAAAGAACCAGAAACTGAATGGTTGCCCTTCATGGAAAATGAACTTCCAACAATTTCCCAAAACGAAAATGATATTCTGCCAACACTACGATTAAGCTATTACCATCTTCCCTCTCATTTAAAGCATTGTTTTGCATATTGTAGCTTATTTCCTAAAGATTGCGAGATTGAGTTGAAAACATTGGTTCATCTTTGGATTGGACAAGGATTTATTCCATCATCCAATTCGAGTCAATGTCTTGAAGAGCTTGGCCTTGAGTCTTTCAAAGATTTATTGTGGAGGTCCTTTTTCCAAGAAGTTAAATTCAGTAGGGAAGGTGCAAATGGTTACATGTAAAATGCATGATCTAATGCATGATCTAGCAACCTCCGTGTCAGGGTCTGAGATCACCATATCAAAGTCAAATGTTGAAAATGTCAGTGAAAAAACCTGTCATATCTCATTTGATTTTAATTTAGATCCAACATGGAAGGTCGCAAATAATTTACTTGCTGCCAAAGGGCTGCGAACCTTTCTCTTGCCAGTACAAAACACATGGACCATTGGTGGTAAAACATTGGAGAGTTCAACATTTGAAGCCATTTTTTCAAACTTAAGGAAATTGCGAGTGCTTGATTTACATAATATGACACTAGGTGAGGAAATACCTGTTTCCATTAAAAAGCTAAAACATTTGCGGTATCTTGATTTTTCCCGCGCTGGAATCAGGCTACTTCCAGACTCTGTTACTAAGCTGCAAAATTTGGAAGTGCTCAAACTTGCTTACTGTCATGCACTCAAGGAACTACCAAATGACATTGAAAGACTGCTTAACCTTAGGCATCTTGATTGTTCTTTCTGCTATAGTTTGACCCATATGCCAAGAGGGATTGGACAACTGATTTCCCTTCAGACCTTGCCATATTTTGTAGTGGCAAAAGAAGATATTCCTGTGTCCAAACATAAGCAGATTGGTGGCCTGGATGTATTAAATAGACTTAACAACTTGAGAGGAAGCCTAGAAATTAAAGGCTTGCATCGCCTTAAAAGTCATAAATCAGAATGTGAGGCCGCTAACTTAAAAGAGAAACGGCACCTTGAATCATTGAGTTTATCTTGGGACAGATCAGTTGATCGCAACAGGGGAGATGCTGACTATGATGAAGTGTCATTGGAAAGCCTCCAGCCGCACCCAAGTGTTAAGACATTAGAAATTGGTTGCTACTGTGGTGTAAAGTTCCCAAATTGGTTTTCTTCCCTCACAAATCTGTTGAGTGTTTCTCTATATGAATGCCCAAGATGCAAGCAATTGCCATCTTTACACTTAATCCATTCTCTCAAACATTTGAGAATTATTGGATTTCCTGACTCAGAATACATAGATTGCACTGGAGACAATTGTTTTGGTGGTGAAAGAAGAAGAGAAGGAAAATCAACTTTCTTCCCATCCCTAAACACTCTCAAGTTAAAGAGGTGTCCAAATCTTAAGGGATGGTGGAAGAAGATTGATGATGCAACAACTAGCATGGCAACGGCTGATCTTCCCCAATTTCCTTGTCTCTCTATTTTGAAGATCCGTGGTTGCCCAAAATTAGCTTCAATGCCACTGTTTCCTACACTTGATGAAAGCTTGTCTTTACGAGATGCGAGCACAAAATTACTAGAGCAGACTTTGATGACGACGATACATATCTCGACTACTGCTGCTGCTGGTACTTCTACATCTTCTTCCTACTCCTCTGCCTCCTCCCATCCGCTATTCAAATTGAAGAAACTAGATATTGGGAGAAATGAGGACCTTGAATCTCTGCCTGAAGAGTGGCTGCAGAATCTTAATTCTCTTAGAGAGTTGCGTATCGTGGACTGCCCAAACTTTAAGTCTCTGCCTCATGGGCTACATTACCTTACCTTTTTACAGCTACTACGAATTACAAAGTGCCCCAAGTTGACAGAGATATGCGGAAATAATCAGGGCACGGATTGGCCTATGATTTCCCAAATCCCAAATATTAAGGTTGATGACTATAAGGTTCAATGGGAGGGCTGTTATCGATTGGGTTATGAGGACCTTTCCTCTGATTTTTCAGGTAGGTGTTTTTTCTCTACTTTTGAGTATTGCATGTTTGCAATTTTATTCTGTTTTTGAGCCCTTAATCAGGAGCGAGGCCTAACTTACTGATCCCATGTGCAGATTATAGTCTGCTGGACGTTTCCAATTGAAGGGATTGATCGGCATCCACTCCCTGTTTTTTTTTTTTTTTTCCCTATCAATGAATCTTGTTATTCTCTTCTTTTGCCTTTTCTCCAGGATGAAAGCTCTGTCCTCGCTCAGCGAAGTGATCCGCTCCCTATTCCTTGCTCCTGTGAAGATCTGGCACCTATCGTGCAGACAACGGTGCATCGATAATGACGGTTGACGCCTTTACTTGGGAATTTTGAGAACAGTCTCCATGATCTGGATCTCGAAGACCCTGTTTGCAGATAATGATTTTGCAGTACTTGGTATGGATGTGTGTGTGATAAAGGTACCATTCTTGCTTTTGTTATAAACCTGTACCGGGCCTTTTGACTTGACTGTTGATAATTCTGCCCTGGTTCACATTCAAGGTGGTCGACTAATTCTGATTAGTGTGAAAGATGTTCTCTTGTCTAGGACTTGGTAAGGGATTTTGGATTTGAGTTCGTCCTCTTCATCTTGTGAACACAACCAATGGTGTCTCGCGTACATCATGGCATGAAGAACTCGCCTCTGCACTTCCTGGCTGAATCACTCGATCCGGTAAAGCTGTCGAGAAGACTCGGGAACTTTTTGGCTCTGCCATGGAGCTTGTTGCCCGTAGAAAAAGTGTCATTGCCCATAAAATAAGAATTGTTCCTGAAAGAGTCATTCACTGTTGGAAAGCAATCAAGGCACAGCTCCCTTGGTTCCATGATGTTGAGGCATTCGCCGCAGGGGAAAACTTTTTCAAGTTCTATTTACCCTCCAAAGAAACTGGAACTCCCAACTTATAGACCGTGAGTTACACAAGTCCAAGGTAACTTACGACAAGAATACGTTCTTCAGCTCCTTCTACCATTAGGGTTGGGAATCACGAATCCCCCCGTGGTCCTAAACTCGACAAAGTTACCCTTCTATTTCTTCGGTCTTTGTGAAGTATGTAATGGCCCTAGGAATTTTTCCTCTTTTCAATGTCTCGTGAATTTTCCAAGTTTTTAAGCATTTGAATAAATAATCGGTGTACAATTCTGTCCAAAATCAGACTTGTTTACCAAATGAAGGGCTATCATGTAAACTTTTCCCGATCAGCTCTCCACCTTCGAGATTAACAAAACAAGGCCAACCTAGGCCCTAAGTGATGGTTTTAATTGCTCATCAGTTTTAATTGCCACACAAGTAACTTTACATGATAAATTTCATACGAATCACAATGCTTGCCATGGAGCAAATCCTCCTGCTCCGTCAAAAAGTACATTTTAAATGTAATATTCCCAAAATATTGTCAAAATTTTGCTACAGAACTTTCATTTCACATAGCCATAAATGTTATAACTTCAAGTGAGATCAGTTGTCCTTCTGGTTAGCCATAGCTGTTTGTGTTTTATGTAGGTGACACCAATATTGAGGTTCAAAGACAGACCTAACTTAATGTTACAAGCATGCCAATGATCCTGTCACAATATATGATCCACCAAACATTCCAAGATGCAACTAGCCAGCAAGAGGGTTAGCATGCATTGTCACACGATTGATACGTATCTCTGCAAGAGGTCGATCCCCTGGTCCTGTTTGAGTCTGCGAAATAGCAGAAAAAGGAGAAAAAAACAGTCAACAATATCAGGCAAGGAAATGGAAAATCAAAATTCTTGCCAGTAGAAATCATTATGCAATGCCATATACTTATCAAATCAATCGTAATCTTCAACAAGACTAACTCAATTGATCATCTCTTGCTTCGTATTACTACCATAAGCATATTCAACTAGACAACTAAAGAGGCAAAGACAACATAACAGCACAGCACATGCTTACAAAAAGATATTTACACATACAAATGTATGAGAGAGCACTGCCCTTTGGCTCTAGCACAAGAAATCAAATATCAAGATCTATTCCATCCAAATCTATATGCAAACATTCACCTGCTTATTAGATACTTTGGAGTCATGCAGTGACTGAGACTTCCACACAGTGGGGTCTAGGAAGGGTCAACGTACATTATGCCCGTTTTTACATAGAGGTTGTTTTCATGACTCGAACCAGTGACCTCCAAGTTACTTTAGAGTTAGGCATAACATCACATACCTTTTCCATGAGATCAAGGACTTCAAACCCATGAATTACTTTGCCGAAAACTGTGTACAATCCATTGAGATGAGGTTGCTTTGCATAAGTTAAGAAAAACTGGCTTCCATTAGTATTAGGCCCACTATTGGCCATTGACAATATGCCCCTAGCATTATGCTGGAAAAAAGAGAAAATAATGGCTCAAAATCATTAGCACCCCACTAATGGCAATAATATGCCAAGTTGTACATTGACCACTTATTAGCAACAAGGTAGTATGCAGAAGGCAAAAACTGAACCTTCTATGGCTATCACAAGCCCTGACATTCATCAAAAATTTTGTAGGCAGTCTAATGATAATGCTTGCTTTAGTACAGTTAAGTCAATGGTCCTCTACATCATTCCACTATCTTATAATAATGCACCAAGCAATGAAGGTCACAGCCAACAAGGCCTCTGCACAGAAGTCACTAACATAGGATTATCAGCTCCTCAAGTAAAGGCTGAAATCTGCCTTATGGATTTTATGATTGAGACAACACTGTGTTGAAGGAAACAAGAGTGAAGAAATGGGGGGGTGGGGGAAGAAAGTGCAGGAAAAGATGTTTCCAGGTATATTTGGAGAATTATACAGAATCAATGTTGAAATCAGTTTGAAGAGTGGCCTGGAAGTCGGAATCAAAGAAAAGACACAAAATTTTGTAGTGTAAGAAAGACTCAAAGTTAAGGACCTCGAACAAAAAAGTTACCTTGAGAGACTCTCTTATTTCATCATTAAACTTCTTGCCCCAGATACTGGTCCCACCTTTGCCCGTACCTGTTGGGTCTCCACCTTGTATCATAAAACCCTTTATGTTTCGATGGAAAATGGTTCCATCGTAATAGCCACTAGCACATAGCGCCAAAAAGTTCTGCGCCCAAAACAAAAGCAAAATCACCAAGGTACTCAGAATTTCATTCCAGCAAGAGAATGAGGAAATAATAGCTTATAAATAATAATGAACAATAACAACAAAATCAATGATTCAAGCAGAAAAAAAAAAGGAGATTGAAATTCAGAATTGACGGTTCGGTTCGGTTGTCTCTTTAATACTAGAATAGCCCGGAGTTGAGTTTTCAAATTAAGCAAACACACTTCAAAGTACGATTCTCCTCAAACAATAATCATAGTTAAGACTCCGTCAAACGCGTTTCTTAAAAATTTCTATAAAGCAATTCCAAGAAAATTCTATAGAGAGAGAGAGAGAGAGAGAGAAGGGACCTCGGAAGTTTTGGGGACCTCGTCGCAGAAGATCTCGCACTTGATATCGCCAAGATTGGTGTGAAGAGTAACTGACTGCGGAGTTGCAGAAGCCAAAAGTAACATCAGTCAGAATTGATGACGCCAAGAAACCAAAAAAAAAAAAAGAAGAGAGCACTCACCATCTATGCGGTTTTACTGTTCGCCGGGCGTGCCAACCGGCTCCCCGTCTCGTGTTCGGGAAGGAAGAAGAGAGGCCGTAGTGCCGAGCTCGGTGTCTGATTTATATATCCGTAAATAATAAACGACGTCGTTTAAATCAAAGGTAAAATGGGAAAAGAAAAAGGAACGGGCCTCAACCTATACAGGTCCTGTCGCATGCCTCAATCTCTTCTTGCCAAACATGATAGATAATAGTAAATTACTAATATGCATAAAATTAATTTTGAATTTTTATAATTATTTTTTTATTTTTTTTATTTTTTATTTAAATTTTATATTACTAATATGCATAAAGTTGACTTGTTCTTGGTGATGCATATGCATATTTTATTATTAAATATAATTGTTTGTAATTTTGAAATTGAACATGATGTTTTACTGAAATTTTTTTTTATGGGTTTGTGCGGTTAATTATTGTAGTTCTGAATGGTTAATTATATTGGAAAAATGCTTAATTTCAGTGGTAATACGATATCAACAAATTGTTTCAAGTCCTTTTTTTTTTTTTTTTTTATCTTAACTAAGATGATTATTGTGCCTATGCATGTTCAATTGCTTGGCAGATGGGTCAAATAATGCTATTTGGATATATATATATATATATATATATATATATATATATATATATATATATATTTATTTATTTATAGTATAGAGTCCTTGGATGTATGATGTGTTGGACCCAAAACCATGGAGGTGTAAAAGGACTGATGGGAAGAAATGGAGGTGTGGTTACAAGTTAGTTCTTGATCAGAAGTATTGTGAGCTGCGCCTGCATAAAGGTCGTAGTTGTTCAAGAAAGCTTGTGGAAGCAAGCTTCTCCAACTGCTTACTACTGGTGAATGCAAGCCAGATTTTAGAGAAATCAAACACCGAAATTTCCAACATAGATCCCACTAGTCCCGGCTCCAGAATTTAACTTCAGATTATACCGATATGAGCCATAAAATCCCCACCATCTTTAGTGGCACTTTTGACATCAAATTCCCCGGTATGGCCGCTGGCCAAGCAGCACTAGTATGACCATGATAACTGGTACTGTTGCTGGCAACAGGAGTGCAGTCAACATCACCTGTGCTATTGACGAGGAAACCACCGTTGCCAAGGCAATCATTAAAAACAGTAGCAATGGCATCAAAGTCAATATAAACAGTCATGACATTGGTGTCAGGAATGGCAGTTGCCCAAACTCTGCTCAATCCAAGAGCTTGCTTGACAAAACCAGCATAAGTGACAATAAAAATGGTCCTATTGATGCGGGTTTAGACTTCTCCCAAAGAGTGTTCTTCAGCTATGACAAAACAACTTGACATGAATTTACAATAAGATTCAGATTACATAGACCATGAAAACTGTCATGAATTTATAACTAGTTTTCAAAATTACCAAAGCACCATTCTTACCAATTACAGGATGGCCATTCACTTGGTACTGTTGGTATTCTGTAAATTACATGTACCCAGAATCCCTAACATTTATTTTCTGGTTTACTTCTTTCTAAAAACAGGATGTTCTGTTTTGGAATGGAAGGTGGCATTGAGATGCAGAACTTTTGGCCGCTGACCTTTGATTTAGTGTTTTTTGCCCCTTTTTTCCACAAAGATTGTGAGTTGTGATTTATTGGAAGGCCAACCAACAGTTTTGTTATTGTTGCTGAAGAAATCATCCTGTTTTAGAATGATAAACAATTGGACTATGTATCATCAGCAGAAGTCCAGTTTGCTACTTAGACTTGGGCCTCGAAGGATTAAAACTGCTTATACTGATTTGAGATGGATTGCCTGTGTTATGTGAATTGAAGTTTGTTTCATTTCTCTGTTCCGTTGTTCTCAGTTCAAGCCTGCAGGGCTCCATGCTTTCGCCGAAGTGATCCAGAGCTAGAAGCAGGGAGGTGTAGAGGAACATATGGGATGAGGTGGCGGTGCCAGAGGGACGTTCTTCCAAATCAGAAGTATTGTGCAGTGCACAAGCATAGAGGTGCAAAGAAGCATGTCAAAGCTTCCCAACCTTTTGTTTCTCCCACTTCCACGCCTAATGTATCCAGTGACACTCTGGATATCACAAATTTAAACAGAACATTCTCAATCTCAATGTGCACAAGCCCCAGATTCATGGTCAATGACGACATAAGCACATCCAGCATGAGCAGTGATAAACACCATTAGCAACCCCATGGTTGTCTCCTGTGAAACTGGAAACCTTTCTTCCTAGTTGTCCTAATGATTTGGAGATCCTCTTGTGATCTCCCTGGTATCTTGCCCCAGAAAAACGATAATAGGGGCTTTTGTTGTGGGTATGTTCCTTGTGCAATGCAAAGATACCTCCACATAAGGTGGAAAAAAAGTAGAAGAGATTACATGTAATTATAACCCCTTTCATATGCATTTTTGGTGGTGTGAGATCCTAATGACCACCTGAATGAAAAAGGTTTCAGAATTCCTTCTTTTTTTTTTTTGGTTCATTGGAAAATTGTTTCACGTGCAACCATGACTTATCTACATTTTGATCCACAAAGTGTTCAGACGACCTGGCCGCGGGGTTATCTGTATTAGTGTGAATTCACGATAGGTTTAACAATGAATGAATTTGTTTGAAAAATTTCTACCACTAACGGGAAAGCAGGAAGATTGCTCATGAACAAAAATCCAATGCTTAGGTACTTCGAAATGTCTGATAGCTTTTTGGCAAAATTAAATTTCAGGCGATGCGCTACCAGGCCAGAAGAGAAGCTAGATTGTGTAATGCATATTTTACCATTCCCATTCGAATGCCCATTAACCAGCATGATGATGAAATATTAAGGGGGAAGGAGGGTCGCTGGGATACTTTGGGATATCTTCTTGCTGCGAGTTCCAACTCGGCTAGAAGAAAAGCTGGATTGTAAAAATAGAAGAACAAATGAGAAAACAAAATGATAGTTCTAATCATTTTGAAGTCTTGCATCAGGAAGGCATTGCTTAACGATTGTGTCAAGCCAAAATATTCTGTTCCCATCTTACATTTGCAAGAAAACAATGCCATGTTTCACAGATCTCCAAAGAGGTTCTCCCTCGTTTAATGATCCAAGCAACTTATATGGCATTCGCAATGCATAAACATCTCTCAGCACCTTAAACAACTTGTCAAATGGATTCCTTTCCTCTAATTTCTTCTCAGATAACTTCCTAGTTTGTCGGATCTATGTAAGCTTTGGAAAATTAGGTCATCGGTACCTGCACAGGCTGTGCAGCACAGCAATGGAAGAACAAACATATCAGAAATGGTTCTTTTGCTCCTTCCTGGAGCCAGCAGGATTCGCATTATCCCTGCCTTTCTGGAAGATTTGTCAAAAACCTATAATTTATGCTACAACTGAAATATATATATATATATATATATATATCCAATCAACACAGAACAGATGCATAATCAAACTATTTAGGTAGTTATGAAATTTGTTTTCAATTCTATATCTTCAGACCTAGATAAACAGAAAAGCAGGGAAACTAGGCTGTTTAGCATGTAATCGCAACCCTTGGTTTAGGTTTCCGCGAGGAGAAAACCATTCCTCTTGTAGAGGATCATGGACATAAAACAACTTCACTTTCCACAAATATGACAACACCATGTACAATACCAAAGTGATCAGCAGCACAGAAAATGTTAGCCAACGCTAATTAGTGCAGGTAGCCATAGGATCAGAATTCTTTATTATCCAAGGGTGTTCCATGATCTTCTGTAGAGAAAGCCTCTTAGAAGGATCCTTCACCAGAAGCTGCAGAGAGTCACAAGTAGCATATCCAAAAAGTTCATTGAATATCCCAAAATCCTTCTTCAATGTAAAAAAAAAAAGTGGAAAAATTGATGCAGAAACTTACCTCGCCGATGAGGTTTTTGGCTTCTGCAGAGACTGATGGTGTGGAAGGGAAACTCAAATCAAGCTTCACGATCCTGCACCATGCAATCCAGTTCATCTTTACGAGTCATGGAACACCTCAATTATAGTAAATAATGCTTGGCAGTTGACATATAATTTTAAAAACCTTTTGAAAGTATCACTTTGGCTCTCAGCCTCAAATGGAGGAGCTCCATACAGGAACTCATAGCAAAGTATACCCAAAGTCCAGTTGTCAACGGCATAATCATGCGCTTTATTCTCCACCATTTCTGGTGCTAGATAGTCCAAAGTCCCACACATAGTGTGTCTTTTGCTCCTTGATTGCACGGACCACCCAAAGTCAGCAATTTTCAGTCGTCCCTAGAAAAATTTTAAATGGCCAAACAATGTTGGATAAAAATGATGCCCTGATTTCAAATCTGCCTATCACATCAAACTACAGACTCGTAAGATCACTTTGCAGCCAAACCAAGTTCACATCAGTTTCTTATCAGGTAAACAAAATCCACAAGCATTAGCAAGTTCAAAGAATTGTTGTTCTGTTCATAGGCATGCACAATTTGTCAAATTCCAATCACAATTTTCTGATTGAAAATACACAAGCTAATAGTCACCATGCACAGGCATTGTGCTAATGTTAAAGCATACATGGCCATATCCAATCATTCGACCACCGACTCATAATTTTAAACAGTGAAGGCACTCACAAGCAGACTGCAAACCCAAAAAAAATAAAAAAGTTACCTATCCATGTAGTAAGTGCATAGTTGTAGAGATTCAGCAATAACCCAGTTTATCAAATGCATCATATTTTATAATTGTAACAACGATAATACTTGTCTTAAATTGATTGATACTAAGAAAATAGGAACAGTTATATCAAACAAAAGCATGTCCAATTTTCGTCTGTTTTCAGATCGAATCACGACAAAACAAAAGCATACCTCGTGATCGAGCAACAGATTTTCTGGTTTGATATCCCTGTGAATCACATCCTTTTTATGACAGTATGCCAATGCATTGGTGAGACTGGCAATGTACTGAAATTCAAAGGACAGAAACATTATCAGGCGTACACACACAGACAAAACAGGCAGAGTGAGTAACAAAGGGAGGGGGAGGGGCTAGGTAACAAGAATCACCGTGGCAGCTTGCTTCTCACTGAGACGACCATTTTTCCTGATCTCCTTATAAAGCTCGCCTCCATGAGCATACTCAAGTATCAAGAATATGCGTTCTTCATCATGAAACCAACCATAGAGTCGCAAAATGTTTGGATGGCGAAGACTCGTCTGGATCTCCATCTCTCTCCTTAATTGATGATGAATCCTATACTTTTCTATTTGTTCTTTGAACAGCACCTTCAATGCCACTACATATTTACTCTGAAAAAATAAAATAAAATTGAAAAACCACAATTTCATCAGCAAGCCAAGCGTGTGTTCCGATGATGATGGGAGCGACTGATACCACCTTCACTTCTCTGGCTACGTAGACTCTCCCGAACTTTCCTTTACCGAGTGGTTTTCCGATCTCTAAGTCCTTCAAGGACCACCCCTTCTTCTGACTCTCTTCTTCTCGTCTTCCGCCGCCGCCGCAGCCCCTCATTTTCTCGCTCCAACTGCAACCCCACAGATTTCAAATTTTGACACCTCTCTCTCTCTAATTGTGTGCCAGACGAGACGAGGGCAATACGGTCTTTAAAATTTTTGAAGTTTTGAATTTCAGCGCTATGAAATTGAAATGTTTTATTCATCCGCCCGAGCCTAAACGCACCGTTTCGGCTCTCTTAATCTTGGGTCAATTACGGTTATTATTATAATTATTTTCTTATAGATAAACGTAATTGCTGATTCTATTTATTACTTAACAAGTAATAACGAACAAGAAAGATAAAAAAGGATGAGAGAAAAAAATAATTAAAGTGGCCCTTCGAACCTAAATTCCTCCTTTTTTTTTTTATAAGTAGCAACTAAAACAAACAAACTTGTAACTTAAGACGTAGATTCTGGTGTTACAACATTACATGTTAAATTAATCATTCAAGGTATTAGCTATCAATAATCCTCTTAAATTTGATTAATTGTTTTTTGATCTTATATGTGATGTACAATTATTCAAAATAATTTAAGGGATGAGGTTTGTTTCTTTTTGTAATCCCTAAATTATAAATAAAATTAAGATAAATTTAAATTGTTAATGATGATGTTTATATAATATTTAAGAGGGATATTTTGAAATTTGAACAATGCAATAGATCATTTACTTATATTAGACTTCCTTGCATAATCCTTTTCTCTTTGAGTTTACTTCTCTTTTGCACTTTTTTGCTTGAACCTCTACATTTTTTAGGTAATAAGTTGGTGTTTTAGATTTGTGTATTTAACTTTTACAGATGCCAATGTCTAGTATTATAGCAAGTTGATTCCATTAAAGACTAATAAGGGGTGGTTAAGAAGGAACGAAAACCTATAAGCTTAAAAAAAAAATAGCCTTGCTACCTTTTTAGATGGCATCCTCTAATTTTATTCCTTTGTCTCCACCAAAATTTAATGAAGATAACTATATTCAGTGGTTTGTCATGATGAAGGCATATTTAAAGGCCTTTCATCTATGAGAGGTTATTTAGAATGGTGTTGAGATCTCTCCTCTCCTTGTTAAGTCTTATAAATCAAGTGTTATATTGAATAGGTTTCAAGGCAATATAAGGCCTTATCACTCATGGAATAACTAAAAAGGCTTGACATAGGTTTGGGAAAGAATTTGATGTTCCTTGAAAACCAGAAACATCTAATTATTAAATCTTAAAAGGGATTTAAGATGTTTAAAATAAAAGAACTTGAAACTATTAAAGAGTATAGTAACAAGTTACTAACCATTATTAACCAAATTAGAGTCCTTAGTAAGGATTTCTTTGATAAGTTGGTAGTTCAGAAAGTCATGGTTAGTGTATCTAAAAGATTTAAAGTTAAGATTTCATCTCTAGAAGATTTTAGAGATTTTAACATGATTTGGTAGAACTCATTTATACATTTTAAACTTAGGAGTAGAGGAAGAAAAAAAAATGTTAATGATAGTGCCTTCTAAGTTAAGTAAAAACAAAAGCATGTTCAAAAGAGGAAATCAAGATTGAAGCAAGGAAAGAAAACACCAAACATAAAAACAAAAGGGAGAAAACAATACCTACAATGTGAATATTATAACAAAACCAATCATTTGTCTAAGTTCTATTAGAGAAGACTAGATGTAGTTTGTAATTTTTGTAAGAAAAAAGGGCATATAGAGAAGATATGTAAGAAGAAACGAAGTTAACAACAACAAGACCAACTAGCAAAAATTAAAGCCTAAGTAGATAATGATTAACAATATGAAGAACAAATTTTTGCTGTTAATAGTGACTTATCTCATAAAGTCTATGACATGTGACTTATGGATAGTGGTTGCAAAACTACATGTCTCTAAATCCACATGTATTCAAAACCTTGGATCATTCCTATGTCTCTAGAGTTAAAGTTGGGAATAGTCAATTGATGTTAGTGAGAGGGAAAGGTATTATAACGATCAACACATTTTTAGGTATCAAACATATTACTAATGTCTTGTTTGTTCCAAATATAAGTTAAAATCTCCTCAATGTTGGTTAACTCCTTAAAGGTGGTTGCTTTCTTATTTTTAAGAACAATATATGTGTTATATTTAATACTAAAGGTCTATAGTTGGTTATTGTTTCCATAAAAGGAAAAATTTTTAGCCTAAATTGGGAGGAGTCTTACCTTGAGGCTTAGTTACCTCCTGTTAATCAATCTATTCTTTGACATAAGAGATTATAACATTTCATCAGTTAGGTTTTTAAGTTTTGCATAAAAAGAACCTTGCTTTGAATACACTTAAAATTCATGATCTTATTGTCATTTATGATGTTTGCTAATATGACAAATAAAGCAAACTTCTTATTACTACAAAAATTAATAAAGAGCCAAAGAGAGACTTCAACTTATTCATACTAATATCTGTGGACCTATGAGTATCCCTTTACTATGGCAATAGATATTATGTTATCTTTATGAATGATTGCACAAGATTCTATTGGGTTTATTTTTTAAGAATTAAAATTGAAGTCTTATTCATTTTCTCTAAGTTTAAAGCATGAATTAAAATTCAAACCAACCTTAAAATTAAAACCCTCAAATCAAACAATAGTTTTGAGTATCTTAGAATCATTTAGAAGCATTTGTGTTATTGTAGGCATTTATAATCAATATACAGCTTCTTACACATCCCAATAGAATGAGGTGAGTGAATGGAAAATAATTATGTCTATGGCCAGGTGCATGCTTGCAAAAAAGCAACTTTCTAAAAAATTATGGGTTGAAGTTATAACTACATTAGTTTACATACTAAATAGAATGCTAACTAAAGCCTTATCTAACCAAACTTATTTTGAGACTTGGTTTCTCTTAAGTATCTAAGAATCTTTAGGTATATCTATTTTATCTTTGTGCTTGAATAGAAAAAAGATAAATAAGTTGGATTCTAAAGTAAGTGCATCAATTTTTGCTTGTTATTCTAACATAGTTGACAACTATAAAGTGTATCAAATTTATTTTGAAAACATTGCAATCACTAAGAATGTCAAGTTTATTGAACATGAACACTAAAATTAGGACAAATTTGTGATTGAATCTACTTAAAATTAGTTAATACAGCTTCTATCTAATTTCTCTCCATAGTTTGACATATTTAATGATGATGACTATCTTATTAAGGGAATTATAAGGCTATCTGACATTTATAAGAGAGCTATTTAAACTATTTCAAAGCCTATGCATTATAAAAAAAAAAAGCATTAAACATACTAGAATGGAGCTCAATAATGCAAGAGGAGCCTTAATTTATTGAAAGAAATGGAAGTTGGCAATTGATTTCTAAACTAAGAGACAAATTAGTTATAAGTGTCATATGGATCTTTAGAACCAAGTATTGAGCATATGGAACTATTTCTAAACTAAAAGTTAGGCTAGTTGTTAAGGGATATTCACAACAATATGGGGTTAACTACTGTGAGACCTTTTTACCAGTAGCTAGGATGAATACCATTAAGTTATTAGTGGTAGTTATAGCTTACAAAGGCTAGAAGATTCACCAGTTTGATGTGAAGTCTAGATTTCTTAATAACAAAATTTAGGAACAAATTTATATAGATTAACCTCATAACTTTATTAAAAAGGACATGAAGAAAGTTTATTTACTAAACAAAGCCCTTTATGACTTAAAGCAAGCCTCAAGGGCTTGGTATGATAGAATAAAAGACCATTTACTCAGCTTAGGATTCAAAAGGAGCAAATATGAAGCTACATTTTATGTTAAGATACAAAGAACCGAAGTTCTATATATATCCTTATATGTTGATGATTTGCTCATCTTAGGAAGCAGTTAAACATTTATACAAAGGTTTAAAGATGATATAAAGCAAATTTTTTATATGACTAACCTTAGCCTTATATTTTTTTTTTCTTGGTTTAGAGTTATATCAATTTAACTAAAGGATTTTTATAAGTTAAACTAAGTATGTCAAGAAAACTCTTAAAAGATTTAATATGCTCAATTGCAAAAGCATAATAACTCCCTTAGCAATTTGTGATAAGCTACATAAGGAAGATGAGGCTAGGAAAATAGATGTAACTAAGTATAAAAGTCTCATAAGAAGTCTACTATACTTGTCAGTCACTCAACTAGACATTATGTATGTTGCCAACCTTTTATCTAGATTTATGCACTCATTAAGTGAGTTGCATTACGAGACTGCCAAGAGAGTTATAAAATATATCAAGGAAACAACAAGTTTCAAGCTTATGTATAAAAGGTGTTTAGAAATAAAGCTTGTTGGATGCATTAATAGTGATTGGGTTGACTCTCTTGAAGACATAAAGAGCATTTCAGGTTATATGTTTTCTATTGTAGTAGGAGTTTTCAATTAGAATTTTAAGAAGTAATGCATGGTAACTTAGTCAATACTAAAGGCAAGTGTATTGCTTCTACATCTATTGTAAACCAAGCTTTTTAGATTAGGAAATTGGTACCTGATTTAAACTTAAAGCAAATGTAAGCAACACCAATTCTTTATAATAATTAGGCCATAATAGCAATCTCAAGAAATTTAGTTCTTTATGCAAGAACTAAATACTTTAAACCAGATTGCATTTTGTTAGAAAGGCTTAAAAAAACATAAAAGTAATCCTAACCTACTATCTCTCATAAGAGCAGCTTATAAACATATTCACAAAAAGTCTATCAAGACAAAATGTTAAAGCTCTAAAGAATCTTTTAAGTGTGCAATGCTTTAGCATGAAGGAGGAGAATTGAAACTTGTAACTCTAACTGAATCCCATATTGCTATAGCATTACATATCAAATTAATCATTCAAAGCAATAGGATCAAATTGTTCATCCTTGTGGTGTGGAGATAATTACTTTTACATGAAATAACAACTACTAGAGTCTTATCATAATCCTTCTAAGTTTGATTAATTGTCTTTTTGATCTTGTATGTGATGTACAAGTATCCTAGGTTTAAAATAATACGAGGGATAAGTTTTTTTTTTCTAATCCCTAAATTCTAATTTGAATTAAGATAAATTAAAATTGTTAATGATGATACTTATGTAAGACTTAGGAGGGATATTTTAAAATTTGAATAATGCACTTGATCATTCACTTATATAATAAAGAAAACAAAAATCAAGTGTAGATTTCCTTGCATAATCCTTCTCTCCTTCAGTTTAAGCCTTCTCTCCTTGAGTTTATTTCTCTTTTGCACTTTTCTGCTTAAGCCTCTGTATTCTTAAGGCAGTAAGCTGGTATCTTGGATTCATGTGTTTAACTCTTACTGATGCCAACAAGATCGATCATGGCTCTTATTCAAGTATTGTGGTGAGAAGGGTTTTTCTAGGTTTGTTCCCAGTGAGAAAGAATTGTTTTAGGTTCACTAAATCTGTTTTTTCCTCTTCTAATGCACTGGTTTGCACCCAAATATATAAGTGTCAAGTCGCAGCTAGCTAAGAAGCTTGCAGAACATAATAATAAACAACTGATGTTACGTCCCAATTCTTTTGCTCTGCCTGCTGCTCGGATATCGGAACCCAAACGCCCAATAACAAGAGAAGAATCAGAGTCAATATTGCCCACATGGAGAGTTGTTGGTATCGTTGTTGTGTTGGGTTCTTGCATAGCGGTCAGAGTCTTATGTGGGAAATTTAAGAGAATCCCTTGTACAACAAGGTTTCACTTCGTTCTCGTGATTGGGTTGAGCAAAGGTTTGGTGATTATCTAACACAACATTTAGAAACAATGAAGGAAGTGAAAAGAGTCATGCTCGCTCCATCTGACACGAGAGTTATTCGAGTTGAGACCATAGCTACACAATTGTGAGTGCTGGTTTGATGCCCGAAGCAGATTGTAAAGTCAATAATTGACATAATGCTGAAATATTGGTTGAAAGAGAGGGAGAAATTCATGTTCGTGAAAGCCTGAAGCAGGCCCAGAAAACTCATACGGAAACCCCATACCCAGCATCTGAACGAAAAAATTTGGGAAATTTATGTGGTGGATTCTCCACTAGGAAATGCTAGCTACTTCTTTGTTGAGAGGATTATTGTTTACAAAGGGTTACTCAATCAACCCAAGTCTGATGAGGAGCCTGCCACTGTCATTGCGCAAGAGGTAAAAATTGTTATTAAGAATTTTCATATAATTTATGTAGTTACATATGCTTATTTACTTGCACTAATCCTTTTTAATTTTTTCTCACAGCTTGGTCATTTCGTGGATCACCATGTACTGGAGACCCTGATTAAGATGCTGTGGAAGATTACTTTCATTTTATTTTGATCTCGCTATAGGCCTATCTTCAGAAAAATGTTTGAAAGATCTGCTGTTACCAATAGAAAGATTTATTTCCAAATGGTAGTCATCATCTTTCTGTTCACGTCATCTTTTCTTAAGGTAATTTAATATATGCTGTGTTTGCTAATCATGACGATGTTCATTATTATTTAAGCTTTGACAATCAAGCCGCTGTTAAATCACAATGTTAGACACCTCGTCCGTAAGTTTGAACCTCAGCATATATAATTGTTCTGGGTGGCTTTAGGCTGGTTGGTTGGCGGGTTGATGTCAGTGCATTTGATGAATGTTAGTCGAGCTTTATTAGTTACTTTTTTGATGAAAAATTCAGAATGTCGGGCAGTTGAACTACATTTTTGAATTACCCATGTCAATTTTATTCCAACTCACTCTAGCTTCTTATATATAAGTTTTGAGTTCTGGTGTGTAATTATACTTGATGAATGCTGTCATAGTCTTACGCATTCATGACTTCATGCCTCATCCATGGTATGTCATATGTTGTTGTTCTTGTCAACGTTGATATTATTGCTACCATCCCCCAAACACTTGATCTTCGGAAGCATCAACCAGTGCATCTCCATCATGTTAGGAGCAGGGTAGCAATAGTGTGTTATATAAGAGATGGCCAATTAGCTCTGGATATTCTGTTGCCTATAGTTACTCACATTTCTTTTGCTAATTAGACTGTTGAAGGTTATATTAATCATGTTTTTCTTTTTCTGTTTGTTTCCTACCTCCTACCCCCACCAAAAGAAGGGAAGCAGTGGCAGACTATGTTGGGCTTCTGATTATGACATCAGCGGGATATGACTCATATATTGCACCAAGAGTCTACAAAGACAGGCTCGGAGATTCACGCAACTTTCATTTGTATGCAACTCATCCTTCTGGAGATAAGAAAGCTAGACTAAAACGGAAAAAAAATCATGAGAAAGGCGCTAGCAGTGTTCAAGTGAAAGCAGGCATGCTTCTGACAGCTTGGGCACTTCTTGGGTTCTCGGGCATTGATGTCTGAAATATTTTATGCAATTAAAGACTGGTTCATTGATACAACTTCGAGCAGTTTATGTCTTTAACCGTGGATATGTTGTATAGTTTTGAAAATAGCAAGTCTAATAGTATCTTTCTCCTAATTTTTTTTCTTTTATTAGTTGTTTTTTTAAATATGAAACTCAATCAAATCTTTGGTGTGTTATGCTGACATGAGTGATTGAGAGCCTTGAGTTACTTGTTACCGCAACACCTAGTTTTGAATTCTGAGCTAGCTAGTTTTCTGTTTGCTAAAATAGTCTGAAGTTCGCTATTATTATGGGGTGCACATATTCTGAAGTTCTTATAATGCAGTCCTTTTTGTCTAGGAGAGGGGTTCTAAGCTTCATTGGTAAGGCTTAGCACTATGTTAAATTCATAAGGTGCAGATTGTTAAGGATTTAGTTGCTGTATCAGGTACCTTGGAACTTGATAATGTATTCTTTAGTGTCAAGATCCAAGGGCAATTACAGGAAAATTAGGGTAGGATTAAGACAAGTAGAGAGGAACAAGGAAGAGAATTGAGAGATTTTCCATTTAATAAAGATGGGAGAAATAGATATAAACGAATACTTAGCTATTCCCTGACTATTAGCTCAATCTCTCACCAAATACATTTACTCTAGGGAACTTTTGGATGGCCGTTGCTCTATAATAGAAACTACCAAAAAAAAGAGTGGAGGAGAATCCTATGCCAACAGCATAACGACTTCTCTCTCCTAGACTTTTATATTATTGGACTCAGAATCTTGAGGTCAGCTTAAGATTGGAGTGTGCAACTACTGTTGCTTGCTTTTAAGGTTGCAACTTGAGATATACCCAGTTTCTTACCTCAAACTCTCTTTCTTGATTCTTATCAACAAAGAACTTCATATGTTGCTGAAAATTTTGAAGCTACCCTTTTAAGAGTGGATATGATCCTTCCTTCTTGCAAAAACTTAGTCAATGATGCTATCTTAGTGTGAGTGTTGGGTTGTGTTGTCAAGTGTGGTGGGGGAGCCTCGTAATATGCTTCGTAAGGGGTTATATTATTGGTTGTATGGAAGGTGACATTTTACTGCTATTATACTAACAACAACCACTTGTAACACTGTTGCAAGCAAGGGAAGCACATGCACCTTAAATATGTCCAATAATTAATCCATCACCAGTGATGCATGGCAAAACCAAATATTTTTAAATCAAACTTTATTTTATAAGAGAAGCACAAGAAAACCAAAAAGTGAACTTGGTTTATTGCACTTCTCATCATCAAATTGCAAATATTTTGACAAAAGGCTTCCACAAGACCAGATTTGAGGAGCCAAAGAAAGCATTAGGCATGTGAAATAATAGCACCAAAGAGAATTGATATTCTAGAAGCTCAATAATGTAACATGGTGCTGTCATTTTTACTTGCCAAGTTGAAGTCCTAGTTTTGCTCAAGTTCTTCCCTCCAAAATTCAAGTTTCTATTATTTCAGGTAAAAAGAGTTGCTAGAAGTGTTGATTGACTACGTAGTTTGCTTATTTGGTACTTTAGTTATCTTAGTTTAAAACATTTTACATTAAAGTTATGAAACTTGTTCAATCAAGTTAATCTTGTACTTTTGCAATATTTAGAAGAAAATAAAAATAGTGGACAGTTCAAGCATGCTTTGCTAAAGCAATAACTGAAAAGAAAAACATAAAGCTACCATAATAGCTTCACCCATCACGTCTAACTTGAGTTTACTATCTACACTTAAGTAATTTAGTTTCATTTTTCTGCATTGATTTTCTTTTTTCATTGTATTTTGATTATTAGTTTGTATGGACACTGAAAGATTCCGGAGTCGAACTGTACAAAATGGTAACATCGAGAGTGCAGTATAATACATTTTGAATAAAACAAGATTCTTGCATGCAATTTATTGCTTCTTTGACTTTTAGCGGACGATGAGTTGGATTGAAGTTGATTTTTTGGCCCCTTGCTTATATTATATTACATTAAAATTTGTGGAGTGCACAGCAGTACAGAGAAAGAGGAAAATTCTTTGTTTAATGAAATTGACCCGACATCTCCTTAATACATTTTTTGTCTTCCGATCCCGGCATCCAAGTTTAGGCCTTCGTTGTTGGGATTAAAAGTTGACCACTCAAGCCAATCCACACGGCTAGTCCATATCTCTTGACCTAGTTTACAGTTTCAATTTATAGCTACTGGCAATATCACAGACTATCATCGAGATAATGGACATCCTTTCTACCATCCTATTCTTCACAGCAATCCCAGTGCTCTTTGTCCTCATAACCATTTTGTATCTCGTACTCAGACTCTACACAGGGAAGCCAATCAAGGACCCCAATTACCCACCACTGCGCGGCACAGTATTTGACCAATTGTTACACTTCAACAGCCTGTATGACTACCACACCGAAGTTGCCAAGACAACTAAGACCTACCGGCTTCTTACCCTGAACAATAGCAGCATTTACACAGCTGACCCACGAAACGTTAAGCACGTTCTGAATGACAGCTTCGACAAATATTCCAGGGGAAATAATTATCAAGATATTGCGGGCGATCTTTTTGGTGATGGAATCTTCATGGTTGATGGAGACAAGTGGAGGCAGCAGAGGAAGCTTGCTAGCTTTGAGTTCTCCACCAGAGTTCTTAGAGACTTTAGCTGCGCTGTTTTCAGACAAAACGCTGCTAAACTTGTCAGAGTTGTCTCAGGGACTGCTGTTGATTATCGGGCTTTTGATATGCAAGTGAGCATACAGATTATTTATTTATTTTTCTTAATGATACCAATTTAATGATAATAACTGCTTAATTAGTTAATTCCCTTGCCAAAATGCACTGAATGTTGCCTAATCAGACTAAAATGCACGGAGTGTTTGGAGATTTTGTGTGCTGGAGACTAGAACTTTTCTATTTTATTTGAGTTTCAAATATTTTAAATTTTAATAGATTTTGAGTATAATAAATTTTATAATTTATTTAATTTTCAATAAATTAAATTTTAAATTTTAAAATTTTAAAATGTTAATTATTCAAACTTTACAATAATTAAATTTCATATTAAATAAATTTTAAGTCTTTTTTTATTTGCATTATTAAGATTTAAGATTTAGGATTATGGGTCCTTTAGCTAATGCACATTAGGTCAAGCCAAGTTTCGAGTGTGTTAATTTGTATGATTGGGCTCGAGCTAATTTTTGCTATCTTTAGATAATTTCAATGTTGTATAGATTTAATTAGATAGGGACGGAGTGTTGTTTGTCCTGTTGCACATAAAATACATGAATAAATTTCTTTTTTTTTTTTTGCTTGAGATCATCTTATAAGATCATGGGTACCAAAAAATGAAAAAAAAAAAAAGAGAGATCTTGTACGATCATCACAAATTTAGTGGCCAAGTTTCTATTGATATTTTTGCTGTTGGTAGGACATACTGATGAAATGCACTTTAGATTCCATATTCAAAGTTGGGTTTGGAGTGGAACTAAACTGGTTGGAGGGAGCAAAGGAAGAGGCAATTGCGTTCATGAGGGCCTTTGATGATGCCAATGCATTGACTTATAGGCGTTTTGTTGATCCAACTTGGAAACTCAAAAGGCACTTCAACATTGGCTTCGAAGCTTCCCTTCGGAGCAATATCAAAGTCATCAATGACTTCGTGAACTCGCTTATCCGCACCAAGCGAACATTGCTAGCCCATCAACAATATTGCGTGAGTAATACTTTCAATATGCTCTATTTGCACAATTAGGCAAAATATTTCTTAATTGTCATTTAGTTAATAAAAACTGGCGAATATTTTCCATGCTTTAAGAATGCCAAGGAGGATATACTGTCAAGATTTTTGGTGGAGAGCATGAAGGATCCAGAAAAAATGAATGACCAATATCTAAGGGACATTGTTATAAACTTTCTGATCGCTGGTAAAGATACTAGTGCAAATACTCTTTCGTGGTTCTTCTGTGCCCTCTGCAAGAATCCCCTAGTCCAGGAGAAAGTTGCCCAGGAAGTGAGAGATGTCACAGATTGTCAAGGCAACGAAGTTGATATAGAAGATTTTGTCACAAAATTAACCGACACAACACTTGAAAAAATGCACTATCTCCATGCAACATTAACGGAGACATTGAGGCTTTACCCCACAGTTCCTATGGTAAACCACTTCTATCGTTTGGTATTTTTTGAAGTAAATCGTGTAACATATCTTCTTTACTCTAACGCATGTAATAGCTTTTTGTATACAACGGTAATTTGCTTTCATTGTATGTACTCCAAGAATGGGAGATGTGCAGTAATGGATGACACTCTTCCTGATGGCTTTAGAGTGAACAAGAGAGATGAGGTAAACTACTTGGCCTATTCCATGGGCCGGATGCCCGATATCTGGGGAGAGGATGCCAGGGATTTTAGACCAGAAAGGTGGCTTAACAATGGGATTTTTCAACCGGAATCACCCTTCAAATTCGTGGCATTTCACGTATGTGCATTAATCATTTATTCAAATGGCATCCATACATACTGTTTTAGACATTTGCTGACATATATACTTGATTTGCCTTTTCACTTATAGGCTGGTCCTCGAATTTGCCTGGGAAAGGACTTTGCTTACCGACAGATGAAGATAGTATCTATGGCCCTTCTTCGTTTCTTTCGCTTCCAATTGGCCGATGACACGAAAAATGTATCTTACAAGACTATGTTCACGCTTCACATTGAGGGGGGGCTCCATGTCCGTGCAATTCCAAGAACAAGGTCGTGAAATTTTATTTGAAGTGCTTGAAGCAAATAATAAGTTTCAATCTTCACTGGTCTTTTATTGCTGGAAAATGAATTCTACAGTTATATATATACTATCGGCTAGCGGGTAGTGAGCTCTGTTGGGTTGTATATTTAAATGAACATAACATCCAAACATAGATATCAGATATCGTCTTAAATATTATGTTTGATAGTTTTTAAGCTAATTTCAAATGATTGTATTATACTGTTTTAAAATGAAAGGCACTTTTGGTTAACAGCATCTATGGTCTTTTAACAGAGTTTTGCTTTCATTATCACAACGCGTACTTGGATAAACACTTGCATCTAAGAGCTAATTCACTAGCATGATGTTAATGGCAAATGAGAGGAACTCTCTATATCTTGAACGTCACGAGCTCGAGAATCCTGCAACGAGCTTAAATTTGTTGGAAACATCGAGGATGGGCTTTGCCTTGCAGTATTTTCTATATGGGCTCAATTTATTGTGCGTTTTTTTTTAAATTAGAATTAAGTTAAAAAAAAAAAAGTGAAACAGGCTCCACTAGACTATATTAAAAGATAAATTACTAAATATAAGAACGTACTTAATTTTATTATTTAGTTATTAGTGGCTTGTTATTATGTCAAAAGTTATTAATTCAAATTTTTAATTAAGTGTTTAGTAAAATTATATATATATTCACAAAATTTATTGCAATTCTAACCAGTGGAACTATTGGGTATTTTCCATTTTTATGAACCAAAAAAAAAATGGGACTTACATTATAAATCAAGTTTTAAGATTGATGCTTTAGGGTAACATATTATTAATAGTAAACTTTGATATCTCATGAGTCACTAATAGCAACTTTGATTTTTTTCTATAAATCTAAAACGAATTTTATTATATTTTTTAGAGATTTTTAATCAAATAACCTTTTTTCAAATAGACAGCGGAATTGACATGTCAATGACATTGCAAAAAATTGAAAAATGTTAATTCTTAGATATATGTGATTTATCAATTTAATTAGTCAAATTTTTGAAATTATTAATTAAATTTTAGTACATAGAAATAATTTAATAGCCTAAAAAAAAGGTAGAAAAATTCAACCCATGCAAAAAGAGAAAGAGAAGGATAAGAAAAGGAGCAATCGGTTTATCATCTCAAATGCCTAGAACATCAAGTTTTAGTTTTTGTACACTCAACATTTGAGATTCCTTAAATACATGATACGAATGGAGCTAATCTACACAATTTGTTTTTTCGTAAGTACACAATAATACACATCTTATTTGGGAACTTTCAAATTTAACTTCTTTTTTAAGAATGCAATTAATTTAATGTCAAGTATGAGTAAAAAAAATTAAATGAAACTCATTAAAAAAAATTTAAGTTTGACTAATAAAAATTAAGTATCTATTATACTAACCAAAAAAAAAAACAAGTCAATGTAACAAACACCATTTGAGAGTTTTAAGGGGTAATACATATTTTTTTCTAATTTGTTTGGTTGAACTACACTTAATTAATATTTTAATTAGCCCTTAGTATTAATGGTGTATTTCTTGACTTATTTTGATGAAGGGATGTTGAGAGTATTACAATAGAAACCTTACTAGCCAACTAAAGTTATGCCTTGGTCACACTTTGAGTGTGCCAACCTTGGTTGATGCTTATAATTATTGAAATTTAACTAATTTTAATATTATTTTAAAGTAATTATATGAATATTTATAATTTTATTAATTTTAAAATGTCATATACATATAAATAATATAAGCATGAAGTCTTTCAACAAAATTATATATTTTGTGTTATATAAAAAATTATTTATTTTATTTTATTATGTGTCTGATAAGTAGAATTTAATATCTATATTATTTGTATGTATATTTTTAAATTATTATATGACATTTTTATCCTTAGAAAATTTAAAATTTTCATCGGGATGTATATCAACTTTCATCATGATTTACCTCTTTCTTATAAATTCTCCACTAACATCAACAACCAATTTATTCTTTGCTGTTTTTAAAATAGGTTCTTTTGTTTCCATTATAGATTATCTCATCTTAATAGGTTTTAGTAAATTTTACAACACAATAAGAGCTTGTTCGATCAAGAAGTCATTATTATAGTTTATTCAATTTAAAAGCCACCATCAAAGTTGATTTGATCCAAGAGCCATAATTAGAATTGAAAATCATATAAGAACAAGTTCGATATAAGAACCAAAGAATAGGAGAAGTTGCCACCAGTTACCACTTGCTGTTGCTAGCTACCTTTAAAAAAATTTTCAATGCCAATAAGTTTATATAATTAATTTGATAATTATATTATAGCAGGTATTTTGATCCAAATAGAGAGAAAGCAAATAAACCTCATAAGAGCCACCATAGAAGCCATTGGAGCCATTGGAGCTAAGCCACCCCTCGTCATTATGGAACCGCCATTGCTAATAATCTTATGCCTTTGCTATGTTGCCATTTTTGTCATTAGAAACCAAATCTAAAATTGCTAAACATTGATTTTCTTGTTTCCAAGAAAATTAGGCATAAAAGAAAAAAACAATAATATTTATTGATTTATAATTATGAATATAAGAATAAAGAAAAAAAAAAGAAGTAGAATAATTTAATATAAGGGATAATAGTGAAGTAACCACGAAAAGAATGAAAATTTTTTACTTAAGAAGGAATTCAAGAGTTAAATTGAAATTTAAAGTTATAAATAACATAGTTAATATAAATAGTTCAAATATAAGGTTTTAATATAAAAGTATTAAGTTAGTAAAACATATAAATGTTATTTTAAGTAATAAAATTTACAAGATTTGGATACAAAAGCTTATGGAGTTGAGAATTAAAAGAAGTTCAGAGTTAGGAATTTGTTGAGTTAAGAGCTAAAACTAACTTAGTTCAATTTTTTTTTATGAGATGAAAAATAAGAAAGTAAATTATTTATATAATAATATTCTACAAACACCATATATTATAAACCAACATGAAAAATGAAGTTCTAGATCTTATTGTTTAAAGTTATGTCACAAGTTCCTTAGAGATTCAAAAGTCAAATTAAACTTAACTAAGATTAGTCAAGAAAAATTATCCAAAAAATTCTTGATAATTCTGTCGAGGATGATTAAAAAAAATAATTTATTAAAATTTAAAATTTATGTCAAGTTCAAGTAAATACTGTAAATGATTGCAAAGTCAAATCAGAATTAAGGAAGGATGTTAAAGTTAATTTAAATTTTTTATAGTTTAAAAATTAATATTCAAGTACAAGTTAAATAATTGAGTTTGCATGATTATAGATTATTAGCATAAAGAGTTAAGTGTCTTAATTTATTGTGTAGCTGGTAAGTAGAACTTCATGTCTATGTTATTTATATGCATATTTTAAATTATGATATGATGTTTTCATTATATTAATAAAATGCAAAATGTTCATATAATTGCTTAATAATAATTTATTTCAGCATGACTATTATAAAATCTGGAATATAAAAGTAATTCTAAATCATAAATTATCAAACACTTCATCGTATATTGAACACTATCTATAAGTAATTAGGCATGGCCAAAAAAAAGTTCAATGATGTATAATCATTTATAGATTCTATTTATTAACCTTAGTACATCCATTTAAAAGATCGCCGAATTAAAAACTTACAATTGAAAATTTTAGTAGTAATCGCAAAGAGAGTACTTCAATAACTATAATAGAAGGAGTAGTTGTGGGCTTTAAAAACAAATTATGAACACAATTAACATTGTTACTTAAGAGTGAAGCAAGTATTGGTACTCAAAGAACTTTGCAAAACTTTTACAAGAAATATAGTTGTACATGGGTACCCTTTTGACCATTTTCATCTCTACGACAACCCCACTTCTTTTTATCTAAACAGCCTTTTTGTATCTTATGCTCAAAACCTATATAGGCAAATCCATTAAGAATTCCAACTATGCACCAATATATGGTACAAAATTTATTTACTTAGACAAACACGATGACTACCAGACCTAAGCCGCCAAGAAACACATGACTTTCAAGCTTATTAGTCTACACTACAGCAAATTGATTAACCATGGTTAATCCAAGGAACATTGAGCACACACTTAAAATGAAATTTGACAATTATTTGAAAGGAAATCATAATCAAGATTTAGTTTTTGACCTTTATGGAAAAGGTATAGCCACAGTCAATGGAGATAAGTGGAGGCACTAAAGAAATCTCACACGCTTTTAGTTCTTAACTAAAATGTTTAAGAACTTTGGTTGTGCCGTTTTTAAAGGAAATGTTGTTAAACCTATTAAACTAATATTAGAAAATACAATTGCAAATCAGGTTTTTGATATTCAAGTGGGTACAACTTATAATTTTCTTTCCTTTTTTTTTCTATTTAAGTCTAGTAGGTCATGATTTCTCTTCTACATAAACAATCTTTTGTCCTTTTTCATTCTACAAACCTCTCTATAAACATTGAATGCTTCAAATTCAGAAACTCTAGCTCTCAACTTTCACTTACATCTAAACCACCAATTTCCTCATTGAATTGTCGAAATGAGACTTGGGTTATCATAATCTCTTTTCCACATCCTTTTCCCTTCCCAGTTTCATCCTTGAATTCCTTACAATGTTAAGAGAATACCCATTTACAATTTGATTCTCAACATTTTTTTCCATTAGTATGTTACCCTTATATGGTCCAATGTGTTACAATTTTAGGAGAATAAGGTATTTTATAAGACATAATTTTACAGGTATTTTGTAATTAAATATAATATATATGGTCCATCTTGCATCAGTGAGTTCATGTCCATTTCTAAGAAATTGTGTAAAAAAATTATCATTATAATGATGATGATTATTATTTAACTTATTATATCCATCATTGATTCAATGTAAATTTAGTCTAGTTAAACTAGCCAAGGTTTTTTTTTATTGATAATTTAGATTGAGTTTGGTGTGTACAAGGATTTTATATTCCTTATCGTCTTTTATTGTTGCATGAAATAGCCTAAAAAGATATGTTGCTTGATAGGAAAAGAAAACTCCAAAAACCACTAAGCCTAATGGGAGAAAGTTTTATCCTCCATCTAAGTATTGTCAAATGAAAAATCATGTGCTTAAATGGATTTAGTTGGCCTTGTTAGCTAGAATCATTACCATTATTTATCCTTCATGTTTTCTTTACTTGTTTTCAAAGTTTTTATGATTGTTTAATGCTTATTTTCAAAGTTTGTGTCAGTGCAAGTGGCATGTGACCTTTTTCTTATAAAAGGAACTACATGCAATAAGGCAACCCATTCTAATGATCATTATTAAATAAATTTGAGTTTAATCTCATTGTTACAATTATTATCACTCCTGTTCTTCAAGTGGGGTGATTTTCCAAAATTATTACCGTAAGAGTGATGCTTACATTATCACCTCACCTTGGTGGTGAACTATCCAATGCATGCCCTTTAATAGCTCAATCTCTTTATTTGGCAGTACTTGTAATATGTCTAACAATTAATTCGTCATCAGTGAAGCATGGCAAAATCAAATATTTTAAAATAAAGCTCCATTTTATTAAAGAAGGACAAGAAAACTAAAAGGTGAATTCAGTTTATTGCTCTTCTTGTTACTAAATTGTAGATATCTTGACAAAAGGATTAGGCATTTAAAATAATAACACTAAAGAGAAGTGATATTCCATAAACTTAGTAGGGCAACATGGAACTGTTATTTTACATACCAAGTTGAAGTTTTAGTTTTCACTCAAGTTCTTCCCTCCAAAATTTAAGTTTCTATTATTTTAAGCAACAAGAGTTGCTAAAGGTGTTGGTTAATCGTGTAATTGGTTTATTTTGTACTTTAGTATCCTAATTTAAAACATTTTGAAATGAAGTCATGAAACTTTTTCAACCAAGTTAATCTTGCACTTTTGCAATATCTAGAAAAGCTTTATTTTTTATTTCAATTTCTAGTTTTTATTTGCATTTGTAAACATTCCTTTTATAATGAGGTTAAAATGATCAATGAAAAAGAAAATCCATTTTTCAAAAACTTTTTTTTCATCTCTTCCTTGATTGTTCTTCTGTTTTTTGATATTGCATCTCCTACAATTAAGAAAGGCTACCTGAACTCTTATATCCAAACCAACAGCTCAGGCTAAGAAGCACTTATAGTTGATTCATTTCTAAGGTTGGTATATACGAATTAAGTAATACAATGTTTTGGAATGACGACGTAGCCTAACACAGTAAAAGTTGATAAATCAACTATTGACATTGAAAATTCAAAATTGAACAAGTAGCGTCCTTTGAGAATGAGCCCAGGAAAATTGATTCGCTGACCCCTTATATCCTATGAAAAAATTTGGTAAAATAAGAATAATAACAATGTAGCCAATGAAAGAAAATAAAAATAGTGGACGGTCCAATCATTTTTTGCTAAAACAATAACTGAAAAGAAAAGATAAGAAAGTACCTGAGAGCAGCAGATGTGGCAAGAGGTCCTGGGTTTGTGAGACGGAACAAAATGAGAGAAGAAAAGGCAAGAAAGTAGGAATTAGAGTAAATTATTAAGGGTAATTTAATCATTAAATTGGAATTCAGTTGTTGATCTATCTAAAAGGTAAAGGTAGCCTTAATTGGCTTTTTTCATTCACTATTGTTGAAGTGATTTATTAGGGAATGCCCTAACATGTTACTTTTTGAAATTGAAAAGCAAATAACTGAGAAAAAAAATGCAAAAATAAACACCTCTAAAAATTATATTTTGAAAAGTGATTCCTGTACTAAAAAATTGAATTCCAATTCTTCTTTTTCAGTGTCGGCCAAGCCAATTACACTAATATCTTCTATTATATTATACCTTGACGTATTGGAGCTGCTTAAATTGGTATTGTTCTATGGCACATTTGGGAGTTGCTTTTTATTTTTTGATTATTTTGGGTTACAAGACCGCATCAGTGTTACTGAACAAACAACTAAATGCTAATTGTTTCTACAAACATACTCCTCATGTGCCATCTCTGCAGGAAAAAAAAGAAGAAGATAATTGTCACGTTATTTTCATCCTTATTTTGGGGATTTCTGTTCGATTTGCAATGTTTTAATTTGCTTTCAACTCCACGCAAATATCAATTTGGGGGCAGAGAATTATACTGTTGTTCCGGTGATGATACCATTTGATTAATTTCTTATACTTGGACCCACTGAACTTGGCAATATATGTTCGTGGTATAAAGTAAGGTTAAAAGATCTAGATCGAGCCTAACTGGTCAGACCGGTAAAACTGGTAATCCATTCATAATTTAATTCATTTCTTTCTTATAGTCGCTCAAAATAAGAATCTATATAAAATCCAATAAACTGGCCGATTCAACCGAAAGTTAGTGAATCAGACTCGATTTTTACAGATTGACCGATTTGGGGCAAATCCCTTAAATTCTAAATCTTAATTATAAAAATATTTTTTATTTAATATTAAATACTAATTTTATCGATTTAATTCTTACTATACCAATTAAATTGATTAAATATTAAACTTCTAAAACTTTCTTGTTAATAAACGGTGCGATTCTTAAAACATTGGCATAAACACACAGAAGAATTGAGCATTCTAATTGAACCAATATCAAACTGCCCTCTCAGTAAACACTCCAAACGAAAAGCCATTGAAGCAAATTCTGCTAACTCTCCACCGTCGCATTCCCTAAACCACTACTACAACAACCAACCATTCACGGATAATACAGGGATGCTTGCACATCTACCGTCTTCCATTGCAATAACTGAATCTCTTACCCAGAAATGCCACCTCCACAGGCTGCCATACCACAGCTCGAACGACGCAATCAAGCTACCATAATAACTTCACCCATCACGTCTAACTTGGGTTTTACTATCTACACTTAAGTAATTTAGTTTCATTTTTCTGTATTAATTTTCTTTCAATTTTATTTTATTTTCTTTTTTCATGGCATTATGATTATTCGTTTGTATGGACACCGAAAGATTTTGGAGTTGAACTGTACAAAATGGTAACATCGAGAGTGCAATAAAATACAAAACATAGAAGTCCAATTGCACTTTGGTCTAAACCTTCTGATTATTTATTAATAAGCAGTACATTTAACCATTTCCATATCTTACAATGCGATGTGTCTTTGTGTTTTAAAAATTTACAGCAAAAGGACCCTAGCCAGCTGGCCCGTCTTCTTTCGTTCATGGAGCGCTTGTCAATGCATCCATTTTGAATAAAACAAGATTCTTGCATGCAATTATTGCTTCCTAATATGTGCAGTAAACGGAGAAAAGAAGGGATTCCACTAGAAAAAAAGGGGGGTTTGACTTTAGTGGACGATGTGTTGGATTGAAGTTGATTTTTTTGTCCCTTGCTTATATTTTATTACATTACATTTGGTGGAGTGCACAGCAGCACAAAAAAAAAAGGAAAGTACCACTTTGCTTTGTTCAATGAAACTGAGCCGATGTCTCAATATATTTTTTGTCTTCCGATCTCGGCATCAAAGTTCAGGGCTTAGTTGTTGGGATTAAAAGTTGACCACTAAAGCCAATCTATCCGCCTAGTCCATATCTCTTGACGTAGTTTACAGTTTCAATTTATAGCTACTGGCAATATCACAGACTATCATCGAGATAATGGACATCCTTTCTACCATCCTATTCTTCACAGCAATCCCAGTGCTCTTTGTCCTCACAACCATTTTGTATCTCGTACTCAGACTCTACACAGGGAAACCAATCAAGGACCCCAATTACCCACCACTGCGCGGCACAGTATTTGACCAATTGTTACACTTCAACAGCCTGTATGACTACCACACCGAAGCTGTCAAGACAACTAAGACCTACCGGCTTCTTACCCTGGACAATAGCAGCATTTACACAGCTGACCCACGAAATGTTGAGCACTTTCTGAAGGACAGTTTCGACAAATATTCCAGGAAATTATTTTGAAGATATGGCCGCCGATCTTTTTGGTGATGGGATCTTCATGGTTGATGGAGACAAGTGGAGGCAGCATAGGAAGCTTGCCAGCTTCGAGTTCTCCACCAGAGTTCTTAGAGACTTTAGCTGTGCTGTTTTCAGACAAAACGCTGCTAAACTTGTCAGAGTTGTCTCGCGGACTGCTGTTGATTATCGGGCTTTTGATATGCAAGTGGGTATACTGCTTATTTATTTATTTGTTAATTGGCTCCGCTTTCTTTTTTTTTTTTTTCTTTTTTCTTAATGATACCAATTCAATCATAATAACTGCTTAATTAATTAATTACCTTGCCAAAATGCACTGAATGTTGCCTAATTAGTTAATAACCTCAGACTAAAATGCACCGAGTGTTTGGAGATTTTGCGTGGACTTGAAACTATAACTTTTCCATTGTCTTAGACCTTGTATTAAGGCTCAGTTCTCGGAAGACAACAACAATTGTGGGAGCCCCGTTCTTAGGAAATGTTTGAGACGGCAAATGAACGGGGTGATGTCAGATTGTTTCAAATTTTATTTCGTTTGGCTTTTAAATATTTCAAGTGTTAAGTTTATTTGATTTTTAGTGTATTAAATTTTATAATTTATTTAATTTTAAATAAATTAAAATTTGATTTTTAAAAATTTTAAAATTTTAGTTATTCAAACTTTAGATTAATTATATTTCATATTAAGCAAATTTTAAATCATTTTTTCATTCATGTTACTTAGATTTAAGTATATTTTGATTTAAGTTTGGGATTATGGATCATTTAGCCAGTACATGTTAGGTCAAACCAAGTTTCGGGTGTGTTAATTCGTGTGATTGGGTTTAAGCTAATTTTTGCTGTCTCTAAATAATTTTATGTAGTATAGATTTAATGAGACAAGGACAGAATACCGTCTTGTTGCACATGGACAAATTTCTATTTTTTTGGTTGAGATCATCTTATAAGATCATGGTACCAAGAAAAAAAAAAATCTTATACAATCACCACAAATTTATTGGCCAAGTTTCTATTGATATTTTTGCTTTTGGTAGGACATACTGATGAAATGCACTTTGGATTCCATTTTCAAAGTTGGGTTTGGAGCGGAACTAAACTGGTTGGAGGGAGCAAAAGAAGAGGCAATTGCGTTTATGAGGGCCTTTGATGATGCTAATGCATTGACTTATAGGCGTTTTGTTGATCTATCTTGGAAACTCAAAAGGTACTTCAACATTGGCTTCGAAGCTTCCCTTCGGAGGAATATCAAAGTCATCAATGACTTCGTGAACTCGCTTATCCGCACCAAGCGAAAATTGCTAGCCCATCAACAATATTGCGTGAGTAATACTTTCAATATGCTCTATTTGCACAAATACTCAAAAATATTTCTTAATTGTCATCTAGTTAATAAAAACTGGCGAATATTTTCCATGCTTTAAGAATGCCAAGGAGGATATTCTGTCAAGATATTTGGTGGAGAGCATGAAGGATCCAGAAAAAATGAATGACCAATATCTAAGGGACATGATTATAAACTTTTTGATCGCTGGTAAAGATACTAGTGCAAATACTCTTTCATGGTTCTTCTATGCCCTATGCAAGAATCCCCTAGTCCAGGAGAAAGTAGCCCAGGAAGTGAGAGATGTCACAGATTGTCAAGGCAACGAAGTTGATATAGAAGATTTTGTCGCAAAATTAACCGACACAACACTTGGAAAAATGCACTATCTCCATGCAACATTAACGGAGACATTGAGGCTTTACCCCGCAGTTCCTATGGTAAACCACTTCTCTCGTTTGGTATTTTTTGACGTAGATCCTGTAACATATCTTCTTTATTCTAACGCATGTAATAGCTCTTTGTATACAATGGTAATATGCTTTCATTGTATGTACTCCAAGAATGGGAGATGTGCAGTAATGGATGACACTCTTCCTGATGGCTTTAGAGTGAACAAGGGAGATGACGTAAACTACTTGGCCTATTCCATGGGCCGAATGCCTTATATCTGGGGAGAGGATGCCAGGGACTTTCGACCAGAAAGGTGGCTTACTAATGGGATTTTTCAACCGGAATCACCCTTCAAATTCGTGGCATTTCATGTATGTGCATTAATAATTTATTCAAATGGCATCCATACGTACTGCTGTAGACATTTGCTAACATATATACTTGATTTGCGCTTTCACTTATAGGCTGGTCCTCAAATTTGTCTGGGAAAGGACTTTGCTTACCGACAGATGAAGATAGTATCTATGGCCCTTCTTCGTTTCTTTCGCTTCCAATTGGCCGATGACACGAAAAATGTATCTTACAAGACTATGTTCACGCTTCACATTGAGGGGGGGCTCCATGTCCGTGCAATTCCAAGAACAAGGTTGTGAAATTTTATTTAAAGTGCTTAAAGCAAATGGTACGTCAATCTTCACTGGTCTTTTATTGCTGGAGAATGAATTCTACGGTTACATATAAACTATCGGCCAGTTACTAATGAGCTTTGTTGGGATTATATCTTTCAATGAAATATAACATCCAAACATAGATATCAGATATCGTCTTAAATATTATGTTTGATAGTTATTAAGGTAATTTCAAATGGTTGCATTATATTGTTCTAAAATGAATGGCACTTTTGGTTAACGGCATTTATGGTCTCTTAACCTCTAGTAGTTATGCCTGATGAGTTTTAAAGAAGAAGATAATTAATATCAAAGATAACTAGTTGGACCAATGCAATCTAAAAACTAGTCTATTACGTGGAGTCGCATTAGGCCTTCCATATCGAGTTTATATTTAGGCTTTTTCACATATGCATAAGATCTTTTTCGGGTCTTTACTTCTACAAAATATAAGATAAGTATTGTCTTATATATATATATATATAAAATAAGACTTTTATTTTCAAAATAGAATTAATCTTTTAGAATATTCTTATTTATAATATTTTCTTACATATTTAAAACGTTAAATTTTATTGATTTTTAGTGAAAATATTACACATCATTGTTGGTACCTTTTTAGTTATAAACTAAAGACTAGGACACTCAAATTTTGACATTCAAAGGCATAATAAAATAAGGATTTTTATGAATCATAACTTCTTAATGAATATCAGTGACCTTATCTGCATGTTATATTCTTTGAGACAATACTATTTAACTTGGTTAAACACTATGAAATTATGAGCATACCTAGTTTAATTTCATAACAACTCCAAGATCTTGCATAAATCTATCAAGTATGTATTTTATTAACATATAACTCATTGGAGTTATATAATTAATTAAGAGTACAATTCAATTTCAAACATTAGAATTATTACACTATCTACATCACCATTAGAAATGACTTATAATTTGATAATATACATATTGTCAATTAGTGACTTTTTATTAGCCATATAAACCTACTTCAAAGGATCTCTTATCATATAGGTTGTATTCTAATCACTGTCAACCATACTCTATGGGCATTAATTTCATTTCCCTCAATATAACTTCAACTAGCTTTTTACCTAATGATTTAGTTAAAAGATCAACCAAATTCATCTCTAACATCACAAAGTGAAGTGATATTACTTTGTTATGTAACAATGACTTTACTAATTCATAACTTAAATAAATTTGACTTTTTTTTCCATTAAATGACATGCTCTTTGTTTGAGGAAATATGGCTTAACTATCATAATATATCAACATTAATAATGTCAGTTTTACTCGTAGTGGAATATCCATTAAGAAAATTTTCAACTAGTCTGCCTTTACATTAGCCATCTCTAAAGTTATAAATTCAAATTTTATGGTAAACTGAGTAATAATTATTTGTATAGTAAGCTTTCAAGTCACTATTCCACCTCTAAGGGTGAATATATAGCTTCTTATGGATTTCATTTTATTTAAATCAAAGATCCAATCAGCATTGCTATACACTTCTAATATAGTGAAAAATCTACTATAAAATATTCTATAGTTTATAATACCTCTTAAATATTTTAGAATTTTTACCAAGTTATTTCAATGATTATGATTTGAATTATATGTATATATACTTAGTCTACACACTACATAAGTAATATTAGGCATGTCTAATTCATTAAATTCATCAAACTACCAATAATTTATGTATACCTAAACTAAGATACACTTTTACTAACATTTTTCAATAGGTTTGAAGATACATTATAAGGATTGGAGTTAGGTTTAATATCAAAATATACAAATTTCTAAAAAAATCTCTTTATGTAATGCTTTTGCAACAGAAAAATACCATTATGAGTTTTTGTAATTTTCACTCCTTGAAAAAAATTTGCTTTTCTCATATCTTTCATGTCAAAATATGATGCATGCAATGATTTTGTACTAGCTATCAATTCCACACTATAATTAAATATAAGCATATATCATCAATATATAAACATATAACAACATAAATATCATTCAGAACTTATGTATAAATGCATTTGTGAACACCAACAATTGAAGAACTATTAGAGATCAAGAGATTATCAAACCTTTCATATCATTATTTAAGTGTTTGTTTTAATTGATACAAAGATTTAACAAGTCTACAAACCTTTTTCTACTAGTAAAAAATTACATAACCTTCAATTTGTGACATGTAAATTTCTTCATCATGATTAGTATATAAAAATATAGTTTTAACATCCATTTAACGAACAAATAGATTATAAACAAATACAAATGCAACACTTTAATAAATACAACTCTAGCAATGGAAGCAAAAGTATCAAAGTAATCAATATTTTTCTTTTATGTATAACATTTTACTATAAGTCTAACTTTGTACTTATCAATAAATCCATTTGATCTATATTTCATTTTGAAAATCCATTTGCACCCTATTTGTTTAGCACTTGTAGGTAAATCTACTAGTTTTTGTGTGTCACTTTATTTTAAAGGACCAATCTTACTCTTTATAACCTCTAGTCACAAATTTTCATCATTAAAGGATATTGCTTTAGTGTATGTTGAGGGATCATTATTTACTACATGAGTACAAAAATCATCTCTAAATGTCTTTTCTTTTCTTTATCTCTTGCTTTTCCTCAATTCAAGTTCAAAAGAAGTACTACTAAATACCCTCTTTATCTCAACTTGAGGGTCAAATAATGGTACTAAATACTTTCTTATAAAAAATATATTTTCAAAAAGATCTATATTTATAGTCTTAATGATAGTGTTAGACTTAATAACATTACTCTTAATCACAAGAAAATGATATGCAACACTATGTTATATATAACCAATAAACATGTAATTTAAAATCTTAAAACTTATTTTCTTTTTCTTTGATTCAAGCAAAAACACATTTGCTAGAAACCCCCACACTTGTAAATAATTCAAACTAAAAATGCATCCATTCCATTAGAGTTTCTCTAGTTTTGTTTATAAGAGATTCTATTTTGTAAATAACATGAAGAAAATCATCATACCTTAAAGTTTTATTCTTTTTTTTCTATTACTCGATTTGATTTAAGTGAATAAGTAGGTGTGACTTTATGTATAATTTCTTTTTAACAAAAATCTAATAACAATTATAAACTATACTTTCTTTTTCTATTTAACCTAAATCTCTTAATCTTCTTATGAAACTAATTTTCTAGTTATACTTATATTTGATAAATACATCACACACCTCATTTATATCTCTTAACAAAAATACTTTGTTATATCTAAAATTATCATTTATAAAAGTTACTTAATAATGTTTACCTCTTCTCGTCATGATATTTTTTAAATCATTTAAATCTGAATACACTAAATTTAAAAGTTCTATTTCTCTATAAACTGATTTACAACTCTTCTTAACTTATTTGATCTCAATACAAACTTCACACTTACTTACATTACCATATAAATTTTTTATCAAACCAAGTTGTTTTATCTTTCTAACATAAGGATCACTCACATATCCTAATTTATCATAAGGTACATCATAAGAATCAATAATATAAGCAAAAAAGTTAGATGTATTTCTATTATTAATAATATTAAGTACATTTAGAATGAAAAGTCCCTAATTGTAGCAGCTCTTTCTCATAAATATGTTATTTTTAGTTATGACAACTTTATTAGACTCAAAAGAGGTCATTACCCAAAAAAAAAAAGAGAGAGAGAGAATGTTTATACTATAAGCAAGAGAATACTTATATTATACTTGTGGTCTACCATCTTCTTTTGTATCCAAATGGAAACTAATGTCTAGCTCGACAGAAGGGCGCCAGTTTGATTTCAATTTCTATATATTTTTGCAACTTTGGCGGACATTTGCTTGCCAATTTCCTTGTAACAGTTGTCCAAATATCGAGTCTTGTAACCGGAGTCTAAACCCAAAAATGATACCTACCATGTCCTTCACTAAACCTCATGCTATTTCTTCACTTCAGACGCACGACATTCGCCCAAACCTGCTGCAAGATCTAAAGCGTATCTGTACTCTCACCTACTTACACCACCTGATATCCATGCCAAAAATACCAAGTACCCCACCCCCCCAATTCTTCTGCCAAGTTTAAATTGAAGCTGCCTAACAAGCATATAAGCAAATTTCAATCCAAGGCAATTTCCCGGCTCTGCTTGTCAAGAAGCAGGAATTGTAGAATCGAAGGCCTCTATGTCCGTGCCTTCCACATGTAGGCAACACAATTCGTTTCATATTGTAGAATTTGGCACAAATGTAAAAAGAATTGTTAAAGCAGGCTTTATTGTATAATTAATTAGGTACAAAGGTGGATGGTATTTGGTATGCCATTCTACTTACATTTCACATCATCCTGGTTGCATGATATTGCTCATCCAAGTGAAAAGCATACCCATGATAAATGAAGTTGTATAAAATCAAGGAAAACCGCCGAGTTTATGCGTTCATGAGGTATGATACTTGGCCTCAAATGAGCCACATCAGTCTTACAAGCACTTTCACAACAAGATCAATTATTCATCATGATTAATTACAAAGATGGCATTGAATTCAGAGAAGGAAGATGAAGACCAGGCCTTGATTTCCATCCTTTGCGATTCCTATAGGCTTCAATGGCCTGTAAACGAAGCCTCTCTCTGGAAGCATCTCGGACATTTTTCAATGCCTACAAAATTCACAAAAACAGATCCTTCTTGATCTACAAAGTGCATCGACAGGTGATAGCATAGCTAATAAAAGGATTTTGAACTACAAAGCACACTGACATCTGACACATCAAATAAAAAGGAGCTACCTTGGGAAATGCAATCAGCTTTGGTGGGGCTTGGACTACGTCTCCAAATTTAACCTGCTCATGTCCAGGAAAGTTCAAATCCTCTGCATCAGACTTTTTGTGCTGCTTCTTCTTCTTTGCTTCTAAATACCTGCATAAATTAAAACCCTGATCACAATTGCTTCCTAATATCCATACAGATACAAACAGCAATCCAAAAGAACCCAAGAGCCTGCAACAAAGCAAGCACCGATCATTTGTAAAGCACTTTGAGTCTTCATAACATCCTGCTCAGCACAAAGAAACATTTTCCAATGAGTTCCTTGGCAATGTGTAGAAAAAGCTTAGAGTTTCCATAGAGACCAATTTTAGAAGACACATGCCACCACGTCAAAACATCAAACAATGCTCCAATCCCATCTTTGCCCCATTTTTTCCTATCTGCAACGGGAGTGGGGAAAGCCAGCAACATTTTTTACCTCATGCCTATAGTACTTGGCAAAGGAAAATGTAATAAGTAGCAGATTGTTCAGCTGCAAGCGAAAAAACACACAAAAGGGGATGTCCATAGTGTAAAAATACAGCTCCTTCATTGAACAAAAACAATTTCCAAAATTAGGAAGGCCTAGTTGACTAGTTTTCACTTTTTTTTTTTTAACTGGATTAAATGATTGTGCAGTTCAAGGAATGAAATTAATTTTTACAGTAAGTGAAGGCAGAATTGATAAAGATGCTTACTTTTTCCTTCGCTCACATCTTTTCACACTGGCTCTTGTCTTCCCTGGGATCGATTCAAACCGAAGGTCTTCTACTTGCTGTCTCTTTCTTTTTTTATTTCCCTTATCATCTCCTCTATTCCTTCTTCTCTTTGCCTTCTCACCTCGACTGCCACACATTAGTTCATGATCGCTATCTGTAGGTCGAGAACCAATGAGATGTCCATCATCCCCTCCGTCCTTCAACTCCGTAGCTTCTGACACAACTGCATCCTCTGCAGGATCGCGACGTTTCTGTGCAAGTCATTGACCAGACTCACTATTAAGTTCACAGAGAAATCAACAAACAGTAGCCAGGCATTAATATCATTGAGATTAGACAAAGTCAAAAACAAATTAATCATGCGCATAGTGTGTAAATTTCACAATTTCATGAATTACTAAAATTCCATTCCTTGCATGAGTGGAGATGGAATAATATACGTTCAATATAATTGAAAAGTGAAGCAATAAAAGTAAAACAATCAAGGCTACAGAACCCTAAATGCAAGCTTCAAATAAGAAAGCGGAAAAGAGAGAGAGAGAGAGAGAGAGAGAGAGAGAGAGAGAGAGAGAGAGAGAGCAAGAAAGAGAAGCAACTAGCCTGCAGTTTCTGAGCATCGCCGTCTCCTCGTTTCCTCCACTCTTCAACGGACTTTGAAGGTCCGTCAGTGCCTAAAATAAAAATCACAAAACGCCATATATAAGTAACAGATGTGTAATATATTGGACTAAGTAGGCATGTGTGGGTGTGTGTAAGAGAGAGAGAGGACCAGAGAGGGAGGTTCTTTCAGGGAGAGAATTTGAAGCAAAGGACAAGATCCGGCGTAATTTGGAGGGAAGAGCGTCGGCTTTGGAGGCGTCAGGTGGCGGCGGAAGACGACTGTTGCCTCCATGCGCCGCCCTATAGTTCTTCTCTCTCCTTCTTATTCCTTTCCCTCCCATCTCTCTCTGTCTCTCTCACTTCGTAATCTATCGGCTGCAAAACGACGCTGCTCGTTAGCCAGTTAATTTACACCTGCTTTTGCATTTGTTTTTTAAAGTACTTCTTGAGTTATTGTATTTCTTTAATGGATCAGGTTAATGGACCCAGAACGAAAACTTTGGGCCCAATACGACCAAAGTACTTAGGTTATTTATTTTAGACAGGGTGTTAAAAAAATAAAAATAAAAAAAAAATTAAATTGAATTATATTAAAATTTTGGTTAATATAATTAAATTTTGAAATTAATTATTTGATTCAATATAAATTGATTATTTTTTATTCAATTACAGTTTTTAATTTTAAGAATCTAGTTGATTGAAATATTGTTTTATTTATTTTTTTATTTTTCATTCTAATAATATTAAAAAAATTTACTAACAAAATTATTCATAAAATAATAAATTTGATAAAGTATTATTATATTTTAAATAATCAGTTATTTATTTATACATAATAAAAATTATAATGTTTTAATAAATTAATGCAAAAATTCGTTTGACATTTAATTAACATAAATTAAATTATAAATATTGATTAACTAAAATTTTAGTTCACTTTCAACTTTCAACTTAATATAATCAATTTTTTTATGAATATTTAGTCTCAATTTTATCTTATAATTAATTCATAGTAATGAACTTTGTTAGGCTAGCTAATACGGCACGATGATATGTACAAACCAGTGAAGTGAACAAAAAAATAAAAAGGTAACCTAATCGTCATGTTAGATAAAGGCATATCGGCAGAGTGGACTTTTGGCCCAATGAATCAAAATTTATTTACTAATATAATTTTTAAAATATAATAAACTCAAGTTTTTTTTTTTTTTTGGTTAACACATTAAAAATTATTTTTTGGATGGCAGCTCTAAGCACCACAAGATCACATCTATTCTTTGTATTAACGTTTATAATAAATTTAAAATTAATAAAATTTTCATTTATTTCAAAATATTGCTTTATAATTTATGTTTTACACAACATTTAACAAATATAAAAACAGAGTTTCCATAATAAACTCTTGTAATAAAGTTTTAATCATAATAATAAAAAAAAAACTCTTTATGCATAAACCATTACTACAAATAACTTATATCAAATAATAATTTATACTTATTGACATTAGTTAACATCTCGATTAATCATATTTTAAGCATCTTAACTCTTTATTAATGTAGTTTACATATACTCTTGAATTAATAAGAGTAATTATTGAGAATATATATTTTATATTCACAACTAATATGATTATTATATGTCTAATAATTTTATCAATGAAATTAATGAACCGTAGATTACTAACTTTTTTTCTTTTTAAAGAATTTCCTTTAGTAAAGTGTACATCTCTTTTTTAAATATAACAATAAATTCTATAATAATAATCCTATATATAAACAACTTAATTTTAATTTTAAGTTTAAAGTAGGTTCCTTTTTTTATAACGAAGGTTTTAGCTCTTTGACCTATAATTTTTAAATTATATTCTTTATTAGCTAAAGTCAATCGTTTCAAAGAAAATGCATTACCCTTTTTTTTATATGTAAGTTCTTTTTTTTTTTCAACATTTCTTTTTATCTTTTCAACCTAAACTATGATAAATAAGATTCAATATCATATTATATTTTTTCATAAGGACTAATAACCAATTTTATAAAGAGCTTTAAAATAGTTATAGTCAAAACTCTCTTTTATGAATGAAATAAAAGTATTATTTCTTTAAATGATAACTATATGAACATTTTTCTTTATGAAATCACCTTTTAATAAAAAAAATATGCATTATTAATTTTTTAAGATCTTTGTCAATATATAATCTTTTTTAACTTTACATTTATTAACATTATGTCCAAAATGTTCACATTTATAATAGAATAATATTAATTATTAGAAAAAAATTTAAATATCTATTACAAAATAGTATCTTTATTAAAGTGGATAACTTTCTTAATATCTTATTAAGTAATTCTATTATTGCAAAGTTATTCACTTTAACAAGAATAATATTTTTATGATAAGTCAAGAAATATTTTTCGTAATATTTAACATCACTCTTTATAATAAATAATTTTTTAAAATTATTGTTTTTAATTTTTAATATCATATTTCCTATTTTTCCCTTTATATTTCTTTTTCAAAAAGATTTAAAATTCTCTCTCTGTTTTTTTTCGTTTTTTTTCATTTTAGGAAAATTTATTGATGAATAACCTATATGATCACAAAATTCTCTTAAAATTTTCTTAGCTATCATTTTCTCACGTTAGTTAATAAAGTTTAATCTTATTGCCTAAAGAAATTCCCTTAGCAACTAGTATATTGTCAAAATGCACCGTAAACATATTTCTCGCAAAAAATTATTTCATTTTTTTTTGGCTTTAAGTTAATTTCTTGTTCTTCTTGCAAATAAGTTTGAAAGTCCTAATAAGAACTTTTTTCCTAAAAATTACTTTTATTATTAACTCTCATAAAAACATTAGAGAACAATATATCTTTATATCACTTTAAAAGGAACAAATCTCATAATCTTGATTAATGTAAATTAACATATTGACAAAATTTGCTCATATTTATTATTTTCTTTTTTTACTATAGTAAGAATATATTGTTTAGTTTTCTTAGTCAAATAAAAATTTCATTGGTTGTATAGTAAACTTATATATTATAACCTTAATAATATCAAGGTCAGAACTTTCCTCAACTTTTTAAGATTATAAATACATTATCATATAATGTAATACATTTAGAATTTGACATTTATAGAGATTAGTCAAACTACACATAATCATTAATGGTCAAATTTTCAAATTAAAGATCTATAAGTATTGTTTTCAAGTAATACATTTTTATAGGGTACCATTAATGTAACTTTATTAAGGATTATTTTATTTACCTAATATAATCCTTTAATATAAAAAGGTTCAAAATTTTCTTTTCTTTTGTTTATTAATAATAGTTTTTGAATTGCTTAATGTAATCTTCAAATTCCTTATTTAAGAATTTAAATTTGTTATCTTGTTCCTCCTATCCTTTAATCTTAAGCTTTTAAGCGTATTAGCAATTTTTTTATTAGTTTAACATTTTTCAATCCTTTTTTCATTTGATAATCAATACTAATTGAAAATAGTAATTTCATTAAAACTTGCTTTTCAATAGTTAGAGTATTGACTAACTTAGGAACATAATCCTTTTTCTTAAAAATTTTCTTCATTTTATCTTAGTTCTATTCATTTGGTTTGCTTATTGATTGTAAAAACTTATTGGTAAGGTAATAATTTATCCTTTTCTCAAGTCTCAAGGATTTGTACATTTATCTTTTATTTTTCATTTTTTAAAATATTTTTATATGAGTTTTCTAGCATATCACAAATTTTTTTATTAGCAAATTCTAAGAAAAAATTTCACCTTTACCTTATAAAGCTTTTGAATTTAATCAAAAAGGTATTATACCTATGTCTTATATGTAACAATTATATTATTAATGTTATAATACTTATTGACTTATGTTAAAGTACTAATAAAATTATTTTCTTTTATTATTATTTTCATGAAAATAAAAAATAATTTTTTGTTTCATTTTTTATATTTGTGCATTTAATTATAATAAAATAATCATAATTATGATTGATTAAAATTTACAAATTTCAATTATGATCAATTATAAGATTGTGTTTTTATATCTTATTGCTTATAACCACTAGGTAGGAGTACGAGGAAAATCAATTTTAAATTTAAGTTAACTTACATGATCATTTTTTCTTTTAATTCCTTTAAGGTGTTGTTATTATAATCTTAATAAGAATATTGATAATGTCAAATATCATTTTAATAGTTTATTCTCATAACCTAAATTAAGACATATAAATTGGCAATGAAAAAATTTAATCTTTATACATTTGATAATTTTTTTTAATTGTCTTGCATTTTGTTTTAAAGGTTTTATATCATTTTTTTAAAGTTTATTATTCAAGTAACTTGATCTTCCATGCTATTATTTTTGGTATCATAAATATTTGATTTTAACTTATTAGTAAAATATAAACTTATTATTCATTTTTCACTAACCTTTATGAAATTTCTCTTATATTTAAAACTATAACACTTATAATCTTATAATGATTTTTTTAAATAATAACTAAATTTTTAGAAGCATGCATCATGTCAAATCTTTTATCTTAATATCAAGAAATAATTCATGCAATAAATTTGGATCTGTTAATGAAAAAGTGATTTTCAAAAACAAGAAAAATATTTGTCTATCACACAAACTTACTTAGTAACTCCTAACAAGAAATCGTGAAAGAGATTGGGTCTCTTATTTCCATTACAAATAATGACAAAGTTGTTTAACCCTAATCTTATGGCTCACTTTAAAGCAATTTGAAAATTGATAATATATATAAACTTGCATTTTTTATATATAAGTTAATTAACTCCTATGATAATAATTAAAATCATTGTATCCTCAAAATAAGGGTATTGCTTCTTAAATGATCTTTATAACATAATCAAACTAAAGAATAAAATTGTAATTAGATTTATATATATAAGAAGAAAAAGATAAGGGTAATTTTTAATTTTGAAAAAAATAAATATTTTCTAAAATTTTGTTAATAATAGATTTTTATTTTTCTCATTATTACTTTTGCCGCTATTATCATCATGCAAGACTCTAAATAATATGTCCACTAACTCTTATAAACACATTGTTCGAAAGCTCTGCTGTACTGGCTCAACGAGTTACAAACTCTCACACAACTTAAGTTTTGCTTATGATTGTGATGAACACGCTACTACGGTTTGGCTTTGATACTAAGATAAATAACCTCATCTAAACCTACCGGTCATACACTAACTTAACTGTCGAAGTACTCGATGTAATATATTCTCGAAGAAAATTAAGCAAACAAAAAAAAAAAAAGTTGGTATCCATCCCTTTAAGAGAAAAGATTGAAAAACGATATAATGTATGATTTTCATAATTAATAAAAATTATAAAGTAAAAATAAAAATAAATAATTAATTAATGAAGTTGAGATTCTTTTAATAAAATTTATTTTAGTCTCTTGTACGAAAAAATTTATTTATTATAATAAACCTTTTATATAGACCAAAGAACCTAAGAAAAGAAAATTATTTTTTGAGCATATCTTAACTTTTGTATATCTTTTCTTTCTTTCAAAGAACATCTTTTAAAATAAATTAAATTTTTTTTAATTAAATTGCTAGATTGTGTACAACATCGTGTTTAATTAAATTTGCACATTCTATGGTGTGCATGCTTGCATAAATCTTTAGTTGGGACCACACACTAGAAAATTGTGTTTTCACAAATCTTTTTCTTTAGAGAAATTTTGATTATTTTACTTGCTTTTAATACTCAATTATCTAATTTTGTTACAGTCTTTTGTTCAATCTTATTTATTATATCTTAAAATTATATTTGAGTACTTAAATATTTAATTAGTTCAACTAAATAAGAAAATCTCTTAATTCTACAATAAAAATTTTATTTTAAATTTGATGAAATTATAATTTATAAAATTATGAAATTGTACAAATCAATGGATTTTTAAATTTCTCGGCCAATCCATACTGAAAAAGTAGAGATTCAGTTAACCCGACATTCACAGGGCCCCACTCTTCTTCCAACCTCCACACGTTGACAATCATGAGCTCCTGCTTCGCTGTCTCCCTCTGTAAACCGCATTTCCCTTTTTGAAAAAATATAGTACGAACAGAGAGGTGGAGTCCACGGACCCTCTGTATGGTCTGTCTCCATACCCATACGGTCCGGGTAATTGGATCCATTCTAGGATTCCCCCATTTCTCACAAATCCAGGCAAAATACCCCAGACCCAGAGAACCTCAACACGTTGCTGACGGATCGTGCGGCGCTGGATAGCCATGACAACAACTGCCATTCTGTATCTAACGGTTACGGCGCTCCTGACCACCGCGGCCACATCGCAGGCGCCACCCACGAGGTACAGAAACTACACAGTCGGAGGCGACGCCGGCTGGCTATTCAGCTCCACCACCAACACCTCTGCCACGAACTACACCGCCTGGGCCGCCGCACAAACTTTTAATCTTGGAGACTTCCTTAGTAAGCGTCGATCGATGCCACAAATCATAATCGATTTTCAAATAGAAATCCGAATTACTTAATTCTTGTTTTTTTTTTTTCTTTTTCTTCTCGTGAATAATGTATGCAGTTTTTAAGACCAACTCCAACCAAACAGTGATCCAGACTTACAATGAGACCACCTTCAGGAGCTGCATAACCGACGACGCGTCGGACAATGATACCTTCATTTACGGCGCTGGCAACTCCGCGTTCAGCGAAGCGTTGACCGTTGCTGTTCCGTTGACAATCGTGGGTCCAAGTTACTATTTCTCAGACATCGACGGCGGATTTCAGTGTCAGCACGGCATGGCCTTCGAGATCTCCGTCAATCACGGCCTAGGCTTGCCGCCTAGCCTAAATCAGCCACCGCCTCCGCCGTACATCGAGCCTCCTGGGCCCGACTCGGCTCAGTCGCCGCCAATTACCATCAACGGAGGGTCGGATACGCAGGTGAATGCTGGGTCCAAGGGTGGCGGGGATGCGAGGCAGCTTGCGTGTGCGCTTATCCTTACTGTTGCTAGTGCCGTTCTTTTCTAGCTGCGGCGGGGGGGATAATTCGGAGCGTAGTTTTACTTCTTTTTTTTTTTGGGGGGGGGGGGTGGAATTTGCCCGGTGAAAATTAAAGGAGAACGAGAAAAAATGACGGTGACGGGTAACCGGTGACGTGAGTTGGCTTGTCGGCAGTATGAACATTGGATGTGCTTGGATATAGACGTGGAGGGCTCTTTTCCACGGATAGCCGTGTTCTTTAATCGGTTTAGTGATTGTTTCCATAATTCTTGCTCAAACAAAGATATGTTTTTATCTTTTGTTTAAAAAAATATTTTACGAATATATTTATTATTATATTAATAAATTAAAATTGATAATTTATTACACGAGTATTATTGCAATATGAGCAATGTTCTTGTACTCTCTATTTTATATTTCAGCACAGACAGAAAATAAGTTACGCTTGGATCAATACAACCCATTAAATTATAAATCAAACCAGAACTTTGAATGGGTCGTTTGGAAGAATTACGATGAATATTTTGAACTTGTAAAAAAGTAACAAACAAAAAACTCGAACTTTAATGTGAATTGATTTTATCAATTAAGTGTAACAGTTAATATGGTCGTTTGGTCAAACGTCATGTTAATATTTGAATAAGCTTTTAGGCAGAATCCTTCTTTGATTTTAATGTCAAATAATTAATAGGAAACGTTGGACAACACATTGATCGGCAAATTGAAGAAAATTTGTCAGGAAGTGAAGTGTCTATTTTGAAAATAAAAGTAACGTAGCCATAATTTGAAAAATGTGGAGACTTTTATGATAGGAAAAGAGAGGTTGGGGGGGGGGGGGTCTGTTAGGCCTCGAAATTTTAGCTCAAAAGTTAAAAGACAGCTAAAGAAAGAAAAATCCGAAGTCCTAATAGCCAAACAAAAGCAACCAATAGAAGGCAGAAGGCCTTACTTGTTGAATTGAGCATCTAATCCAATTCGCCATAAGCAAAAACCAAAGGAGCATTTTTCAAATTATGGCTGCGCTACTTTTATTTTTCAAAATAGATATTTTACTTTTTCGACAAATTTTCGATAAATGCGTTTTCCAACGTTTCATATTAATTATTTGACATTGACTCAAATGTTGTTACATCATCGACAAAATGTTAAAAAACAAAAATAAAAAATTGAAATTCAACGAAATTTATAAATTCAAAAATGAATATGGAAAATTAAAAATATAAAATAATAAATTGAACAATTTCAAAACTGAAAGGAATTTATTTTTTCATTTAAAAAAAAAAAGAGGAAGGAAATTGAATGCAAAGGAGGAGAGCGAATGCGAAAGTGAATTAAATTGATGTCCCTCTGCCTCCGGCCTGCCCACCTGTAACTTGACCTTGATTTCAATGCTTTTTCAGTTTTTTCTTTTTGAAATTTCTGTTTTTTTTTTTTTTTGAAATTTCCAACTCGTGTGGAAGACGTGCCCACAGCAGCACCATCCCCACAGTCGTATAAAGACTTTTTGACCCGAGAAACCGATGTTGTTTGAGAGAGAGAGAGAGAGAGAGAGAGAGATGACAACCCAACAACAACAATAATAGTAACTGGTAGTTTCGGATCCAGCAACTTGTTCGTTATCGGAACTCTGTTCTTAATCTTCGTCTGCGAATTATTGAATTTCACTGTAACTATCTCTCACTCTCCACCTCTTTTCACTCTCTCTGTTAGGTTACTGGCGGATCAGCGTTATTTCACTTTTATTTTTATTTTTTGAGGGGAATTTCAAGAGTCAAGGTTTGATTTTTTTTTTAATTTTTTTATTTTTTTTGTTTTGTTCTTCCGTTAGAAGGGAAGTTCTGTGAGAAAATGGGGCTGATTTCTGGGATACTTTTGGGGATGATCTTCGGGATCGCGTTAATGGCGGGATGGAAGCAGATGATGGGTTACCGAAGCACCAAGCGAGTTGCAAAGGTGCGTGTTGATCTTTTATTATTTTTCTTTTTTTTTTAAAAAAATTCAAACTGGCTTTCAATTTATCTCCTGTCAATTTTCTTGAATTGGAAATAATGAGGGCCCTTCGAGCTGTGTCTTTACCCTGTGGTGACATATCAGAGTCCGAAATAACTTTGCTTTAACGTGGGTCAACTAGGAAGGCTGAATCTGTTCTTATAATTTTTCCATTTTTCTTTTTTCAATTGTGGTTGGTTAAAATTTCGTGCAAAATAGAGTGAAATGACGAGAAAAGTTTCATGTAGCTGGTGCCTATTAAATTTGGGATTATGCCTTTGTTGTTGTTATTGTTGTTGTTGTTGTCAGATATCTTTCAATTGTCCTTACATATGTTTCCCTCCTAACACATTGGTACAAGAAAGACTGGTTTAAATCTACAGTCTAGTATTCTTTGATTAAACTGTTGGTGAAGTATAGTAGTTTTGATGATTCAACTATGGTGAATGGAATGGTTATCTGGTCTAGCAAAGGATGTCACTGATCAAAACTGAGATTGATTGTATTCACTATCATCATCTTCGTGCTTCTTCTGCAGGCAGCTGATATAAAACTCCTTGGGTCCCTCAACAGAGATGACTTGAAGAAAATATGTGGTGACAATTTTCCTGAATGGGTATCCTTCCCTGTGTTTGAACAGGTTGGTTCTTTTTTTTACTTATTCAAAATTTTGATATTTTAGATGGTTTTCTTGGTATGTTGGAATTATATTTTAGATGGTTTATGATAGTGTAAAAATGAGTTCTCGTACAGCTTTGAATTTCTTAGTTTCTACCATCGCTATATTTGGACAAGGAACAAGATGATCTACGATTTTAAGCTATTAGCTATTTTTTGAGGCATCAATCTGTTTCACCTAATAGAAAGTTTTATCTGACATAATTCCTTGCCTTTTTATATTAACTGTTTTGAATCCTTGGGAAGCATTTTATGCTGGACTTGCTAGCCCATAATCCCAAATCTCCTTGCAATAGAAGGAGAGGTGTTATTGACTGTGGCAATTGATCTTAAGCCCAAGATCTAGGTTTCTTTTGAATTTTCTTTAGCTGTTTGGCTGGTTTGATCTCTTGTATTTGATTTCCTTTTGCAGGTGAAATGGATGAACAAGCAATTGAGCAAATTATGGCCATTTATCGCAGATGTAAGCTTCTTGTTAATCTTGTCATGTAGAAAAGTCTATTCACTGCAGCTAATATAAATTTTGTGAGCGTACTTTGGTTGGTTAACCTTAGAAGCATTTCTTTGCTGCATTTTGTTCACTTTGTATTACGAAAATGATATGGTTTAGTATTTGATGTCCTCAAGCACTTTTTTTAACTTTTGTTCACCCTATTTTGTTTTTATGGACGTTATAACTAAGAAATGACAGGAAAGGACGACAATTATGTATAAATGACTTCTAAAGGAGCGTAATGTATAATTTATATGAAAAACTTTGGAAAACTGTAACAAGCTTATGAGAGGTGTTTTGTATTAACCTCAAGATTGGTGGATGTGCGTGCTTGTTTGCAGGCAGCTACAATTGTCGTCAAAGAATCGGTCGAACCTCTTTTGGAAGACTATCGACCCCCGGGAATTACATCATTGAAGTTTAATAAATTCTCTCTAGGGAATGTGCCACCCAAGATTGAAGGTATAAGAAAATCAGTTCCCCTGTCTTGCAGACTTGTTTAGATTACTTTGGAATTTTCTTTAATGCAACTCAGAGACAATCCCTATTGTCTAGAATGTTTATTTAGATGCATTTCCTTTTGACTCTAGTTGCACTTCCAATCACATTTCTTTCGATGTTATTCTACATTTCTTGTTGACCATGTATTCCTGCATAATAAACTTAATCAATGCAGGTATTCGTGTTCAGAGCCTCAAGAAAGGTCAAATCATTATGGATATCGATTTCCGATGGTGTGGTGATCCAAGCATTATTCTAGGTGTTGAGGCTGCACTTGTTGCTTCCATACCCATTCAGGTTTTTTGGCATTGACATTCTTATGGCATTTTAATTCAAAATTTCCTCCAGTATTGTGTGAACAATTCCATGGTGAAATATGCTCAGTTGAAAGATCTTGAAGTTTACACTGTCATTCGTGTTATCTTCCAACTTGCTGAAGAGATACCCTGCATCTCTGCTGTTGTTGTTGCGCTACTTTCTGAGGTAGGTCCTGAAGGTTTCAGACTGCTTTCTGATATCTGGTCAGTTTTACTGGGATGCTATGTGAATTTTGAGCCCAATATCTATATCCTTACTTTTCATAATGGGCAGTTTGCATTTGTGGATTTGTACAAAACAATCTCTTATTTGAGGAACATGCATATCCAACTTGGTTTTTAGTGAGGTAGATTGGACATCTTGATGTATGTTTATCATATAGTAGCCGTCTGTTTCCTTATAGAGTTGGTAGGAAATTATATATTTTTCAACTCATTTTGGTGAATTTTGCATATCTCCTCTGCACCTGTTGTCTTTGGTGATCTTTAAGGACATTTCAGCTTAGAGGCCATCGTTGTAGCCAGTTATTTATTGTGTACCTTTAATGCAAGTATGACCATAACAGATTTGTCTTCCCAATTTTGGTTTGGTCCTCTCCTGGTTTGATAAATAACCCTTCCCCAACGCTCACAAAGCAGGGATCCTCATGTGCAGGGGGATACCTTTCTCTTTTAGCAAGAAAATTTATAATCTATAACAACTCAAACTGGTTCTATATGTTACACCTTTGGATGCTGGGCAATGGGTGAACTAGTTTTACATCATCTTGAGTATATTATTTTGCCGCATTGGTTCCCTACCATGAAATGTGGCTGTTTTGAGCTTAGTTTAAAGAATTCATTGGAGTTCATTTATCTGTGATTGATATTTGTATCATTGTAGTACAGAAATTGTCTAACTCATAATTGATTTTAATCTTGAGTTCAATATGTGTATTAGCCGTGCATCAACCAAGTGATTGTTGACTTTATTATCAGTTGCATTCCTTTTGGAAATGACTGGCATTTTTTTGCATCTATCAGCCAAAGCCCAAAATTGACTATGTTCTGAAAGCAGTTGGTGGAAGCTTATCAGCCATTCCTGGACTCTCAGATATGATAGACGTAAGTTTTTTTCTCTTTCTTTTTTCTTTTCTTTTCTATTTATTTTCTTTCTAGATTTACTTTGTGAGTTAGTATTCTTACTTATTCTGCTACTTACACCACATTTGATAGGACACTGTGGATTCAATAGTGACAGATATGCTTCAGTGGCCTCACAGGATTGTTGTTCCAATTGGTGGTGTCCCTGTTGATACAAGGTAGCCATGTCTCTTATAATCTTTGTTTGAACCTACCAATAGTTGGCAGTGTAATGGTTATGAATTGCAGTGGGCTTAATACTGATTGGAGTTCCAGACGTTTAAATAATACTTTTGGAATATCTTGTCCCATTCTGTCCAAGTGATATGTGAATATCTCAACATTTTCATGCTCAATGTTTTTTATTTCTTAAAACTATGCTATAGAACTGAATGATGCCAATTTTTCCTTCATGACATGTACTGAATCATTAACTAACATGCAATTATCTTACTGCCAAGGGGTTTTACTAGCTCTTTCTACTTGGATGTCAGTTCACATAACTATTTACCTTCTTTCTGTTATTTTTTTTCCTTTTTTGGTGTGGTGGTTGGTGGGGTTGATGCAGTGACTTGGAGCTCAAACCTCAAGGAATGCTCACGGTGACAATAGCAAGAGCAAATGATTTGAAAAACATGGAAATGATTGGAAAATCTGATCCTTATGTGGTTTTACATATTCGACCAATGTTCAAGGTTAAATCACAAGTTGTTGACAACAACCTGAATCCTGTCTGGAACGAGACATTCGAGTTGATTGCTGAAGACAAGGAGACACAGTCACTTATTCTTGAGGTTGGAAATTGTTTCTGCTCATTGTCCTCCTGTATGCTGTCCTCAATTTCCATGATATTATTGTTCTGTACATTCTGGTGGAGCCTTTATGTTGACACAATCATATATGATGCCTAGCATGGACTTATCAGATATCTATCTTGGTACTAGCTATTTATGCTTTCCTCCTTTCCATCTGTCTCCATTTTTTGGAGTGGGGGTAATTGGGCCACCATATCCAGGTGTCTGAGTGGTGCACGGTCCTTCTTACCCATCTTTTACACGAATCTCGTGCAACTCAAATTAATATGGCATGCAACCAACTACACGTTTTCCTTTTTGGCCTTTTTGTTTTTTTTTAATGTTGCGCTCTGCCCATGCAAGTGTGCATGTTTCCTCTTTTCAAATATATTTGTGGAAATCATGTGGTTTTCTGTGCACTGTTGTCAATTGTCTTGAAGCCAGTGTGCATGGAGTTATCTTTTCTCTCCTTCCAATTCCAGCAGGGTAGACGATGCTTCCTCTCTCTGTTGACTCTCTTTTTAACAGGTTTTTGACAAGGATATTGGGCAAGATAAGAGATTGGGAATAGCAAAATTACCTTTAGCTGATCTCCAGGCTGAAACTTGGAAGGAGAGGGAGTTGAGACTGCTTCCATCACTTGACATGTTGAAGGTTAAGGATAAAAAGGATAGAGGAACTCTTACAATTAAGGTAGAAAATTTTCCCCCTGTTTTTTTTTTTTTTTTTGGGATGTTGAGTGATTACATAGTTGCCCACTTCACTTTATATATGAGTTCTGAGTTTTCATCTTTGAATGTTACAGAGAGTTCACTGTTTGTCTGTCCTTTGTTTTGTTATGTCATCTTCTTTTTTAAACTGTAGGGCCTTTAGCCCCTTCTTTTCTTTTCATATGCACCTATATTGGTTGCATCTTGAATAGAGCATGTATCTGCCTTAACTTGCAGGTCTTGTATCATGAATATAACAAGGAGGAGCAGCTGTTAGCTTTAGAAGCAGAGAAGAAGATTATAGAAGAAAGAAAGAAACTGAAAGAAGCAGGAGTTATCGGGAGTACAATGGATGCACTTGATGGAGCTGCGTCACTGGTGGGATCAGGTGTCGGAATGGTGGGCACTGGTATTGGTGCTGGAGTTGGGATTGTGGGAAGTGGCGTCGGTGCTGGAGTAGGTTTTGTTGGAAGTGGTTTAGGAGCTGTTGGCAGTGGGCTGAGCAAAGCAGGAAAGTTTATGGGCAGGACCATTACTGGGCAGTCCAGCAAGAGAAGTGGCTCCACAACTCCAGTTATTAGCACGCAAGAAAATGGAGGAGCGAAGCCTCTGTAGTTTTACTGAACCACATGAATTTGGTCTGTTGCAGATTTATCTGTACTTGACAATGTTTGTCCATTTCTTTCGTTTCTATAAATCGAGCTTGCTATTGGCCGTACTCCATCTCCATAGATGTACAAAATAAGGTAATTCTTTATTCTATGCATATATAATTTACCTGGTGGACCTGTAGTTGTCACCGAGTAGATATTCTTAATGATTGCCTGCATTAGTTGTTTAGTCTATTGATTTAGATTATCTACTTCTTCCGCTATTTTATTTTGTTTTTTTCAATTAGATTTCACACACACACATATTTGTCACATTTGACGTTGAGTGAAGAAGATTTAAATTAGAAAATCTTTGTCTTTTGCATCAGTATAAGTTGACCTGTCAGCTAACCAAACATTATGATCATGTGAGAGGTTCAATTTACTAATTATGCTATGGTTAAAATTCTTAATAATAATCTATGATTAGTTTAATACTAAGTGATAAAGCTGAAATTTTATACAATAGAAACACTAGTACAATCAGGGTCGAATCAAAAATAACACGAGTAATTTAAGGTTAGCATTTTGATATTTGAGCCAATAAAAAAATCATATCTATATATATCTATATAAAATCATATCTGTAGACAAAAGATTAAAAAAAAAAAAAAGAAAAAAAAAAAAGAAAACAAGCTGTAAAGGTGAAACGAGTAGTATAGTATGGTAGGAGTGGCTGGCAGCGATGACCGGGCAAACAGGATTAGGAAGAGGCGTGGGGGGAGAAAAAGATTTGTTCATCGGAAAAAAGGTATCCGCACTCCCCACTCAGGTTGTGACCAACTTTTGGCCGATGAAGAATTCTTTTCCTTCCAGCCGAAGGTTTTATCCCCCATTTGATCGTTGCGAGAAACCACGTGCGCTGCGCTCCATTCCAAAATTGGTCAATTTGCTCTCCACTATAACCAAAACGACAAGGTATCATGCCAAAACGACGGAGCATCCGACAACTATTAACGTCCCCCCCCCCCCCTCGCTATTTGCATCGGAACCGGAACGGTCGTGATTCTAGTAGTGTCCACAAGAGAATTTGGTGCTTAGAAAGAGGCCTTTCCGTACGAGCTCATGCACTTGAAGTTTTTTTTTTTTTTCTTTCTCTTAAAATAAATATGCGCTTGACTCGACTAGCAGGAGACGAAGCTTCACTCGGTCGAGTAGCCCCTAAAGTCTAAAATCCTTGGGGTAAGTCCGATAATCATATGTCTGGAGGTGGTGGCGACGCGCCGCCGACGGAGCCGGCGGAGAATGGCGGCGAATTCCTACTCTCTTTGCTTCAAAGGTCTAACCACCACCATTCACAAACATCCCTGCCACCCAACTCTCAATCATTCTCCGGAGGAGCCCCGTCTCCCCTCGCTCCACCACCACACCCACAGCGTCCACGGCATCAACAACAACAGCAACAGTCTCTCGGTCTTGATCCAGCCGTCGCCGCTGTGGGCCCTAGCGTTCCCATCACGCCGCCACTATGGGCATCAAGCGGCCACGATCTTGTCTCGCCTCCGTGGCCCCACAATCTGTCCCCTCCTGCTTTCCCTCCTGGTTACTTAGGGCTTCTCCGAAACCCTTGGCCTTCTCCTGGAAGTCAATTTCAAGGAAATCACTTTCCAGGAAATCAGCCATCAGTCCACAGCGGTGATCTTCAGAGGTCAGGATTGTCAAGTGATGTCGCAATTCACAATCTTATTCAGCAGAAGCAGCAGGCTGAACAGAAGCTACAGTTCGGCTCGTTCTCAAATGATAATCATAATACTGATGGATTAGTAAATGTAAATTCAAACCAGGAAATTGGATTAGGGGTCAGGAGCTTTAATGGATTGGATAGGAATCGGCAGTTTGATCTACAGGCAGGCTCGAATTCAAGAAATTTCGACTTTCGTGAGTGGGAGAGGAGAGGAAAGGCCGATGGCTTGGGAAAACAGCATCTTGGGTCCAATTACAGGCCACGGGAAACTCGTACTCCACCTCCAGGGTTTTTGAATAAACCCAGGGGAGGAGGTAAGTGGGACCAAGTGAATAGAAGGAGAGAAATGAACCAACATAATGCTAGTAAGGAAAAGGGGAATCACAGTGAATTCAGTAGCAGGAATGCATTATCAAATAGAGATGATAAGAGGCTAAAGAGTGGCGATGGGTCCCTTGGATTGGGGCTTGCTGAGCAGCTTGATCACCCAGGACCACCAGCAGGCAGTAATATGCATTCAGCTTCAGCGTCTGATATGGAAGAATCATTCTTGAATTTGGACGCTGAGATTGTTGAAGATGGGAAAGAGGATGATTGTGAAATGGATGAACTTGCTGAAGACCTTGTTGATTGTCAGTTGATTGGACCTGAATCTGATGACAAGAAAGAGAAAAAAAAGCTAAATCATAATTTTCGTGAGAAGGTCAGCTATCTTGCCATCTGTTCACATCTTTTGTGTATGTTCTTCTTGTGGTAGACATTTTCAGGGTATTTAATGTTGAATCTGAAGTTAATGCTTCAATTGTCGCATTCTGTACTTGAGTCTTGATGTGAACATTTGATAGACTTCCATGGTAATGACTTTCTATTTGTAAATTGAGTACAAGTAGTAATAAAAATGAGTGTTGCTATTCTTAGTGCAAGTGAAACTCTGGCCGCATAGGAAGATTAGCCATTCCTGAGGAGTATACGATTTTTGCGTTTCTTTTCCCTTTTTTTTTTTTTTGTAGAGAAATATACCTCAGAAGATTCTTTTTTGGCATCTATGTTCAGGTGTCCAGATCAGATAACAGAGGTCAACAGATGCTCAGCCAAAGGATGAGAATGCTGAAAAGGCGGTTGGAATGTCGCAGGGACATAGAAAGACTGAACACTTCTTTTCTTGCAATTTATGAATCACTGATACCTTTGGAAGAGGAAAAGGCAAAGCAGAAGCAATTGCTAGCAATGCTGGAGAAAATAGTTAGAAAGGAGTGGCCTGAAGCGCGGTTATACCTTTATGGATCATGTGCCAATTCATTTGGGGTTTCAAAGAGTGATATTGATGTTTGCCTTGCAATAGAGGACACAGATATTGACAAGTGTGAGTTATTGTTAAAGTTAGCAGATATCTTGCAATCGGATAACCTCCAGAATGTGCAGGTGAACTGGATTACTTTTTGCTTTTGTGAAGTAGTTTAATTCAAAATTAAGACAGTAAAGTTTTGCTTAACAGGACATAACTGCAACTGTCTATACAGTTGTACTAAGTGTGCAATTGAAATGTCTTTTCTTTTATTTTTTTATTCTTTTTATTTTTTGGGTTAATTGGCTCTGATTGGAGCTTGAACTTGAGCCTTTCAATCCTAGAAACAATTCCAGTACCAGTGAGCTAGAGCTCATTGGTTATGCAATTGAAATTTCATTCAAACAGATGAAGAAAAATTTTGGTTTCATTTTTTCAGCTTGTATGGTAAGTTGTCAGCAGGCAGAGTAGAATATCCTTTGTTTATTTAGTTTTTACTGAAGCCATTATATATTGTGTAAATTCTTGTGGTCTTTCCTTTTGGCTATGCCTTTGTGAATGAATTTAAGGCCCAATTCAGTGTCATCTCATTTTCTGGTTGCTCGCTTAATCCTGGAATATATTAAATGGGTCAGTAGGATTAGAATTTTGACTTTGTGAGTAGCTGCTTCTTTTATATTAAAGATTACATATAAACCCTAAAATGTGAAAGCCTCTTGAATGCAAGTCATGCTTATGACCTTGGCTATAAATGGAAATCCAAATGCAATGCCTTAAGTAAGTGCTAGTTTATTTTCTTAGGAAGTAATAATTTCTAGCTTATTGCAGCGCTATTTTCTTGATGCATTGATTGATGGTTTATTTGACCTAACGGGAATGAAAACTAGTGTTGTGTGTTGTCTGGGGTACTCTAAATCATAGTGGAAGGTAAAAAGAGCAAGTGGCTTTAATGAATGATGATGAAGTGTGGTTTGCTTGGTAGGTCAACTTAAAAAGGTAAATTTGAGGAGTCAACAAGTTATCATGTCTGGTGTTTCATATTTATCAGGATACATTTATTTTGTGCTCGAAAGTTGGTGTATGATGCCAAATGTTGATTTCCAGACTTAGAGGTTATCATAATTATGACAATCAGGATTTTCTTGGTTCTTAATCTATGAATGTGACAATCAGCCATTGTTTGCAGGTGGAATGTGAGCAAAAATTTCTATAAGCATAAACTTAAGTGGCTTGAGATGTTAAAATTGTGTGCTAAATGTGATCTATTGGGCAATTTCATTTGTTGCATATGTAGAATGCATTGATAGCATAGTTGGACTTCTGTGTTGATTTAATCATAGAAAGCTAGGAAGATTTGCAAAATTTGTTTAAGGAATAGAAATGATTTTTATCCCGGAAAATATCTTCCTTGGTTCTTGTGACATACTTGCCTATTATGCTGGGTCTTTTGAGATATATTCATATGGCTGGTGTTAGAAAGTAAAACCAAAATCATTTGACAAGGTGATTAAAGGATTGTCAAGTAACTTGGGTTTTGCTGGAAATTTTTCTGCAAAATTACTATAAAAAATTTAAGTGCTACATGTGTGCATCTTCTCTGTTATTGTTAGATTACTTGTTTTAAACTCATTCTTTATATTTTCCAGCTTGTTTATCCCATCAGTGTTGTATATCCATGTTCGTTTCTCATTTCAGTAGTAGGAATGGCCTTCTTGTTGTCAATCATCTGCTATTCAAAATGGTTGCATCAGCCTTTCTACCTGTTGTTAATTTTGATAATTTTATTCCTAAGTAGGTACATTTCAAAATCTGATAATCTGAAGTTTTCATGCTTTGTGATTCACTTCATCTTCAGAATGAGCTTCATGTTGCACAAGCCTTGAGATTCATGCCATAAATAGTTTGTTTTATTCACTTCGCAAAATCTGTCCTGTTCATCTTTTTTTTTGTCCAGACTTAAAAACTTTTATTCCTATGATAGATTCTGTGCTAGAAAATGATAATAATATAGGAAGTATGAGAGGATATGTGGTTCACATGTAGGCACCTCATAGGATAGTAGTAGTTACACATTATCCTTTGTATTTGTTGATATGTTCTTTTATTTTATGTGATATTAAGGGATTATTTCTCATGAAATCCACTTGCTTCTTGATTGAGGTTTTACTCGTTGCTTTTCTTCTCCAATCTGAATTTTCTTTTTTGTTTGCAGGCATTGACACGGGCTAGGGTTCCCATAGTAAAGCTTAAGGATCCTGTAACTGGAATCTCATGTGATATATGCATAAACAATGTTTTGGCTGTTGTAAATACAAAGCTTCTTAGAGATTATGGAGAAATTGATGTGAGGCTACAGCAGTTGGCTTTTATAGTAAAACATTGGGCCAAGTCAAGAGGAGTTAATGAAACTTACCAAGGAACGCTGTCTAGCTATGCGTGAGTTAGATGTTTACATCTTTGTTCCTAAACTTTGCAATGTCAGGATCTCCATTCTGTTATGCTTTAAAGATGTATCTTCATAAATCTCCTTTCTTTTCAGGTATGTTTTAATGTGCATCCATTTTTTGCAGCTGCGCAGACCTGCTATTCTTCCATGCTTACAGGTCTTTATTTGATTATGCTTGGTTAATCTGGATTTGTTGATGGGGATGTTAGAAAACATTGTGGATTTTTCAATGTTTGAAGAAAATTTTGGAATATTGCTCAATATCTTCTCCACTTTTATTTCCTTTTAACTGCCTCTCATTCCTCTGCTGTTTTTCCAGATACTTTAATTCCCTGAGTTGAACTTATGTAGTGTACATTGGATATGTTTCAATGTGTTGATAGGGGTTTAGTGCAATGAATCTTGGGAAGCTTATTAACTCCAAATTTTAATTTTGTTTGCAGAGTTTATATATGAATGATGAATCTTTTTTTTTTTTTTTTGTCTTCTCCAAAATGCTGTCCAACAATAGCTTGTGAAAAATAAAACTTTTCTGCTTTTAAGTACTGTTGTTTATAGTGTGGTTTGAGATTCTAGCTATTGGCTGTGTCTAAGGCATTTGTTGGCCTTGTTTGTATTGGGAAAGAGGATGTGGTCTAACATTCTTGTTGTACTGTTGTGCCCAGCTACAGACTTGCTTTTTGCTTGAAGTACAATTTCCTTGCCTTGCTTAAACTTGATGTTTTCCGTGATATCATTCTGGATTGCTCCTTATTTTCATACCCTGCTTTCCAATTTTCAGGGAATGGATTGGACCTATTCTGTCACTGTAGATGAAGTTGAATGCTCTTATTTTGATCGAGTTGAAGAACTTCATGGTTTTGGATCCCATAACAAGGAAACAATAGCTTATCTGGTGTGGGCATTTTTCAATTATTGGGCATATTGGCATGATTATGCAAATGATGTCATATCCATTCGCAGAGGAAGCATAATGAGGTGATGTATACATGCTTGTTCTTCTACACAAGTTCTGGTTGCATAATTTTGAGTCCTCATTAACAAAAATTCGATAGCAGTTATAATGGTATAGCTTGTCCTTTATCTTTGAATGAAGGTTGTTGGCAACATTTGAACCATTTTTGATTAAGAGTTGTGTACTGGTTATACAGCATTGTCATCACATTAATGAGGATCAGGTTTAAGAAATGTGAAAGTTTCTTCCTGTGTAATTCACTATGTAGCAAGATCTCATTTCCAAATAGAGGATTTTAGGATCAGTTATCAAATGGCCCTATTTGGTGGTTGAAAGGACATGATAAACCTTTTTTATGGCTTGGAATTACATGGATTGTCTATTTGTAATGATAAACCTCTACTGTTAAGAGTGACTTTGTACTTGGTACATATAAAACATCAGCCAAGAGCTTGCTGCAATTGACCGACTTTTCCCCCTACTCTGTTTTTCACAGCAAAAGGGAGAAGGACTGGACAAGAAGGATTGGAAATGACCGTCATCTGATATGCATAGAGGATCCCTTTGAGATATCGCATGACCTGGGTAGAGTAGTGGATAAGTACACCATAAGGGTTTTAAGGGAGGAGTTTGAACGTGCTGCAAATGTTATGCAGTATGACCCAAATCCATGTGAAATGCTCTTTGAACCTTATGTTTCAGGCTGACTAATGTCGGCCTGAAGTAGCATATATTAGATGTAATTGAGACTAAGTTATGGTCAGTTTGTAAAATGGGATCTCTATGGCGACCGGTGGAAGTGTTGAGCTCGTCAGGGTGTTGCATATTTTATTATATTCCTGTATATAATTTCTTATTTACAGAAAGAACTTTTGTGGTCACAATTTTGGTTTACAGGCCGTGATAGCTCACCGAGGTTTGCTAAACCGATTCCTTGGATGCCCAAGCTACCAATTCAAGATTTACTCCCTCCCTCACAAAAACTAAAGCCTCCCCAACTGCTTTAGGTGAAAATTTAATGTGATGAATTGCTGATGTGAATTTTGTTTACCGAGCAGTCCATCTATATGCAGCATGATGTTCCAAAGGTTATATGTAAAAACTCTGGGTGGTAAATTATGTCATAGGGAGGTGCTGCGAGTACTGCCTTGGTCTTTAGCTGGATTTTGTCGTGTTTTTCTGGGGTTTTATCTGGTTGATGGGGCCATAAATTATACAAAAAGATTGCTCTTCATTCTTATTCCATAAATCTAATGCTGCTCATCTAGTTGTTTAAACACTATAACACTTATTTGTAAGTATATATCCTCAATTACTGGGTGTTCCCTAGGGCCCTTACTATTTCATTTTGTGGACGGATAGCATATAGGTAATTGGTAAAAGATGTAATGGGTTTTTGGATGAGCTCATTCCTTTCTTCAAAGCTTTAATAAAGTTAAAATTTTTGTGTTTAGGAGTTTTTGTAAAACAAAAAGTAAATAAATAATGGATACTTTGATTTGATTGATAAAATTTTCATTTAAAATCCTCCAAATCGTGTGCTGCTGGTGACAAACTTTTCATATGCATGATTATTTATAAAATGGTGTCCAAATACAATCAATTTATTTACTAAGACTTGATGTGAGAATTTGGTGATTATTCGACATTTTTCCTTTTTTTTTTTTTCACATTGATCTAAATTTTAGTGCTTTCATTAATGCTTACTTCTTAATACATAAAAATTTATTTGGAAAAACATAATATTAAATTTTAAATACGTTATTCTGCCAAGTGAACAAGGCAAAGGTAAGGATCCCCTTAGCAAACACTATTAAGAGCATGCGTGGAAAAATCACCTAGCAATACGTCGAAACATATAGCTATTTTATTGGAAACTATTACATAGTGTCTACCTTGTCGTGTACACAAGTACAGTCTATTGAATAATTACTTTGTAAGTTCAAATCAATGAACTAATCTTTGACGATGTGCTCCTTAACCCGCAAATTTCGAAAATAAAAACTCAAAACTCTAAGAAGTTTGATTTATACCCATAAAAAAAAACAAAAATTCAAATTTCAATTGACGTGTCATCTATTCGACTTGAAAGTGCTAAACACTGTAATTGCACAATAAGTTTTTGCAAAAATATGTCAATAATCTAGATCTGCCTCTAATGATTGTTGCCAATGTTGATTTATGTCCAAAAAAAGTTTTTCCTTTTAAACGGATTATGCTCTAATCAAATAAAAGCCTTAAAATTCAGAGAGTGTCCATACATTTTCACTAGGTTTAAACTATGATAACAAGCCTCCAAATACAAAAGATGAGTTGTGGGGAGGGGATGATGTTGGCTTGGAGGGGACCAGAAAACTAGCTACGCAATATGAACAATTTTTGATAACGTCGAGGCCAAGAAAAGACAACAGATCAATGAACCCCGAAACAAAAACAAAAAAAAAAAGGAAGACGACAGACAGATCAAAGGATCTTAATTATAATTCACTGGAAAAGGAATCTAGCAGGCCAGCATATCTCTCCACGTCCAAGGCCCCAGCGGTATTTGCCGACTTGGACCGACCTGTAGAAACGAACAAGAATAGTTTTTGTGGGAATCTAACATTTGCCATTGCCCAAGTTTAGAAAGGATACGAGGAGCCTTACCGTTGTTCTTCCTTGTTTTCTACCCCTTCCATTGAATGGATAGTACTACCTAATTATAATCAAAATCAAGAACAAAGTACGTAACGTGCAATAATATATGATTGGGGGAGGAGAGTTGGGGGGGGGGGAGAGTAATCAAGTTGCTTTGTATATCAAAGTTAAACTTTTTATTATATAATGGATAGTAAAACATGGTTTTTTTTTTTTTTTAATTTGCGTGGAGGAATTGGCTAATGATGCACTTGGATCTGTTTTCTCTTTCGTTTTTACATGTAAATAGAATGCCTTAATGAGTGCATCGAACATCGTTACTGTATCCTTTCCTAGAGAGATACATATCGTAAATGTGTAAAAGACTTAATTAATTTTATGTTCCCAATCGAGCCACCTCACTGGAACTCCTCCAATCCATGTGTTACAATATGGATCAAGCACTGCCGGAGCCTGAGCCTGAGCCTGAGCCTTGAAAAAGAAAGAAAGAAAGAAAATTAACACCGCTACTACATTTTTTCAAAAGATTTTTTCTTTCTCTCAATCATGGATTTTTCCATTTTTCATCCATTAAGAAACTCTTATTATTATTATTATTATTATTATTATTATGATTAAGAAACGCTTTAAGCCATGGGTTATACGGCAAAGTGTAACTTTATTATTCTACCATATAATTTTTTTTTTCTATTCATTCAATGATTTGAATTTAAGTATAATTTAGATTTTCAATTTTTAATTTTTTTATTAAGACATTCGTTAAACTGTATTTTTATAAATTTTAAATTATTTTAAGATTAAAATTTAAAATTTTTAAAGATAAAAATATATTAAGTTTTTTAACTAATAAATTGTATTTTAAAACACCATGTTTCGAATTATGAGAAATTTTTTCTCAGAGAATCGTAGTAGATGACAACATTGCAATAACGTAAAAATTTCAAAATTCGTTCCTCAACTGCTGAAGACCAAAAGAATCTTTGCCACATTGGAATGAAAATGAGACACGAAGGATCCATTACACCTGCCAACTCCTGTGGATGATTGACAGCTGGTGCATGCAATGTTGGCCTCACCTCGACCTTTCATTCATTGCCCTTAGTGACTAATTTATTGGCATACAGCTCTAGTTACGTGGAACCCCCTACTACCCACAAAAAAAAAAAAAAAAAAAAAAAAACAGAGCATTAAAAAATAAAGAATGGTTTTATGGCATTGTTTTTGATAAAAGAAATTTCAATATCTTACACCAAAACATCAATATCCTTGATCATTCATTGAACTAGAAGTTAAACACTTTATACATTTGATTATTGTTCTTGATAACACACTTCCCCCTCTCCAGAAAAATAAGAAAGATCATGCTGCTTCATATGGTATTCTCCAAGTTAGAAAAAGATCGGAGAGACACGGTGTAAATGTAAATGCCGAGCAATGGGAAGCGGCCAGCCCAGAAACTGACTAGGTGTACTGCCCCTTTCAAGGGGAGAAGTACCAGCAAAGCAAATCATGTAAGATTTGTGCTTCAGCACCAAACTTTCTATACCCCCCCCCCCCAAAAAAAAAGAAGAAGAATATGTTATTCCCACATTTTGCAATTATAAGAGACAAAAACATATTTACGGGAGTTGTATAACACATTGAATCTCATCGAATTCCACACTCACTTTAGATATATTCTGGATGTTGCTAACTTTACATCTTTGGTGATTTTGATGGGACAAAAATGTGACCTTATAGGTTGGATTTGATATATTTTCTTTCCTAATACATCATACTAGATAGGCCCTCCAAGAAACTCTGACAAACAGGTTTTGGATTTCATGAATTATTTTACTATTGCATCATTTCAACAAATATGAGATGATTTTATAAATTGGATTCATCCCCGTGTTAATGAGTTTTTTTCTTTTTCAACGATTCCAACAAAAATCCTCCTGATACTTCAGGAAGAACTCATATGGATATATTAACATGACTCAACAATACTACAATGCACTCGGCATTATGTGGGTTTAGACCATTCTTACATAGATGGACTCCAGTGAGATTGCTTTTATGGCATGGGAATCTAATGGAAACCTATCTAGCCAACTGTCAACAAAATGTTGTAGATCACTTTACACTACGATGGTTGCCATTTTTACATCTCAAACTGCATTCCAATTTTCTCGAGGCTGAGATGATACATGTAGAATATAGCCACGGGGGAAAGAGTAGACTTGATGGGTCATTTTCATTTCTATTGGACCATGCACCGCTAACTTCATGGATGTTTTCACAGGGATCCTGGAATTTCTTTGTGCCTTTTCCATCCACCGGCGGATGGAACGTTGTATTTGTACTCGAATATCAGTTCGTGCGGAGGATATTTTTATTTGATGACATGTGTCAATCAGTGCAAACATTTGGGCTTAGGTTCAAACATGGTGCAAAGATGTTGGGGCAGCCAATCAGTAACTCATCAATAATCACAAAAATAGACAAGAATATCCACTAGTCCTATGCGTAAAATCTAAGCCAGCATCCTCATTTTGCATTCATCATCCCTCATGCCAAACATAATTTCGTAACTTATAATTTTCTATTTGAGGGATTCTTTTGAGCAACCCTTAACTGAAAATATTGACAGTCGCATATGTTCTAAAATGAAGTTCTAAGTAGAGTCTATATAGATCTTGGCTGTTGCAATAATTGCCACTCTGTATTATTGTTTAGAAGATTAGGACAGCCACCATGACAGCAAATTCCTCACAGGATGGGAAGAAGAAAAAAGGACAATAACTCAGGTACTTGCAGCACGACTCTTATGAAGAGGACAATCTAGGCTTTGGAATTCTCGTCTGTAATTTACTGGAGAAGAGAGAAAAAGTTTAATGGAATTTTATCTAGCACGTCTTTTGCAAGGAATGGGATCAACATTTGGTCGTATTAGATAACATTTAAAAAGAAGGAAAATGTTATTGATAACAAATTCTGTAAATAGATCATTCACCCTTCACATATCACGAGATCAGATCTTCGTATTTTTCACCCTTTTACGACATACCAAAGCAAAGAAATGAAAAAAAAAAAAAAAAAAGAACCTTGTATGTTACATGAAAAAGTTAGGTTGAGTGTCACTGCATGTGAGATATATTAATTATATAAGCATTTTCTAATGGAAAAAATATAACTATGCATACCCTTTAATTATGTACCTCCTATTCATTCTTGATTTCAAAACACTGCATACATGTTTCATACATAAATTCACACACATTATTATTATTATTAGTTATATATTTTTAAAATTTTAATGTATAATTACAATTAATAATAAAATTGTAAGTGTGTATTTAATTATTATAATAATATAATGTAGACTTACATTTACCTACGTCAAATTTCTAGTGTCCATGTATTTAATTATTTAATGTAGACTTACAAGCACCCTCGTTGGGCACTCGGGGCCGATGGGACTTGGCAACTGGGTTCTTGTAAGCATCTGCCATTTTTAACATGGCAATTGTTTGTCATTGTCTCGACAGACAAACACGCACTTAGGGGTGCACAACTAGAAAGTTCAGAATTACAGATTCTATACATTTGGGCCAAATGCGAAAGGAAATTTTAGGATATATAGGAAAACAAAATGAAAGTGCAATAATAAAAAGAATTTGGCGGGGCTAAATGGATATTTTAAGAAATTTAACCAATGCTTAATATAAAATTTCAGTCTTGTGAGGGCTATATGTAGTTCAGTCTTTGCTCGCATGCAGTGCATCAGACAGAGGATGGATGCCGAGAAAAGCACAGCCTTGTTAAGCAGTAAGCAGTTTTTAATTGCACTACTCAGCGAGCAGCGTGGCATCTATTTGTTCGTGTGGTTGGCATCCGATGAAGAGAACATTCTTTCTCAATTAGGTTCTCCACAATTTTTTTTTAATTTTTTTTAATTTTTTTTTTACATATATGCATACACTGCGATTAAAGGTAGCAGTTTTTCACCAACACTTTTCAATTACAGCAGGGCTACAATGCTTTATTATTTTACTAACTAATTATGAAGCAAATATTAATTGATTCATAATGCACATTTAATCATAATTATGAATCAGTTAATATGTTTTGGCTTAATAGCACTAAAATTATGTCCAAAGTTGAGGATTTCCGGTTCCAATTTTAATTATAGCTAATTAATTAATTGAAGAAGTTAATTGCGAATCAAGTGTTATTATTATTATTAATGATTATACTTTTGTTTGATAGATGAAAGGCTTGAACATGGGACCTAGGCCGCCAATGCCTCAGCTTCAATTAAAAGAAAGAAAGATAGAAAGAAAGAAAGAAAGAAAGAAAGAAAATTTCAGTAAGTATAGCCTTCAGATTAGAAAAATTAATAAAACTATTAAAACAATATTTCTTGCTGTCCCAAAAGATCAATGAAACTATTACCAGGTAACATCATTTGCTGCAGCTATTAAACGTACATTATAAGTTTCTCTTAAATTGTAGAATGAGGACAAAGAATGAGACCGTGCCGTAGGGGATGGTGACTGGAGAGCATGGAGTTTGGTAGGGAAACGACAAGATTCCTGCGCGCTACTGGTTAATGCATGCCGCCGCCTCGAAGAACGGCCTTGGCTTTTCTCTCCTCTCCCTTACCAACAACTCCTTATTTAACTCTCTCCGCCTCTCTTTTCTTCTCATGATCAATCAACCTACCTTTTAGTCCCCCCCACCCCCCCTCCCCCCAACCAAGTAAAGACACTTCTCTTCAAGTTCCAATTCCTAGGAGACAAAAAAAAAAGAAAGCCCAGTACCACATTTTAATTTCTTTCAATTGATTTGTTCCTTGCACCCCAAACATGTCGCTGCCTCCTCCTCCTGACGATCCTCAACCCGAAACAGAAAACGCTCTAGTTGAGCAACAAGCTCTAGTTTTTGACGCGGCCGTTCTTCAACACCAATCCAACATTCCCACTCCGTTCATTTGGCCCGACCATGAGAAACCATGCCTCGATCCCCCGGAACTTGCAATTCCCCCCATTGAGTTGGCAAGCTTTTCCTCCGGAGACCCTTCTGCAGTTTCAAAAGCCTGTCGACTGGTAAATGAGGCATGCAAGAAACACGGCTTCTTTCTGGTCGTGGATCACGGAGTCGATTCGGGGCTCATAGCTAAGGCTCAGGAGTACATGGACATGTTCTTTGGCATGCAACTCAAAGAGAAGCAAAAATCACAAAGAAAAATAGGCGAATCCTATGGATATGCCAGTAGCTTCGTTGGCAGGTTCTCGTCCAAACTCCCATGGAAGGAAACGCTTTCTTTTCGATATTGTGCTGACAATCCATCCTCCTCGAACATTGTCCAACAATACTTCTTGCACGTAATGGGAGAGGATTTCAGAGAATTCGGGTGAGCAAAAAAACAGAAAAGAAAAAGACAAAAAAAAAATCTATTTCAGTGAAGAAACGTATGCTATATAACACAAACTTCGCCTACATATTTACTACTTCTATCGCTGTTTCGCGTAGGAAAATTTACCAGGAGTATTGTGAAGCCATGAGCAATCTTTCTCTTGCAATCGTGGAGCTTTTGGGAGTAAGTCTAGGAGTTGGCAGGGACTATTTCAGGGAGTTCTTTGAAGGACATGATTCCATAATGAGATTAAATTACTATCCTCCTTGTCAAAAACCTGATTTAACTCTGGGAACGGGGCCACACTGCGATCCAACATCCTTGACAATCCTCCATCAAGATCAAGTCAGTGGCCTCCAAGTGTTTGTCGATGGAAAGTGGCGCTCCGTCAGTCCTCGGCCAGACGCATTCGTTGTCAACATCGGTCACACATTTATGGTAAGATCGTCATTCATCGATACTGGACATTTGTCATTACCTTTGCATTGGCAATTGTGCATCCCTAATCCAATCTAACGGTGAGCGACCATGCTGTCAACTGGCATGACTATACCCTGAAAACTTGCCAATTTAAGGAACAATTTGGACCGCGAGCTAAAATTCTAGATTGATAGTCCAAATTCACAATTGTTTGATCTTGCAGAGGCAGCTCCAGAATTTGGGATCACTTCCATGTTTTATTAAAGCATTTCAATCCTTTTGACAAGTATATCAACTGCTTTTCCTCCCCAAGTATCATTTCTTTTGAAGAATAGAGATACTAAACGCTTCATTGAAAAGGCTTTTTTAGTAAATGGAATGATGCATTTTGCAATCCAAACCTGTTAATATTAATTAAGATCTTACTCGTGAATTTAGAGAAAAAAGAAAAAAAACTTTGAGAAAAATTATTGTATGGCGCATTTCGCGTCACTTGGTGGTTAATGGATTGGATTAAATTGTTTGTCAAACAAAAATTGTTTTAAGAATCAACATGCCCCTAGAATCAGATACTCTTTTATGACTCAACTGATCATTGTTGATTGCTAGTTTGTTTCTAGTGTAAGAATGTTAATTTTATTATCATTCAGGCTCTATCAAATTGCATTTTCAAGAGTTGCTTGCACAGAGCGGTGGTAAATCATAGAACGGTGAGGAAATCCCTTGCCTTTTTCCTATGTCCAGGAACGGAAAAGGTGGTGAAACCACCAGGTATATTGGTTGACCCCAAACATCCGAGGAGACATCCGGACTTCACATGGCCAAGTTTGCTAGAATTCACGCAGAAACATTACAGGGCCGACACAGAGACGCTAGAAGTCTTCACAAGCTGGCTTCAAGAGAAAAACCAATGTTAAGTGACGGCAAATAGCATCAAGTGCACCAGTGAGTTTTAATTTAATAGTAATAGAGTCGTCTTTAAGATTAAGGGTCTCAAGTTCGAGTCCTAATTAATGTCAATAAAAAAAAAACCAAAACAAAAAAAAAAGAGTATCGAGTGCTAGCAGACAGTGATTAGATGCTGACAGGGGATCTAAAAGGAAAAGGCAACAGAAACACCAAAAGATGGGCCAGGCCGCTGCAATTATAGCGGTTGTCATGTTGGTGATGGATCGAATTGTATAACGTGCCAAACTGAAGGAATAAAAATTGAATGGGCTCCATAGATAGCATCTTCCTTCTATTATATCTCTTTCCATCCTTTTTTTCTCCTTCCATCAATTCAAGTTACTGGATTCTTCCACTGCGTTATTGGCCACCACCAAGTTCTCTGGTGCCTCGAAAATCTTTGCTTTTCGCGCAAACAGTCGTCTAATAAGATTCACAGAAGAAAATCTGTCTCAAACAGTACACAAAATCCGATTTAGCTTAAATGAGAATTTGTTGGATGTCATATCTTCTCCATCGTTCTACTTTTCTCTACAAGTCTCTAGCAATTTCCTTGTTATCTAAATTTTGATTTTGAGCAAGCATTAACTAGTTTTGGTTAATCTAAACCTTAATAAAGTTATTTTTTTAAAAAAAATCTCTAGATATATGAATATTTGAAAATCTTCTACTTTGATCAAAATTTAAGAAACATACACGGATGGTTTTAGAATCAATCTCTCATGTATAAATATTAGTTAGAGCTCAAAACAAAGTGTGTGGAAAAACAAGTAAGTTTAAATCTCTTACCCTCGAGTGTCTTGTCTCATCTTTCTTTATTCTAATAATATATTAGTAGCTGCTGTGACACTAGATAATGTTATCTTTGTCATCATTCATTGTATTTTATAGACCATCAATTTCTCAATCTCACATCTTTGTGTTAATTGCATAATATACTTCTCCAAAAATTTTCAGTGGTATTAGGGTATTTAAAGATTCCAAGGGGACTATAAGTGAGTGTTAAAACATTTGTGAAAGAAAACCAACAAAATAACTTCCAATATAAGATTGTAAATACCTTAAGATCTAATCATGTCTTATAACTATTTATCAACTCCACGCTTCTTAATTTTTCTAGAGAAAAATATTCTATTTTAGCCATGAAATTGAAGGCCTATTTTAGAATATTTGAACTTTAAAAGTTTGTTAAGATAAGAGGAGAAGTTCCACCATTTCCTAACAATCTCACTTTGGCTTAAATTAAGTATTATAGTGAAGAAACAACTAAAGCATTTAGTTTTTTTTCAATGATTCACCTTGCCATCATTGATGTTGTTTTCATAAAGATTATGATTTACAAAGTAGTCAAAGAGGTTTGGGACAAACTTAAGGATAAATTTTAAAACAACAATGAAACTTAACATATTTAGGTTTTGTACTTAAATAAGAAAGTTTGTATGTTTAACGATGAAAGAGTTTGAGACTATTAAAGAGTTTATTGAACAAATCATATTGACAATTAATCATATTAGATTTCTTAGAGATGAACCCACAGATACAAGTATTGTGGAAAATATTTTATTTTATTTTTTTAGAAAATATAAGACTAAGTTTTCTTTCTTAGAAAACTTAAAAGATCTTAGCACATTTGCTTTTATGAAGCTTGTAAATGCTCTTTAAGTTGTTGAGTGTAGAAAAGTCTCAAACAAGAAGATGAAAATAAGGTTTCCCTTTGTCTAAAGGACATGGACAAGTTATGCTTTGGTGGAAACAAAAAGTAAGTTGGAGACAAAAAAAATAAAGTAAAAAGATGTAAAACAATGAAGATGGCAAGCAAAAGAAGATATCATTCCAACCTTGCCAACACTACAAAAATACCACCCATCTTGCAAAATTTTATTGGGACAAACTTGATGACCAACGAAATAATTGTAGAAAGTATAGATATATGGAAAGGGTTTACAAAAATAAGAGTTTACAATAATGTAACACTTAATAAGCACAAATGGTAGATGAATTGTAACAATTAAAGCAAATGTTAATTGTAAATTGTTATGCAACTATTACTAATTCATAAACTTAGTTAATTGATAGTAGTTATAATCATCACATGACTAATAATGCTTGTAAATTCAAAGATTTGAACTAGTAATATCTTTGCAATGCTTGAGGTGGGAATGAAGAGTATATTTCAATCAAAGGAAGAGGAGTCATTGTAGTTAGACACCAACATATACAAAGTTAATCTTTAATGTGCTCTATGCCCCTAACATTGATCAAAATTTATAGAGTGTGCCTTTGCTATTACATAAGAATTATAAATTGATTTTTAAAGACAAATTTTGCAAGATTATTGATTCATCCAACTATGAATTGTTCACTATTGGTATGAAGAACAAAGCTTTATTGTTGATTGAAATCATGTTAAAAAATCTATCTATTCTTATGTTGATGAGTCCATTTTATATCATAAATGGTTAGATCATTTTAATTATGCATCTTTGATTTTTTTTTTTCATAGATATTAAAGAGAAGTAATCCAGATTGTAATTCCTTTTTAATTAAATTTAAAGAGCTACTGAAAAGTTATAACTTATATCTATTGATGTTTATGGCCTTATATGTACTAATTTTGTTAATGGATATAGATATTTCATTTTCTTGATTAATTACTATATTATAATGTATGTAGAAATCTAAAGTGATTGATGTGTTCTTCAAATTCAAAGCTTAGATTAAGATTTAAACTAGTTACAATTTCTAACTCCTAAGTGCTTAATTCTAATAATAAGACTAAATAAACATTAAATAAGTTCAAAAAAATTTTGTGAAGAAGTAGGAGTTTATTACCGATTTATTGTTACATATATTCTATAACAAAATGAAGTGAGAAAAAAAAGAAAAAAAATAATGATGGAGATGGCTAAATGTCTTTTGTTTGATAAGAGAATGTTGAGAGATGTTGGGTTAAGGTTGTTAATGCTTATATTTATTTGTTCAATAGGCTTTTTATAAAAGTATTAAAAGGGAAAAGACCTTATAAAGCTTGGCATGGTGTGAAACTTTCAATTTAATGCTTAAAAAGTTTTGGCTATATTTGCCACGCTTTGGTTCTTGATGTCAAAAGGGACAAACTTAATCCCAAAGCTAAAACTAGAAGTTTTATGGAATATAGTAGCAATTCAAAAGGCTATAGGGTGTTCAATCTATAATCTTAAAAGGTCTTTGTTAAAAGAAACATTAAGTTTAACAAGGAAACTATATGGGATTGGGACAATCCTAAATTAGAATAGAAAAATAAGCTTCTACTTTTGATTTAACACCTTTAAAGGAATCTATAACTGATGAAGTGGTTAGCTATGATGATGAACCTATTAAGGGTATAAGACCACTTGATGACATTTATTAAAAGATGTAATGCTGTAGTTTTAAAGTCAACAAATTATTTTGATGTTGTAAAATCCTATATATAAATAAATACAAAGCAATAAGGAGCTTAAAATGATACAAAAGAACAATAATTGCGTGTTGGTTAATAAACCAAGTTGCAAACATATGATTGATGTAAAATGGGTATTTTATATCAAGTTGAATATGAATGGTTCAATTAATAAGTCAAAGGCAAGATTGGTTGTTAAAAGCCATTTAAAAAAATTTGGAATTGATTATTCTAAAGACTTTGCATTAATTGTAAGGCCAAAAATTAGTTGACTATTATTAACTTTTATTGCAAAAAAAGGTTAAAAAAATTTCCTATTAAATTTAAAATCAACCTTTTTTAATGGCTTGATAGAAAAGGAGATATTTGTTGAGCAAACAGAAAATTTTACAATCAAAGGAAATGAAAATAAGGTTTATCTTCTTAAATAGCCTTATATGGGTTAAAATAGGCTTTAGGACTTGGTATAGTAGAATTAATGGTCATTTGTTACAATTAGGATTCATTATAAATAAAACCAAAACCACTCTTTATGTTAAATCTATAAGGGTTGAACTTTTGATTGTATCCATTTATGTTGATGATCTTTTGGTCACTAAAAACAATAGTAACATGGTTCATAAGTTTAAAGAGAACATGTAAAAGACATTTGAGATAATAGATCTTAGAGAGATGTCATATTTTCTTTGGCATTAAGATCTCTTAAATTGATAATGGCATTTTCATTAACTAAAAGAAGTATGCCACTAAAATCTTAAAAAAAATTTAAAATATACAATAGTAAATCAATCTTAACTTTATTGATGATAAATAAGAAACTCTACAAAGATAATGGAACTTAAGAAATTGATTATTCGTTGTATAGAAGCCTGATTAGGTTCTTATTATATTTCATAATAACAAACTTTGATATGAGGAAAACTACAAGCCTTTTGTCAAGGTTCATGTAAGTTTTTAATGATATACATTTTAAAGCTACTCAAAAGGTCCTTAAATACTTAAAAGGTACAACTAACTTTAGTATCCTTTTTTTTTTTTCGAAAGAAAATTTGATTTGAAGTTGCTTATATTTTCTAAAAGTAATTGAGTAAGATCTTATAATGGTATAAGAAGTACTTCAAGTTATCTATTTACCTTTAGTTATGGTGTAATTGCTTGGAACTAAATAAAGTAAACACTTGTAAATTAATTTATTATAGAAGTTATATATATTGTTGTAATTGCAACAATAAACCAAACTATTTGGTTAAGGAAATGCTTGGTGATTTGAACCAAAAGCAAGAAAGCCTATTAAGATTAAAGTTAGTAATAAGTTTATTATTGTTATCTTTAAAATTCCTATCTTTCATGACAAAACACAATATTTTAAAATCAAGTATCATTCAAAAGCCTTATAAGAAGGTGAAATCAATCTCTGCATTGCAACTTAAAGGTTCAAGTGGCAAATATCATACCTAAAGCTATGCCCAAATACTGAGGTTGGACATAGGCATAAACAATAAAGAAGTTTAGGAAGAATGTTAAATGTCATTGTTTCTCTATTATTTTACTTGCTTATAAAAGTATTTAATGACTTTCTTGATATTTTAATTTTGGTTTTGAATAAGGATTAATTAACTTTATTTAATCTAAACTTTATTAAGTTACCTTTTGTATATCTCTAGATAAAATGATATTTGAAGATCTTTTAATTTGATTAAAAGATGTGTAAAAGTTTATAAAAACAATTTCTCTTATATAACTATAAGTTAAAAATAATGACAAAGTGTGAAAAAATAAGTAGGTTAAAATCCTTTAACCCTATGTTTTTTATCTTAACTTATGTCTCAATTTTTTTCTAATACTCCATTATTTATAATTATGACACCAAACAAACAAAGTAGCCTTTTCTTTTCCATTGTTTGTTATAGTTTATAGATCATCAAGCTTTAGATCTTGCATCTTTGTGCCAATTACATAGTTTGTTTCTTCAAAATCTTCTAAAACTACTTGAGGGTGGGACTAGCTTTCCATATGCCTAATGTTTCCTAAAATAAAGAAAAAGGCCTATAGGTTTAAGTTTCATCTTCATTTATCCAATAAAATAAGGTTTTAAGAATAAAGCTAAATGTTAATAGATTTTTTTAAAAAACTTAATGCCTAAAGTTCATCATTTAGGTTTAAAACTTATATTCATTCTAAAATTGGTCATTTTGCATGTCTTTCCTTTTCTAAAATATGTTATATATATTATCCTTAATACAATAAAGCTAATAAAATTCATTAAGAGCTAATTGGAAAGTTATAACTTGCACTTAACATTGTAGAAAATGGTTAATCTTTTATAGGAATGTAAATGAGTTGAGCAAGTCAAGTTTTAGAAGGTTCAACCTTAGTTCATTTAGCTAATAAATCAAATTGAGTCAAGCTTATCTTTTATTGAGCTAAATCTTGAGTTTTGTATGAATAAATCATTTAACTTCATTTTTTTAACAAAAATAAGTGAAATAAGAATAATGATAAATAATATAACTATTCTTTCATAATTTTGCCATGAGTAATGATATAAGTTGATAATAATAAAGTAATATGTAAGTTTAGCTATTAAGATTGTAATAAATCACTTATTTGAAAAAAGACAGTTAGATTATTAACATTTTTCTTAAATTATAAAAATTATTATTAGAAATAAAATTAAATTTCTAAAAAATATTTTATGAAACTAACTTAATTAAAATATGCTTCTTTGATTTTGATGTATAATTATAAATATAAAAGAACGTTTTAATATACAAAACTCTCCATATTTGTGAGGTTTAGGGAAGTTACACCATAATTTGAAAAAGCCTATCAAATATATTATAATGATATAAGAACAAAATTTTCAATGAATTCATAAGATGAGTTTTAAATAAATTGTTTATAAGTTTAAATAAGTCAAATCTTTTTTGGCTTAAGCTTGACTCATTTCTTAAAAGAAGTTTTATATGAGGCTTCAAACAAACTTTTATCAAGCTAAGTAACTAAATCTTTAATAAATGTATTGACTCATTTGTAACTTTAATCTTTTGAAAATTATGAATTTCATGGCTAGAAATAAATCAAGAAATTGATAATAAGCTAATATATGATATAAACCCTAACAACAATAACAAATTTTTAATCTCATATTTAATTAAAGTTAACTACATCAATCTTTTTCCTTGTAATGTAGATTTTTGAAGAAGATTGGTTTTAAAAATTGTAACTTTAAAAGCTTATGTTATGTTTTAAATTTCAATCATGACAATTATAAGTTACAATAAAAATAAATCTTTTTTAATAATCTTATAGCATTTTCTTTCTTGTTTTTTAAGTCATATTGTAAGCTTATTATAATGTTAAGCATAAAACACTTTTAGTCTATTTGTATTTAAGCAAGCTTTCAACTAAAGTTAGTAACAATTAGAGTTTACTTGTTTTGGTTAAATTATTGTTGTATATACAAATGTTTATCCAAATAGGCATAGTTATTGTGTATCTATGTACTAATATTTGTAAATTTGTTATAAAAGGATGCAATAAAATAAAAAAAATGCTCTTTGGTCATATTTTTCTTACTCTTGTTCACTTTCTCCTTTCCTTTACTTTACTATTTTAGTTTATGATTAATTGCAAAAGCATAAGTGTTCATTAACCTTATTTCTCATTTGATCAAATTCACCAACAAAATTGATACTAAAGCTTTAAATGATCTAAAAAGAACTTGTAAAAGAGTAAATAAACATCTAAAGAAACATAAGAGAATTGAAAGAATTAACACATATAAGTGCAAAACTTGATATTTCTTTTCTTGCAAAACTTAAGTTATTTTTATGGCTTCTATTAACTTCAAATCACTTTCACCTCCAAACTTCTTAAAAGAGAATTATATTCAATGGACTATGATGATAACTTTTCTTGAAGCATATAATATTCGAGAGGTCATTGAATATAAAGAAGAAACTCCTGCTTTTCCTACAAACCCCATAGTTGTTCAATTTAACAACCATAGTGAACAATTGGCCAAGCAATTTAAGACACTTTTTTATATCCATTCAAATGTAATTAAGGTGATAATTTAATAAAATTATGGAATATAAAATTGCAAAAGTAGCTTAAAATAGACTTAAATAAAAGTATAGAGGTAGTGACAAACTAAGAAATTGTAACTTTTGAACCTTAAAAATGAATTTAAGGTTTTAAAAATGAAAGACTTAAAGATTATCAAGAAGTATAATAATTAGCTTATGAAAATTGTTAACCAGGTTAAATTACTGGGTGATAAGCTTTTTGACCAAAATATTTTGGAGTAAATACTAGTTAGTGTACTTAAAAGGCTTGGGGCAAAAATTACTACTTTATAAGATACTAAAGATCTAATTAAGATCATTATGTCTAAGCTTATTATTACTCTTTAGGCTTAAGCAAAGGAAAATTAAGATCTGAGTGATTCCTTTGAAAAGTATAAAGAAGTCAAGAGCATAAATGATTTCTATCTTGTAATTCAAATAGGGTATTAAGTTAGGTAAGAGTTATATTGTTACTATAAGAGAACTAAGCAATAGGCAAGACATGGCAAAGCCTACTTTTTCACTATCCTAAACCATCCAAGCTATCTTTGATGAATTCAAAGATATAATGCTTTCAAAATTGCCTAAGAAACTTCCTTTTAAATGAGATATGGATCATCATTATGAGTTAAAACCTAATGCTAAACATCCTGTCATGGCTCTCTATTATATGGCATGTCCTGAGCTCACAAAACTAAAGAAACAACTTTAAAATTTGTTAGATTTAGGTTATATACAATCTTCAAAAGCCCCTTTTAATGCTCTAATCCTCTTTCAAAAGAAAAAGGATAAATTATTATGGATATGTATAGACTATCGCACCTTAAATAAAATCACCATAAAGAATGAATACTTAATACCATTGATAGTTGATCTTTTTTATCAATTAAGAAAGTTAAGGTATTTTACAAAGCTAGATCTATGGTTAGGGTACTACTAAGTTTGCATTGCCTATGGTGATGAACCAAAGATAACTTGTGTGACGTGTTATAAAGCCTTCAAGTTTCTAGTCATACCCTTTGGTCATACCAATGCACCTATTACCATTTTCACATTCATGAATAAGGTATTAGATCCTTTTCTTGACAAGTTTGTGATAGTTTACTTGAATAACATTATAATATATAACACTCTTAAGGAGTATGATCACCTTAAACAAGTCTTATATGTTCTTGGAAAAAATGATATCAAGAAGGAAAAGTACTCTTTTACTAAGCAAGAGGTGAAATTCCTTAGTTATAAGATGAAAGATAACAAGCTCATGATGAATTTAGTAAAGATTTAAGCTATTCAAAAGTAAGTGCCTCTAATGAAAGTTTTTAAATTGTGATCTTTCTTTGAGTTGGTCAACTATTATTGTTGATTCATGAAAAGATATTTTGTCATAACAGTATCACTAACCAACTTACTTAAGAAACAAATGAAATTAGTCAAAAGAATGTCAAGCTTCTTTTGAGATATTAAAATTCACTAAAAGACCTATCATAATGTTATCTAATTATGAAAAGTCATTTTAAGTTCATATGGATGCATCTAATTTTTTCCATTAGGGGAGTTTTGATATAGGGCAATCACCTCATTACTTACGGAAGTTATAAGTTAAATAATACAAAAAGGTGGTATATCATCCAAAACAAGGAAATAACTATCATAATCCATTGCTTGTGTATATAAAGGCATTACTTGCTTGGAAGTAAGTTTGTAATTATAACCAATAATGTCGCCACAAGTTACTTCTATCATAAAAGAAGTCCAACCTTAAACAAGTTCATTAACAAGATTTTTTAGTCAAATCTGACTATAAGTTACGATGTAAACTAAGCAAGGCCAATATTGTTGCTGATGTGATAAGTCGAAAGACAAAACTAGTTGTTTTATCTATTAATGCACCAAAGAACAATTTCATTAAGCTAATTAAGGAAAGCATGCTACAAGACAACTTGGCCAAGAATATATTGAAGTTGGCTAGAAAGGAGATGACTTATCCATTTTGGTTAAACAATAAGGTTCTCATAACTATTAGCAGCCAAGTTTTTGTGCCTAAGTAGGGAAACTTATGAAAAGAAATTCTCAATAAATGTCATGATTCTCTATGGGTTAGTCATCCAAATATGACACAAACCCTTTTTTTTTTTTTTCAATAAAGCTACTATTGGCTATAAATGCAATATGATGTTAAGGCCTATGTATGAATTTGTCTTATTTACCAATAAGATAAGATGGAATAACAACATCCAGTAGGTTTACTTGAGCCATAACTCATTACTGAAAGATCTTAAGAAAGTATCTTAATGAACCTTAGTATGCCCTTACCTAATTCTAATGGATTTGGAAGCATTACAGTAGTTGTTAATCGATTTAACAAGTATGTCACCTTTATTCCAACCTCCACTAATTGTAAGGTTGATGAAATAGCTTACCTATTCTTTAAGAATATTGTAAAGTTATGGGAAGTGCCTTGAAGCTTAATAAACAATAAATACCTTATTTCATATGCAAGTTTTGACACGAGTTGTTCAAATTATTAAGGACTAATATGCACTTTTCAATCATTTTCTATCTCTAAAGTAATAACCAAACTAAATGGATTAATGCTTTATTGAAACTATATCTACAACATTATGTTAGTACTTACCAATAAAATTAGGCAAAACTACTTGATGTAACCTAATTCTCATACAATTTTCGAAAAAGTGAAGTAATAGACAAAAGTCTCTTTGAACTTGTTATGGGATAACAACCCTTGACTCTAAGTATTGTTGTCTCTTCTTACATAAGAAATAACCCTATTAAATGGATGAAAAAGAACAAAAAAGGCTTTATAAAAAAGTACAAAAGGTCATTTCTTATAGTCAAACCCACGAGGAAGGCTACCTACTAAATCTAACTTCTCCCAAAACTTAAAACCTATAACATCTTCTCTATAAGTCTTTTAAATACCTTTTATAATGACAAAGAAGATCTAAGCTGAGGTGAATCTAAGTGCTATTATCACTGAATTCAACAAGGAATTAAAATACATCTTTGCGGATATAGTGATTTGGAATAAAGGAATTCTTGACTACATTAAGTACTTAATTAAATGACAAAATCTATTAGCCTATAAAGCTAATTAAGAATAAGACGATTTACTTTAGCAATTTGTTGACCATATTCAGTGCTATAAGGATAAAGGTGCGATAAGGATGAAGACAAGATAAAGATGTCAAAAGATTAAGTAAAGGAGAATGTCATAGCCCACCCAAGTGTATTATCAAACTAAACCCATTGAATATTTAGACCATTTGTTGCACAAAGACATGATAAGGAAGAATCTAAAAGTATGCTTTAAGTATTGTTTATCTAGAATATTCTACTTGTAAATATCTAACTAGTGTAAAATAGTTTTGATTTAGAGTATTCTATAAAAACAACTAGAATAACTAATTATAACTATACATTAAGGTGATAAACAAGTATAAACTTCCAACTTCTCTTATTTACAAAACACATTACTCAATTAAAGAAATTTCTCTCTATTACTAAACTCACTTCTTCTGCTCACCATCTTTCTCATATTCTCAACTTGCTACTTACCTTTTTCTATCTTAAATTAATTCTTTCAAATTCTTAAAAGTTTACTTAATTCATTTCTACTCATAAGGTGACTAAGTGACACACAAATTAGCATTAAACATACTTCTAAATAAAGTTAAGGGAATTGCAGTCCAAACCCAAAATCACGAGTACCAAGATTTGCCGTGAACCCTTCTTGATTGAGTTCTGCATAATTAATGAATTCGTTGTAAATTATGCAGAAGCCTGACCTTTGAAGTTTAAATTAGACCATTATATATGGAATCACCGTAAAAGAAGCGACATTTTGGAGATATGGACATTGCTTTTGGCTCAGATATTGGGAGAATGAAGTGAGGAAGCTTAATCAACAGAGGCGAGCGTGGGAAGGAGATGACAAATCATTCTGTATAGTTCGATATATTGTCCGCAGAATATGACTCAATATTGGTTGACAAATCGTCTAGAGCTAGATAGCAAATCCATGGTGGTGCTTGCCAAAAGTAGAAAGAATAACGATATTAATGTTTACATGAGCTCTTACTGACCACCAACTTGGTTTCAACGAAATCCCTAATCCCTAAAGGCAACGCACCGAGATAAAATAAAGAAAAGGAGGTGTGCGAAGGAAACATTGTTCAATTTTTACAGGTCAATATTGCATTAGAATTTGTTGCCTAGCTTCCAGTGAATCCGTATAGCTGGCTGAAACAATTTAAAAGAATTACACGGAAGAATAAACAATGTGGAAGAGGAAATGCAGCCCCCAAAATTCCACCACATTCCCCTTCTCTCGTAGCAATCAAACAAGGGAGAGAGAGAGAGAGAGAGAGAGAGAGAGAGAGAGAGGCATTCACCGGTACCCTGTGGCAATTCATACTGTTCATTCGCCCAACTTGCAGTTGCGGAGGTATGGATGATCATACTTTATATAACGAGCCCAGTAAGGACGATACTTTGTCATTGATAACTCCAGCCAGGGCTTCATGTTGCCATTATAGTGAATAACCGCTGCATTTTCAATCTCTGACCGATCAATGCTTGGATTGTAACCCAAGCCAAGCACATGCCATGACTTCTCCAGTGGATATGTCAGATTATAAAATGTGATCAATCCTGGAGGCAATGTTCCAAGCTTCCAAAGTATCCTATCTTCATTCTGGCAATCCAACCAAATGATAAGGTGAGTTAGGAAATATACTTGCTTCTGACTAAATACAGGATAAGATCTACAAGAATTTGTGAGGAAAACACAGATGAGCTGTGTACTAATGTCGCAATCAGTCTGAAAACCCAGAGACATTGCAAAATACATGAAACATGTACGGCATTCAAGACTCACCATGTTTTGCCATTTGTGATATATGCCAGTAATATCCTTTCTCTTCCACTCCTTGAGATCAAAAACATTCATCCCATATGCCCACCCACAGGCATTTGGATCAAAGTTTCTGGCAATGTGAGGATTTGAAAAGTTTAGGTACTTGTCAAATCGGTGAAAGCTTTGACCACATGTTTCCACAGCCCCATTAACCCTTCCATGTAGATCCACCGACCACAATCTGGTCAAATCTTTCTGGACAACAATGTCATCATCTAGAAACAGAATCTTGTCTAACTTGGGATAGACTTCGGGGAGATAGAACCTTAAGTGGTTAAGCATTGAAAGATACTTTGGGTTCCGATACTTCAGATTAGAAGAGCCAGTTGAAGTTGGATGATTAGCCTTGAAGTAATACTCTTTCATGGCTGTAGACTCAAGTTGCCGCAGAACTGGACAGTAGGAAGAGTTAAGCCACTTAAATTCATCAACATTTTCAACATGGATTGTGGCCTTTCCAGGAGGGTTTGATAGAAACCACATGTTCATTGCACCATAATTAAGTTTATCAGTCACAAGATGGAACACATGTTTGGAAGGATCCTGCAATAACAATGAGAAACAGAAACGAGCATCTCAAATAAGAATTTAAGAGAAGTAGCAGCAAACTTGAAATTATTTTTGTTTCGGAATCAAACAAAAAAAAGAAGATGAGGGATGATTGTTGTTCCCAATGTCAGGAAAGAGCAGAAAACCACAGAATAGAAAAGTCCAAATCACCTTGGCATTCACTACTGTTGAGTTGACAACTACCGAAGCTGCTAAGACATTGTCAGAGAAAAGGGCATAATGGTAGAGATTTGGATTTCCCAAGTTCTCGCTCCTGGGAAATGTTCTCTTCTCTGGTGGAAGGAGATAATATTCTATTGTGAGGCGCATTGACAGGCAATGGATTGCATTTGGAATTGTTTTGGCAGCTAGCTGACTCAGGAACGTGCTCTGCTTTTTCAAGCTCCTCACTTGCTCATCTGCTGTTTGAAGCATTGCTCTGAGCTTTCCAGTTACCAACTTACAGTCGTATGCTCTTTTGCTTTAGAAAGTACTTGGCCCATAGCTTTGATTTTCTCAGGTGCGCTAAAAATGAATTTTGTAAAGAAATTATAACCTTGTGTAAAATTCTCATCACCATCAACAAGCAGGCATAAATCCTAATTTTAGAACTAAATGACAGTAAAAACCATAATTGTTGTACCTGTGATGTAGATCGGAATCTGCTGTCGCATCCCCTAGGGTACGCTGACTCTCTTTCAGCCTAGTCTGAAGTTCTTGCAGCAAATCAAGCTTGTTCTTCATCTTTGCAATGGTTATATATACCCTTGCCATTATCATCTGATCTCGCATTAAGCGTACTGTTGAATCAGAATTGTCATTCTCATTTTCTTTCCTCCATATATTGTATTTGCCCAGAATTGCTGAATCAACGGATTTTGACCTTTCAATAGCTGCATTTTCAAGTTTTATTATAGCTTCGTCTTCTTGCCTCACCAAGCCTGCTGCACGCTTTTCACGTCTTTTCTCCCTCAGTTGCTGCATGATCACTCAATGAAATAACATGAACATCAGAGAAAGCTCTTTGTAATAAGGACTGAAAGTGTTATGGTCATAAGGACTTCACTGTCTTGCCAGTTGACTGTTATCTAATTTTACAAACTGTCAACACTTTCAGGCGTCCAAAATAAAAAATGACTACAAAATAATGCAAGAATGATAAGTACCCTCCGAATGACTTTTGCAGGTGTGCTGGTGGATTGGGCATGATCATCTAAAAAGCAAAACAAACAAAAAAAGATTAAAAACAAAAACAGAAAGAACCAAACAATTTGGTCACCCAGAAGAATATTACCACCAGACAAGTCATCTTTGCCTGCAGGTGCTTCTTGCTTGAAAACTTTAGCTGTCTGGTTTGGCTTTGAAAGAATTGACAATTCGAAACAATCAATAACAAGAAGCTACAAGTTGACATAAAACTGCATGAAAAAGATATGGAAAAGTATAGCAATCATCCTTACCTCAGACATTGCATTATTCTCAACTCTAGTCTCTACGCCAATAACCTTCCATGAAGCAGACAAATTGTTTTTTCTAAAACAATCAAGACTTAGAGGACCCAAATCAGCTGTGCTAGCTGTGATAACATCAATGACCTAAATATTGGTATAATAAGGGCATCATACAAATGTAAAAGTAAATATCAAGTCCAAGACATTTATCATCTAATTTGAACTTGCCTCTTTTGAGAAAAGTTTTAACATGTTCCAAGGCCTGCCGCTCTCTCCAATCCAAACCCTGGGCCATCAGATCATTTTTTTTTTTAACAGACAAAAGGAGCAGGCAGAATCATATTCTAAGATGTGACAAAGAAAAGGCATGAGTAAGAAGGACATACCTGATTGTTGTAACCAACAAGATCAATAGATTGACCTGTATTAAAGGAATTAATCATGTTTAAAAAATGACCAAGGCATGCTACAATTAGAGAGCACAAAATACATTCAGATATACAATAATTACTCAAAGGACGCCCACATTTTTATGATCAATATACTTTTACTTCTTCAGGATCACAGACCATGGAGAGCAAGAAAATGAAGCTCAATTCAGTTAACATATTAAGCAAATTGTGGTTAAGTACTTTTGAGCATGTCCTTGCATGCATGTGCATGTGCGACATCAAGGGAGAGAGTGTGTGTGTAAGCTGTTTCTTATGCACATATGCCCCAAGTTGACAAATTTAAAAGCCTCCCTTACATCAGTTTATTTACTTTTTCAACACATAAATACAATTTAGAATAGATTCTATAGAGAAGGAAGCCAACAGAAGGGCCAAAAGTATTGCAACACTAGAAACTCAGATTCATGTCCAAAATGAGAGAGGAAACTCCAGAGATGTTACAACTTTTTTGTTGCAGCTTGAAATACATGGGCCATTTGTGGCAACCACTCACCTCAGGATGTCTAGCAACTACATATCTTCAATGTCAAAACTGTTCCTATGTAACACAATCTGAAACTGTTTTTGGCCCAGCACCAGAGCAGCCGCCAATTTCATACTGTGGGTCTATTGAAAATTTTACAGAGGAAAAAATGCAATAGACAAACTCAGGCCTGGCTTCAATCGAGCACTGGCCGGTTGAAGATGCAGTCACACATATAGTATTTGAAACAAAGCAAAGAAAATGTCCTTTTTTTAAGCAGCATAATCTGGGCATCATGGACACACAGGGTAGAATCCAGATTTATTCTAACCTCAGAGTCAGAAAAATAAATAACCAAACAGAAATCATTAGCTTAGCAATTCAATGCCATCGAGGAAAAGACAATACAACGACAAATAGAACTAAAATTTAAGCTTTCCATTCTTTTCCATCAGAAGAAGAAATTGTGGAGCTAATATTTTACAATAATGCAAGCACCACACCAAACACCCCCTACAATAACTCAAAAGCCGAAACAGCCATGAGATCTGCTAAAATATGAACCACAACGGTTAAAAAACGAAAATCAAAGCATAGAGAACTAACCAATCGGAGCGCTGGTGTAGAGCCCTCGACCGACAAAGAAAATCAACAGCGCAAGAACCGAGAAGAAAATGAGGAATGCAATCGAGAGCCGAGATCCACCGCCTCGGTACCTGTGGACACCCGCACCCCGCTTCAACGCCATTGGCGATCCAAAAACCTAAAATCGGGACCTGAAAACCAAAAAAAAAAAACAGAAACGGCATCAGATTCAAGAAAGAGACAGACACAAAAGGACGAAAAATGAGAATTGAGAGTTGAGAATTTGAGAAGAGATCTAGCGGAATCCAACTGTCCATTCTACAGAACAACGCACCACTAAAAACGCAAAAGAGAAAAAGGATAATAAAAAAAAAAAGTACAGACAGAAGCATATGAATGACAGAAATGCAGCCAAACAACACCAATGACAACAAGAAATTTTCCGCGTACGCCATCTAAAATGCCTTTGCTATGAACAAGAGAGCGAGAGCGGGACGAGATTACGTCAGGAACGGCATTCTTTGGAACTTCCTCGGGCGTTTTCTTCTCACTTCAATCTCCACTCTTTTCTCTTTGCCTTTTTTGTTTTTTGCTTTTTTTTTTTTTCTCGTTTCCTTTCCGTTCTGGCGTGGCTTTCAACGATAGTGATAACCTCATTAAAAAATCTTGTTCTTGAAATTAAATTTATGTACTTATATACATATACATATATTCTCTACTACAAGTTTTGTTTGATTATTAGGAGCAAAAGCCGACTCGTCGTGTTCACGTCTGGTCAGTGAGATCCAGCGCAGAGTAGAATTCTCTGCTCTTCTTTTCCTGCCCATTTTTATTTATTCCAAACATACTTGCCGGCTGGCTCAATTAAATCACCGAATTAAGTACATAATATTTTTAGTTTCTAATCATGTTGAATAAACGATGTGGGTATTCGTTCAAATAATAGTTTAATTTAGTTTTTTTTTTATACAACAATAATAAAATTTTAAATTCATTAATAATAAAATAAGATATAAAAAATTCACTTGGACCCCACAGATAAATCGTCCCTTCTTTTTTATATTTTTTGGGTTAAATGTGCCATGCAGCTGTGATCGGACTGTTGAGTGGGGCCATTTTATCCCGCCAAGGGGGGGTGGTGGGGCAGGGGAGGTTTCTTTGAGTTTGCATTGAACAGTTAGGCAATCAAACTCGGGAATGCGACGGACGGACCCTTATCCCCAAAAAGCCAATTTCCGCCTCTTGCCTTTTAGACTCTCCGTGATGCACTGGCAGGCAACGTAGTGCCTGATGTAGCTGTAAAATGGTGACGGGAAAAATGCATAACATATATTCTTTTTTCTTTTTTCAATTATATCATAACATTTTTGTATTGCCTATGTGATTATTTTTATTAATACAAAATAGGATTTGAATATTAAATCTAAAATAAATAAAAAGTAATAATAACTTGATAACTAGATCACACTGCTGTCATTCATTTGAGTTTGCCACGACACAACATCACCCTTATTAAAAATTATAAAAATTCAAACTCAAGTATGATAAGTTAGGAAAATTTACATTTAATATATTTTATTTTTAGTTTGGTAACTATTTACACCTGACATTTTTTGGCGTAAATATATATATATATACTATAATTTTAAGTTTTATAATAATTAATATTTTATTAAAAATTTAAAATAATCACAAAAATTTTATTATAAATATTATAAAGGGATTAAATTGCCCTTAACTGATTAAGATAATAATAAATTCATTTTTGAGTTAAATTTTGGAGCTGAATTATTTATTGCATTATTTTTTTAATGGTGATATTGCCATTGAAAATTTTAACCAACTAAATTTTTTATATGTATTTTTTTTTTTACTTTTTATTAATTATTAGAGCTATTTCTTTGGAAACCCATGAACTTTATTTTGAAAAAAAAAAAAGACAGATATGTCATTATATTATTTCTGTTACGTTTGATTAATTGTTATTAGTCATTGTAATTTTTTTTGGTTAAATTTGAAAATACAAAATGTGATTTATTGCCGACACAAAAATCGGGTATAACAAATATAAATTTTCCGTATTTTCTACTATTAGAATACGTTGGATGCTTCTTTTGCGAGGTACATACGCATGAGATGCTGGACTCGCAAATGTGACATCAGAGTATGCTTTAATTTTGCTCCTCCTGCAAATGGACAACGGTGTCTAACCGTCGGACAAATTAAGGACCGAGCCTACCTTTGTACTTTTACATTCTTTGCCTTTGATTGCATGGACAATTGTATTTGTATCAGCCTTGGTTTTCACATACTGATATGGGATTTTCCTCTTTGTTTGCCCGGATTGGAAATGCAGACATGTCCTTAGTTGCAGCGTGTTTTCACCAAGGTGTCTTCATCTTGCTGAGCTCTTTTCCGGAATTGTAGTTCTTTTGTCTAATTGTTCAATAATGAATATGGAAGGATTGGTCACCCCATGTATTTCAACTGTAGAACAAAACTTAACTAAGTTCAGAACATTGCCACCCCATTGATTTCAACTGTAGAACACAACTCAACTAAGTTCAGAAAATTGCTGTGAACTCCTCCCGTGGTATCAGCAGACAAATAGTTTATTCAATTGTTTTCAGGAGGTAAGCCTCTCACCTTCCTCTATTTTTATGCATCACACGTAAAGAGAAGGGTTTTCCACTAAGTACTTCTATTTGTAGAGTCATTAAACCCTCCTCTGCTTTTGGACATTCATTGGATGATTGACATTAACTTCACGCATTGGTTTTTGTACAATGTCGAACCCATTCCTGCATGCACCACGAGCTTGTTGAGGTCATCTAGACCTATAATTGGCTTTGCTTTATTTGTTTCGTGAAGGTGGGGCAGACTTATTCAAACAGAATTTGGGAAATTAGATGCCGTCGAAACATTGGCTGAGCTTCGCTTTGAGGTAAAGCATTTTCTTATTTTAGCAGCACATGTGGTATCTTAATCACGTTGAGATCTGTCATTCCACTTACTTGTAACTTGCGCGGATGGTAGATTACTTGGACGTGGCGATTCTGTGGAGAGAAGAACATCGGAGATTACTTGCACGCAGTAGTTTCTGACAATTGAGAGCTAGACCTTTTTTATCAATTTGTTGGACACAGATTTCTTATCAAGTAGGCAACCGACGAGGGATTGTCGAGAAACCGACTCAAAAGTATTACCAATTCAAAGGACACTCTCCGGGGATAACAAAAGAGAATAGGCTCTTAGTACTAAGTTTTATGAAATTTTGCCAAATCACTACAATTTCTCCGTCCAGCAACCTCTTCCTAGAATTTCTCCGAGTTGGTGGAACGTGTTAGCTTTGGAATGAGTCTTTTCCAGTTGTAATGGTGGAGAGGATATATGGGGCACGATAGTGTAGGGATTTGGCTAATTTGAGAGGAAAGATGTTAGTGGGAGAATTTGGAAAGAATGGCAAAATAGTAAGAATATGATAATTTTGCCACTATAATTAGGCACTTCTTGTGGATTCTAAGCATAAGCAATCTCTCATACAACCCTCCAAAAACCATCATGCTAAGATGTCACCTCAAATCAATGAAAATCCACAATTTAAAAGGACCACCAATATCTGTGTTTATAAGTAACATGGATTTAGCCGGTGCTTCCAAATAGTGGAACTTTCAGAAGGAGACCTAATTTGAAATCATGAAGAAAGCCAAAATTTGCAATTGCAGCTGGTCGGAAACTTGGATCAATTTTTCTTTTTGCTTTATGGCATATAATTACTTGTATTTGTAATTGTGTTTCCAGTTCCTTGAATCTCATCTTCACAGCTGAGCATGTTAGGGATGTGTGCGCTGCAAATGTTACAGAACAGCATCACAGGAAGCCAAAGAAAGCCAAGTGCTCCGTTGGAAGGGAACGTGCTTGGTGCTTACAGGAATGATTTTATTTAACATTATACTATGTATCGTAGCTTCAATAATTTTGCATTTCTCAGCAACCATTCTCTAGGCTCGAGCATACAATTATCTATGCGTCCATTGCCAATGCAACTTTCTCTCTAGTGAGGAGGGGGGGGGGGGGGGGGGGGGGGTGAAGGTTTTTAAGGGCAGTTGTAGAAAATGAAGAGAGAATTAGTAGTCTATTCATCTATTTTTCTTTTTTTGTACGAATTTGGCCTGCAAAGCAACAATTCCAATATCATGGACATCGGTGAGAGAATACAAAAATAGCGTACCTTAAATATAAATTTCCCCAAATTTTAATCATTATAATACGTCAGAATGCTCCCTTTGCGAGGTACATGAACCCAGAATGCTGTACTCGCAGATGAGACAAATGAGGATGCTTCAATTCGGCTCGTCCTGCAAACGGAAAATGGTGTCCAACCGTCGGACACATTAAGGACCAAGCACGTATATTATGATACACCAGTAGTTGTCATCCTGCTAGATGCAAATCGGTCAATCTAACCTAATTAAATTTATTGGAAATGGGAGATCAAATAAATAGCTTTTTTTGTGTATCATAGAAAACGTGGCAGCCGGCATTGTGCTTCTGAATGTACTACCACCTCCACGGCTCCGTATGGATTTTTGTTTGTTTTTCTTTTATCAAAGGAAATTTATTTGTAAGAATAACACTGGCAGTTACTAAATCAAATGTCAGATTCAACATTCATATTGTATCACCTCCGGGATCATCTCACATTCCCCAGGCACAGAACGACCTCTCCCAAAAGAGCCTAGTAATGTGCAAAGCAACTACAAGACTACAAAGCTTCCCCATAGAAACTGCTGTGTGCAAGTAATCTCTGATGTGCTCTCTACAGAATCGCCACATCCAAGTAATCTCCGATCTGCCCAAGTTACAGATAAGTAGAGTGACAGATTTCAATGTGAATAAGATACAACATGCACTGCTACAAAAAGAAACCTGCTTTACCTCGAAGCGAAGCTCAGCCAGCGTTTTGACATCATCTAATTTCCCAATTCTGTTTGAATAAGTCTGTCCCACCTTCTCAAAACAAATAAAGCAATGCTAATTATAGTTCTAGATGACCTCAATAAGCCCATATTGCATGCAGAAATGAGTTCGACATGGTAACAAGACTAATGCCCGAAGTTAGCGTCAATCATGCATCCAATGAATGCCCAAAAAGAGAGAAAGGTTGACAAACTTTACAATAGTAAGTACTTAGTTGAAAACCATTCTCTCTACATATGATGAATAAAAAGAGAGGAAGGTGAAAGACTTACCTCACGCACAACAAAGCGACCACTTTTAGCAGGATATACAAAGGCAAAGGAGAGTCTTGCCTCTCTTCTCCGTGCTGCTGGAGCCACCTCTTTTACCTGTTAAAGACATGCATTAATTATGTGAAAAATTAAAAAGGTGTATCACAGAGCTAAATATGGAAGTATAGTATATCGCCAACATATTCTAGGGCAGTCAACATCATTACTATTCAGTCGAATAAAAACATTGACTCTCAAGCACACGAAATGTGATCCAACCCAACTGCTGATGATGCTTGAAAATGTCTCCCTAGTTTCTCAAGCCTTGTATAACCAACAAGACACTACTCAACAGCCTCAAAGTTCCAATTTGTTCCGAAACTCTCTATATCTTCTAAATGCACTTGAGCCTACAGTATTCTAATTTAAACCATAAACCAATAGAGAAAGAAAGAACTACTTTCAGCACACCAGATCAGTTAACTCTCGAAGAGTAGCATCTTTCCATGTGTAGATTTGAACCTCGTCCTTAGGCTCCTTGCCTCTCACCGCAAAATCTTCATTGCTATGATGACCGCCTATCTGAAGGAGGGAAAAAAAAAAAAAGAAACAAAGACATAAAGAATCACCATTCTGCGTTTAGGCTTGGATTAGGTGTGGAAGGGAGATTCCATTATAAAGTTTTAGATCTGAAAACGACTGAACAAAACTATTTGTCCGCTGATACCACAGGAGGAGTTCACAGCAATGTTCTGAAGTTAGTTAAGTAGTGGCCAATCCTCCCATTTTCATTATTGAACGATTAGGCAAAAGAACTAGTATTCGGGAAAAGAGCTCAGCGAGATGAACACACCTTTGTGAAAACACGCAGCAACAAAGGACATGTCTGCATTTCCAATAAGGGCAAATAAAAAAGAAAATCCCATATCAGTATATGAAAACAAAGACTGATACCAACACAATTGCCCATGAAATCAAAGGCAAAGAAAGTAAAAGCAAAAAGTTAGGCTTCGTTCCAAAACCCTAGAATTTAAGCTCTAGCATAGTCTCGAATCATCGTTTCTTTTTTTTTTCTTTCTTTTTCTTTTTCTCTAGGCTTCGAAAACATAGAAAGTCAAGAAAAATAAAAAGGACAGAGCATTCGGAGTTAAGCAAAAAAAAAAAAGAAAAGAAACAAACAAAAGGGAACCTTCTCGCGATCGACGGGCTGAGGAGGAGGAGGAGGAGGAGGAAGAGGAGGAAGAGGGTGGATCGGTCTACCTCCCTGTCTTTTCTGTGCTTCTGCCATTCCAGCCATGTCGATAAGGAAGCTTCCCGGGGTGCGCTTTCAACTGAATTTGGATAATAATCAACGTAATTTCTTTAGTACATGTATAGGAACGTAATTAGGCTGTTAAATTCTTGATCTTTGATGCTGTAATTTTGAGTGGATCTCAACAGGAGGACCGCCTTTTTCGAAGAAGATGAGATATGGTTAAGCAAAGGTCCAGTAGTAGTAGTGGCACTGGCCCAAACCAAGCTCAATTTTGGGGCCTATGTTCAACCCGTTCACCACCTCAACTCACTCATTACGAACAGTGGTAAGAGAAAATAAGAAGTTATCAGATCGACAGCCTGATGCAGTTGTCCCGTCTTAACGAGAAAATGTGTGTAAGATTTGAATCTCGCTTCCTCTTGCACCTTTTTTCGTAAATGGGTTATGATCTTTCTAAAACTTAAAAAAAAAAAAAAACACACCAAAAAAATTTATTATGATCTCACGAGATGGATAAAACAGGATCAAGATGATTACCCAAAAACAAAAAAAAAAAAAAAAAAGAAGAAGAAGTGATATGCTTCCCAGTTAAATTGTCTCTAAAACAACATTATCTCTTTTACCAAATACTTTTTTAAGATTCATCTCTTTAAAATTATTCATATCATCATAGAATAGTAAAGCCAGAATATAAAGTTGGGAAATTCATTTGGAAATAATATTATTATTCTTACTCATCAAAAAGAATATTATTGTTCTTCTTAAAGAAGCAAAAAAAATAAAAAATGAAAAATGCTTTTGTACTAGAATAGTAACTAGAAATCAGAGAACTCCCCAGCAAAAGGAGAGCGAAACTCTTACAAAAGAGACAATAATTAGCGTTGTAGAACACCCAATTTATTGACTTGTTTTACGAAAGAACCAAAAAAAAAAAAAAAGTACGTCGACAACAATGATCAGGTTCCCCAAGAAAACGAGAGAGAGAGAGAGAGAGAGCGCCAAGATGATCATTACTAAAGAGCAGTTTGAGTAATTTGTTGTTTTTGTTAAAAACAATTCTCTTTTTCCTTCTTATTTAATTTAATTTAATATCAATAATATATTGAGAAAACCGAGAGAAAGTTTTCCACAATATTAATTAAGAAATTTTTTGAGGTGCCAAAATTTTAATATTTATAAAATATAAAAGTCCAAATATTGTGGGATATTAGTAAACTCTTTACCTTTTTTTTTTTTAACCTTTATTTGACTTTTATCTGTAAACATATTTCTTGAACAAATTTTAAAAGCATTTTTGACTTAAATGATATGGACGGTGATACTGACCAATCCTTATCATCTTTGGTAAGACAAGAAGACAACCCCATGTTCAAGATTTTGGTTGGGATCCTGAATCTCAATTCAATACGTATTATCTTAGATAATCATAATCAAGTGAAAGTGCCTATTTTCGGCACATAAATGGAAAATTGTTGCCTGATATATAAGGCAATATTTTTGATACATTTTTTTTTTTTCCATGAATGCATATATTGTCGTCATCAGTTCATAGCCTGTTATACTTACAGTTCTTCGTCTTTAAACTTGGTTCTTATGGTATTATTATGTGTAAGCAACATGATCAACATCTACCTATTTTGTATGAACATTCAATCAGTTGGGGATTGACCGCAATACAGTTTTGAAGAACAAGTATGCCGTCGTTTAGTATTATCATATATATATATATATATTCACTGTTGTATTGCACACTGCAATGACAGATACGTATATATTTGTGGACGGTTTTCAACTGACATATTTGTTACACAAATAATTATGCTTCCAAATGGATTAGTTATCTCAAATTTCAAGTCTGGGGCCTTGGGAGTCGGGTCCACATTTCACAAAGTATAATATTGCTTTTTTCGGTACACTCAAGTTACATAATACTACTATATCCTAGCATGATGGATCCTGAATCGTCGTCGCAGTCTTTAAGGTTATGCGAAGCCTGTCCACCTACTAGGTCGTTGGAACATCATCATCATCATGATCGACGTCTGTAACAAATTTGTGGACCGGCAAGCCAATTCATTTTGGCGCAGCAACCCAATTTAAGGATTGTTCTTGAAAGAAAGAAAGAAAGAAAGAAAGGATATATATATATATATATATAACCAACTTTTGAAGACGACTACAAATCGCAAATAATGGAATTATAAAGGATATCACATAGTTACAAGTTTTGCTGACACTATATAAGTTATTAATTCGAATTCCCGTTAAGACTTTGGGTGAAGTGAAAAGCAAGTCCAATCCCACACAATTGTAGAAATGACTAGTAACTTTAAGTTGAGGACCATGGAGTTTGCATTTTTATAGCTCGAGTCAAGAGGATTCAACTTACCGTGCAGTACATTTACAGTCTTTATTAAATAAGATCTGTATCAAAAGGCACTGTAGTACACATTTTTGACACCTCCATATGACTTTCCTATTTAGTTCACAACTTCTAAGCAAAAATTATCTCTACATTAGCCAGCATAAAATCCCTATTCTAGATGGATGTAATCTTTTTCCAAGTTAAAGCCATTAAGCTCCTCTTTATGAAACTTTAAGCTAGGTCCAATTCTTTTATTGCTTGAATTGGAATTCAAGTAAAGAAAAAAAAAGGTTTCTTGACTTGTTGACGTAATCTTTGTTGTCAAGCAAATTCTCCCCTAGGCATGAATGACAATGATCATTTGAGAGTATACTTCCATTTAATCGATTATATCCTGGCATGGCATAAAACCACCAAAGTTGATCCCTGATAATTCCAACTTTTCTCGGATTAATCACTTGATCTCATGCGCGCGGGGGCGTGTTTGCGTGGAGGATAATTTGATTGATCACACAAGCTCGACATTTTGTGTGCTACGGGTTGTGCCAACTTCTTGTAACATACCACAACAAATTAACAACGTTAAGCTATCCATGACATCGACCAGGGAAGGAGGCAACCAGAAAGCCTTTCTTTCTTTCACGGTTTTGCCAAGCAAAAACAAAATGGCAAAATACAGAAAAAAAAAAAAGAAAGAAAAATATCCTAAAACCGGCAGCTTACTCAAACAGACACCAGGGACCGAGGAAGTAAAGTAAACGATTTCTAGTTCATGTCCCTATTGATGCTATTAAAACAGAGCAAGTCCGCATAAAATACATATAATTCAACAGAAAGTTATGCCAAGGACTAGTAGCCCTGCTATCATGTCGAGACACACAACTTTCCTCCATTCATCCCTTCTTCTAAATGCTTTACTTTTGATCCTGATCTGTCTAGCTGCTGCAAATGTAGACGAACAAAAGGTGTGGGGCCCTTCACTATATGATATTTTCGTTCGTCTCTCAGGCAGTTGTAGTAATCCTTGATCGATGAACAGGAATTCTACATTGCTTATCTTGGAAATCTTCAGACAGACGATGTTTCTGCAGCACAAACACATGTTGATATCCTTGCAACCGTCAAGAGGAAGTAGTTTACTCCAACATATTATGATCGGATAGCATGTACACGGGACTTTTATATCTTCTATGACCTAAACTTACCATGTTCTCATGTGAACAGTAATCAGGATGCCAAGGAGTCCATCGTATATAGCTACACAAAGAGCTTTAATGCATTTGCTGCAAAGATGTCCAAAGCTGAAGCCAATAAGTTATCAGGTATGTAAAACAATCCACATGCGTGAGTTTCCTTCTCATTTACATGCGGTTTCCAATTTTCAGTGGGAGCTCGTATGCTTGTGGGTGACTTGGTCTGAATGTTTAGGCCTGGACCGTGTTCTGTCTGTGTTCCAAAATCGGTATCACAAGTTACACACGACGAAATCATGGGACTTTGTTGGGCTACCTATGACAGCGAAAAGGCATTTGAAAGTGGAGAGAAACATAGTTGTTGGTCTAATGGACACAGGTTTGCAGCCTTTTTGTGCTAAGTTTTGATTGTATAAAAAAGAAAAAACTTCTTGTGCAAACAATGTGTCTACGAGTGTTCCAGGGATCACCCCACAGTCCGAGAGCTTCAAGGACACAGGCTTTGGTCCTCCACCCAAAAAATGGAAAGGCACGTGCGGCCGATTTGTAAATTTCTCAGGATGTAACAAGTAAATTGTTCTTCTTTTCATATGCTCCGAATTAGCATATATGTCCCCTGAAAGCTGAAAGAAGAAGAAATTTTCAATTATAAGTGCTGTCACTGGATGCAGAAATGTGGAAATATGACACAACCAGATCATTTTCAGGGATCTTGTTCAGTTTCAATTCGGAAAACTTAATAGCCTTTAGTCATTATAACTACACATAATAAGACAGATAGCATTTTCTAAAATAATGCTGATAGTCATAGTTGAAATATCCATCCAAAAGTATTTATGCTTAGATTAATGGAGAGGCCAGCATGATACAGACGATTCTGCATTCCTTTTCTGAAGCAACAATCAATGGAAACAAGGGATATTTTAAAAAATTAATTTTGAAAACATGATTAGGCGTGATTGTAAGTTCTTTTTGCATGTTGTGCGTTATACGTAATTGAAGAGTCTCTTGTGTTATGTGGCTATCATGTGAATCCCTTCAATTTGAACCTCTGTATTGGAAGGGTAATACAAGTTCCATATTCAAGATACAATAACAAACAACTAAACTTCCTTTTCTCCATTCTCGCTTGTCTTTCAGCAAAATTATAGGAGCTAGATACTTTAAGGTGGATCGAAATCCAGACCCCAATGATATCTTGTCTCCGGTTGATGTGGACGGACATGGGACCCACACATCATCAACAGCAGCCGGGAATCAAGTTCTAGATGCTAGTCTATTTGGGCTAGCCAAAGGTACTGCAAGGGGTGCAGTGCCTTCTGCCAGGGTGGCCACGTACAAAGTTTGTTGGGCCAGTTCAGGTTGCGCAGATATGGACATACTTGCCGCATTTGATGCTGCTATTCATGATGGTGTTGATGTTATATCAATATCTATTGGAGGAATGAGTGGTTCTTATGCATCCGATGCATTAGCCATAGGTGCATTTCATGCCATGAAGCATCGTATTATTACTGTGGCCTCTGCTGGAAATGATGGGCCAACTCTAGGTAGTGTGTCGAACCATGCACCCTGGCTCTTGACTGTGGCAGCTAGTGGCATTGACAGGATGTTTAGGAGTAAAGTTGAGTTGGGAAATGGCAAGACTATCTCGGTAAGCTCTTCATCTGGTTTATTTGGTAGGTTGGTAAAATGATCAAAAGAATTTTGATATAACTTTAAGGTTTCGTGCTTAGTATCATCAATTCCAGAGTTTTAGCCTATAACGATCAAAATCAATATATTCTGGGCAGAAAAACTATGTAAACTGGTGAAGTAACTGGTTTTCGCCCGCAATGTAACACAGGGAACTGGGGTGAACATGTTTGAACCAAAGAAGCTATACCCACTGGTTAATGGGGCCGATGCAGCCATAAACAATGAAAGCAAGACAAATGCAGGGTACTAATTAACTCTTTCACAAACCAACAATGAAATGAACAATTTAAAAAGTATTGATATCTACTCTCATTGCAGATATTGTCTTGATGGCTCATTGGATCCAAAAAAGGTGAAGGGAAAGCTTGTTCTCTGCCAGCTAGGATTGTGGGGTGCTGATTCTGTTGTTAAAGGAATTAGAGGGATAGGCACCATTATAGAGAGTGAGCTATATCTTGATGCTGCTCAAATTTTCATGGCACCAGGGACAATGGTTAATGCCACTGATGGTGATACCGTCTTCAATTACATACTTTCCACGAGGTAATAGCAGTCCCTTTATGTGTTGGAACATAAAGCCTGAAACATGATATTCGTGCCTAATTTCGAATCCAGCGTCTTTATGTGTTGGAACTAGTCTGATATGCTTTCTCAAGAACACTCAACAGATGTAGGCCAGGTATGGGACACCGTGCAATTGGATGATTTTTGCTGTGCAATGCAGGTCGCCATCAGGAATAGTACACAGATCCCAACAAGTAGTTATCCCGGCTCCGTTTATTGCTTCCTTTTCGTCTCGGGGTCCAAATCCAGGATCGCGACATGTGCTCAAGGTATTGAATACAAATGACAAAATGCAATTCCACATGCAGCTTTCACTTAAACTTGCCATTTACCAACTAAACCAAAACCTGTTGTCTGATTAACAATGATATTGCAGCCTGATGTTGCAGCACCTGGCGTTGACATTTTGGCATCTTACACCCCATTGAAGTCGCTCACTGGGAGAAAAGGGGACACCCAATTCTCACAATTTACACTCATGTCTGGCACTTCCATGGCTTGCCCCCATGTTGCAGGGGTAGCTGCCTATGTGAAGTCATTTCACCCGGATTGGACACCTGCAGCAATCAAATCTGCCATCCTCACCACAGGTAACAAAATTATAATACACAAAATTCCCACTTCCTATATTTCAAAACCAATTACGCAAGATTATTAATATTACGATCTAAAAACTTTTTCCTATCTTTATCAAGTGAAACCCATGAGTCGGAGAGTTAATAATGACGCAGAATTTGCCTACGGTGCCGGTCAAATAAATCCAACGAGAGCTAGAAGTCCTGGCTTAGTCTATGACATGGACGACATGTCGTACATCCAATTCCTATGTCATGAAGGCTACACTCGTTCGTCCTTAGCTCCATTGGTGGGTTCCAAGTCCGTAAACTGTTCCTCATTGCCTCGGGGACTGGGGTACGATGCTCTTAATTATCCCACCATGCAACTAAGCGTGAGAAGCGACAAAAAGCCCACTGTGGCCGTTTTCCGGAGGAGGGTTACCAACGTCGGTCAGTTTCCTTCCGTCTACAAAGCCATCATCGAGGCCCCCAGAGGAGTGCAATTCACGGTGACACCCACGAGCCTGAACTTCACTAAAGCATTGCAGAAACGAAGCTTCAAGGTTGTTGTCGAGGCAAATCCCATGTCGAGTTCTGTCCAAGTTTTGTCGGGTTCGCTTGTGTGGAAGAGCTCTCGCAACGCTGTAAGAAGTCCCATTGTCGTTTTCAGACCACAGGATTGGAATTCTCTTTAATTTAATTTTTAGCACTACTTCACATTCTTATTACATTAAAAATTAATTACAGGCAACTACGGAGATTTTATACTTGTGTAAAATATTTATCTTGTTTTAATAAAATATCTTGTTGATGTTAATATAATTTACTTAAACACACTTTGATTGTATGGAAAAGCAAAAGAAAAGGCATACTTTGAGTTAGTTAAATGCGATGCTTTTATTAAAGTTTTTAAAATGACAAAATGTTATGATTAACTAGTGGATAAAACGTCGTATGCATTGAATAAACGGTTATAATTAGTAGATGAAAAGTCATTCCTATTGGACAAAAAAGTTGGGATAAAAAATTGTAGTTGTTGAATAAAAATTTGTGATCCTTGGATAAAAAAATTATGATTATTGAATAAAAGGTTTTACTATGTAAAGGTTCAATCTATAATATCTTTACTTATACACGTTGACTATCATAATTGTAAAAATTTATTATATTCTTTATATTTTAAAAATAGTAAAGGATTATTAAAGTTTTCAAAATAGTAAAAGGTCATGATCTTTAAGCAAAAGGTTGCGACATTTAGACAAAAGTCGTGATTATTGAACAAAAAATTATGACTATTAGATAAAAATTTGTTATCATCAGATAAAAGGTTATGACTTTTGAATAAAAGATTCTGACTATCAAAACAAAAGATTATGATTATTAGACAAAAAGATGTGACAAAAAAAAATATTTGTGACTGTTAGACAAAAATTTATAATTATTTGACAAAAGGTTATGATTGTTGGATAAAAAATTATGACTATTAAATAATAAGTTATGACCATTGGACAAAAGATTATAACCATTGAAACCTATTAGCTTGTAAAAAAAAGGTGTTAATTAACAAAAAATTACAACCACTTCTTATTATTTATAATATTGTTGCAAAAACATTATAAATAAATCATAAAGTAATTTTGAAAATACACTAATTTTTTGAGAACTTGATTTAATAGTGTAATCTGCAATCAAGTGTATTTCATTTTATCCTATGAGATAATTCATATAAATTTCTATTGCATATTAATGAGGGTAAATTTTGATTTAAGGAAAATGACATCAAACATGCAACTTGAAGCAATTTCTTTTAATTTTCAATACAGCCCTATTTTACACCAATAACTTTTTGGAAAATTTTGACATATGTGATTTTGAATGAATGTGTAAGATTAAAGGAACAAAGATCTCCTTAAGCATTTTGGACTTATCTTTATGTAACTTAATGATTATTATCATGTATAAAATCAGGTTATGAATTTATTTAAGATGAACAAATGAAAAATCAATGATTTATAAGATATAATTTTGGACGAATTTATGGGCATTTAAGGTTTAGTTATCAGATAATTTTTTAAGTGAATTTAAAAATTCTATTCAATTTCAATAAGTACTACATTTTTATGATTAAATTTCCCTACATAAATTTATATTCTTCCATTAAAATCAGGTAGGATTTGTTAGCTCTAAAATGGATTTTGGAAATTGGTTCAATGCATTGCAATTTCTTTTGACATATTTACTAAATTGGGGGCTTTCTAATATCCATAGGGATGCAACCATTGCCAAGTTCTTGGCTAGCCCCTCCCATGTAAGTTAATTTCACTATAACTAATAATTATTAAACCATGCACGCACCACCCAAAATTACTTGTCAACACTATGGACTGACTTTCCTCCCTTTCAACAAACAAACTATTATTTGGTTCTTGTAACTATTCCTTCTTATTTGATCAACTCCCTCTTTTTCCTTTTATTGAATGTTTATAACTTACAAGAGACTTTCCATGTGACTATAATAATTATGTGTCATGGCTATTATTGATGATTCAATCATCGTGGCATAGAGCAAAATAATCTCATGGAAACAATTAATTGTAAGCTTAATAATGCTTTAGTGTTATTTCTCTTTGCCTTCAACATACTCTTTGTGATTCCTTTGACCATTTATGATTTGAGTATAGTCAAAACACTAGCCCTCGTAGATGTCATCTTCGTCGTATTCCTTTTCTTATGTTTTTTTGTTTTTACCTCTGGTGCTATAATTCAATATATGGCTACACAAAGACTCATACTTGCTACTCAGAGAATTGCACTTATAAATGACATCGGTCAGCCACAACTCAGTAATGATATAGTCGATCCCCTGCCTTAATTACAATGGCTTTAGTTCATATGTTTTACCAAGAGGGGGTAAGTTAACAGCTACAGAAAGCACATCAGTAGCACCACTTTCTTTAACAACAATAAACCATATCAAAGAATGTTCTTATACCTTTTCTTGTATACTTTGCCAATGTGATGGCCTACTGCAACTTCTTCATGCTATGGTACACCTCGTTTCAACTGTGGAAGAGCCCTTCATTTGCACATCAATTAAAATATAATCTATATTAGCAAAAACAACAACAATGTATAAAATACACATATATTTGACATTATAAAATAAACCTTACCTTGATATAATTCATAATTCCATAATGTGATTTGGGGGGCTAAGTTATCCATTTTGGGTTTTCAAGTGTAGGCAAGGCTTTAGGCTATACAGTCTTATAGTACCACATTGGCCTACGCTTTTTAGCAACAACATGAGCATGCCTCTCCATCACTATATGTCCTGCCTTATGCTACCTAGCATTTCTCTCCACCATATGCTCTACCTCATGCTGCTTAATTACACATGCAAACAATTGGCATTTCTCTTCGCCTCGCTTTCATCCAAACACTTTGAACTACAAAAAGATATGTAACTAGTAGACCAAGCAATTGTAACAATTTCTAATGGAATAACATATCTAGCATAAACTATATTATCCCTGTGGCAACCTGCTGGTGATTTTAGTTTGGTGCAACATGTCATTAAATGAGGGAGGTTGATAGAATGCTGCCTTTAACTCATTGGGGAGGATGGTAGCACTACTTCCTTGCACACCACCAGTGTTGCCTCCAATAAGTTGATTATATGCCTAAGGACTTGAGCAGCAGCCAACTAAAAAGGTTAACTCGGTGTAGCATGTAATCCTGTAAGGGAGCCTAACTGTGCATTACCTTCAGCTCATAAGCTAAGTTGGCATTACTACTTCCATGCAACACCTTGTCTTTATGCCAATTATCATACCCTATACAATTCTACATAATTTTCAATCTACAAATGAGGTTCAATTTCAAAATTCTTTAGAGTTTTTTACACAAGTGTAAAGTTAGGTAAAAGTCTTTAAACACTTGTAAATATTTCAGATATATATAGTTTTTAATATAAAGATTGTATAAAATACTTTATAGAAATAATAAGTATCATTAAATCAAATAAATCTTACCCATCATTTTAAGGAGTTAAATAACTATAAATAATTTTAAGGACTTTACTTGTATTTATTTATATAGAGACATTTATAAAAAGATAAAGAGTTAGAAAGTTAGCAAACGATTCATAACTCATCTAAGATTACACGGTAGATTGATTTATGGAGTTACAAGAGGTTATTGACCAATTGTGCAACTGGCAGGTATATTTCATAACTTGTCCAAGATTACATGATAGATTGATTTATCTTATCTTGAATTTTATAAGATTATTGTCTTGAATTCTCAGGGGACTGTAATGTCTCTCATTGACCAATTTGCAAATGAATATAAAGAGTATAGTGATGTAGGTCAACCATTTCACGTTGCAGTTAATGAAATGAAGTTGTGGCTTTCACTACTTTTGTCTGGTGTTTTGTAGAAAATATTTCTAAGCCAAATTAAGGAAGATAATATGTATTAAGTCATGGTATTCTAGTATACCTTTTACTGTATTTTTACAGAATTCAAACTTTTGTTGTTTAGACTTGATCCACTAGCTCTCTTGGCTGACTTGAAAAATATTGGAGAAACCTATTTATTCTTCCATGAGACTTCCTGGTGGGTTTGCACTCAAGTCAACTTCTTTCAACAATATAGATGTTCTAACCAACTTCTGAGACTTGGAAACAAGTTTGGTAGAAAAAGTGGTTCCCTTTGCAAGAGATGACAATTCTAAAAAGGTGGTGGTGAGGTTGGCATTACAGCTCACCATGATGCCATGGAATTGCATCTTCTGTCAATGGATTGTATGGCAAGTAATTGGTCTATGTGGGGAGCTAATACATTTACTACAGGTTACATGTTTGTTTCTTACAAGTTTATTGAAGGTGGTGCCTCAATAGTTTCTTTTTATTGAAGAAAGAGTTTGCTAACATTAATTTAAATTTTGAATTCTGAAAAATGACTGTTGGTTTATGTCATTTTGTAATCTTAAGAAATATGTTTGGATTAGTTACTGATATTAGGTGTTTAACTTGTCAAGTAAATATAATTCAAAAATCTTTATATATAACAAAAATTGTAAAGTAATGAAAGTAAGTTAAGGCTATTTACTGTTAACAGTCTCTAGCTTTTTTTCTTTTTCTCTACAATCTTCATTGTTCCAAATCTATCTAGCACCAAACCAAAGTTAGCTATCCAGTGTAGTATTAGTATTTGCATTGATTCTCTCCCACAGTGATATGTTATCTCTAGAATGATGCTATGGCTGGCTTGCCAAGCAAACTCAAAAGAAAAAGGAAATTTGAATTAAAAAAAAAAAAAACAAGGGGATGGGGAAAAGAGGGAGTGGGCGTAGGCAGCTTGATTTATGTTTGCGCCACCGCAAGACTAACTTAAAAGGCACTCAAAAGAAGATGGATCATTTGTTCTCTTTTAATCAACAATAGCTCGGTCCCATCATGCAAAGCTGAATTTCTGTTGTGCCACCAACGCGCCCCGTTTCCCTTGAAAAGAAAGCAAAGCAAGTCACGAAACACATGGAGAAAGCCCAAACCCAGACAATAATTAATGGGCCACAATGATGCTTTATTTTCTACCTCCCCAACCCATTATCACCCCTTCAGCCACCAACTACCATGTCATGGGGGACCATGATTGGAACCATTCAGTCTTCCATATTTCAATTCTGGTTCCTTTCCACTCTTGTGATTTTTCTTTATATGGCCCAAGATATGCATTTTCCAATGCAAAATCAGTTGATGTTTGAATTTTGTTAAAATGCATAGTCCTTGGACAAAAGCACCAATTGAATGTGGCGATTAGGACATTCACCCCATAATGTGAGTCAACCCCAAATCAAGAAAAAAGTTCCATTCGGCTAGTCCACCAAACTCATTCAGTCAATCCAATTTGGCCACCACCATCTGTATTGGACTTCTGTGGTTAAAAACCTTCTACCTTGGTCTAAGCCTGTCCCACAATCCTTCCTTAACTCGCTTGTGGAGATCTCTATTCTACTCACAACTTTAACTAGTTATATTTCATTGATGGCTTGCACTTTCAAGTAAGGGATGGGAAAGTGCAGTGTACCTTCATTATGATACATAATGAGCATGATGTACTCGAAGTGTCAATTCTAAGTTACCTATCATCATTTTGAATTTGCTATATATGGTATTCTACGAGGTCGATCATTTTCCATCCGACACATTTGTTGTCACCTCTTGGCTGAAGGTATGGTGAAAGGTATTTTCAGAACGTTCTTTGCCATCTGCCCAGTGAGCACTGGTAATTATTAGCCCTTTTTTTTTCAAGTCCAGGTTATTAACTACAACATTGTGCGTGCATGTGTGTGTAGCAGACTTTGAGTTATAGTCAGTTTTGATAAATGTTATAAGATTGCATTAGCGTAACCTGCTGGTATTCACCTGTTTTGTTGGTAATAGGCATAAAAAAAAAAACAGAGAGAACTTCATAATTGAGCTAGATGGTGAATGTGATGTGACATGATATGTTTCCTCATTCAAAGACATCTCTCTCTTTATGCTGCAATGCACAATTAATAAACCCACATACAGCTTTATTTGACTTCTTTTTCTCGCTTATGATTCTCCTACTTTTTGGAATTTACAGCCAGATTGGTCTTCAGGATATCCTTGCTCTCGCTGCTCTTCATGGCTGCAAAACAAAATGCACCAGCCGAAAGACAGACATACATAATTCACATGGACGGAAGTAAGATTCCAACATGGCTTCCTTCTCCCGGGAACTCCAAACAATGGTATGAATCAGTGATCGATTCCATCACCCATTCCTCGTCTCAAACTCAAGAAGAAGAAAATGGACGAGAAACGACTGCTTCTCAGCTCCTTTATGTATATGAAACTGCCCTTTCTGGTTTTGCAGCTAAGCTATCCACCAAGCAAATCAAAGCCTTGAACAAAATTGATGGTTTTCTCTCTGCCATTCCAGACGAAATGCTATTTCTCCACACCACACACTCTCCCCAGTTTCTCGGACTGCATAGTGGAAAAGGACTCTGGAGCAATGAAAACTTAGCTTCAGATGTTATAATCGGCATCCTTGATACTGGAATCTGGCCCGAACATTTGAGTTTCCAGGACACCGGCATGTCTGAAGTACCCTCTAAATGGAAAGGCATCTGTGAGAATGGCACAAAGTTTTCACCATCAAATTGCAACAAGAAGCTTATTGGTGCAAGAGCCTTTTTCAAAGGCTATGAGGCCGCTGTGGGAAGAGTCAATGAAACTGTTGATTACAGATCACCTCGGGACGCCCAAGGTCATGGAACCCACACTGCATCAACTGCTGGCGGCAACCTTGTAGGACAGGCAAGCATTTTTGGCTTGGCAAACGGTTCAGCTGCCGGAATGAGGTACACAGCGAGAATTGCAGCGTATAAAGTCTGCTGGTCTTCGGGTTGTGCCAACAGTGATTTATTGGCTGCTATAGACCAAGCTGTTGTTGATGGGGTTGATGTGTTGTCACTCTCTCTGGGAGCTTTTCCCAGGCCTTATTATACTGATAACATTGCTATAGCCTCATTTGGGGCAATCCAAAATGATGTTTTTGTTTCTTGCTCGGCTGGAAATTCTGGCCCGTCTAGCTCCACTGTCGCCAACGCTGCACCATGGATCACTACTGTTGCTGCTAGCTACACTGATCGAAGCTTTCCAACAACTGTCAAGCTTGGTGATGGACAAACTTTTAGAGGATCGTCACTATATCTTGGCAATGCTACTAAGCAATTGGCACTTGTGTATGGAGCAGGCAGCCAAACGGCCAAGTATTGCATCAGTGGCTCACTCAACAAAAGGCTAGTGAAGGGCAAAATTGTTGTGTGCGAGAGAGGATTGAATAGCCGAACGCAGAAGGGAGAGCAAGTGAAATTGGCAAGAGGAGCAGGAATGTTACTAATCAACACTGAACGTGAAGGCGATGAGCTTTTGGCTGACCCTCACATTTTGCCTGCTACTTCTTTAGGAGCCTCAGCAGCTGAAGCCATCAAAATGTATGTAAACTCAACTGCAATGCCAACTGCTTCAATTGCATTCAAGGGGACGTTGTATGGTGATCCAGCACCATTGATGGCCGCCTTTTCGTCCCGAGGGCCTAATATAGCTGGACCAGATGTGATCAAACCAGATGTCACTGCACCAGGAGTAAACATATTAGCCGCTTGGCCACTTAACACAAGCCCATCCTTGCTCCAGAGTGACAAAAGAAGAGTGCTGTTCAATGTAATTTCAGGCACCTCAATGTCTTGTCCTCATGTCAGTGGCCTTGCTGCATTGCTCAAGTCAGCCCACAAAGATTGGTCACCAGCAGCAATAAAATCAGCACTAATGACAACGGCATACACCACAGATAACAGAAAATCACCAATTACAGATGTAGCATCTAATAACTCTGCATCAGCTATACCTTTTAGTTTCGGTTCAGGCCATGTAGACCCAGAAAGTGCTTCTGATCCGGGACTAATATACGACATTACCAAAGAGGACTATCTAAACTATTTGTGTAGCCTAAATTACACGTCTTCCCAAGTAACTATGATATCAAGAAAGAATTTCACCTGTCCTAAACAGCCAGCCCTGCAGCCCGGAGACCTGAATTATCCTTCTTTTGCAGTGATCTTCCAGGGCAATGCTAAAAGAAATACCTTCACGTACAAGAGAACCGTGACCAATGTTGGGATCCCTTTGAGCACTTACGCCCTGCAAGTTTCAGAGCCCAACAGAGTGTCAGTGATGGCAAAGCCCAAAACTTTGAGATTTGAGAAGCTGGGAGAGAAACAAAGCTACACTGTGACTTTTGTTGGGTTGGGAGGAAGAGAGGCCATAGGCAGCTCCTCTTTTGGGTCCATAGTTTGGATGTCGGGGAAGTATAAGGTTAGAAGTCCCATAGCAGTAACTTGGCAGTAGTCTTTAAGATTGTTATTGGAAACTCCAGATGGAGATAGCAAATTTCTATTGTTTTCAGTTCAGACCAGGCAGAACTCAATTATGGTCTTATAAGTTAACCTCATTCATTTCCCCGCTATGTTTTCTTTTTCTGTAATTATGATATTCTCAAAAAATGAAACTCCATTTGAGCTCTGATAACTTTCAAACGGTACAAAACGGAGGGTCCAATGTTCTGGCGATGCCAAGTAAACTTTACATGAAACGTAATAAAGAGGTTGAACTCCTCTTTGTTCTTGGATTATTGATTTATTAGTCGTTTCGAGAACTGCTTTTCATTTTTTTCCTATCCTTTTCATCGACCGCAGACAATTCAAAGTGGTCGTTTAATACAGGAGGTTGACAATTTGACAGAAACATTGACTCGAAAGCCCCTACATAACCATTGTACATCTCTCAGCAAGGATCCTGTTCAATCAAAGAGGTTTCGCTCTTCATATCCGACTGAATATGAACTGTAACATTCTGCCTTGAATTCCTTATGGTAAATTAAGGAGTTGGTCACTGAAATTAGGCAAGAATAAAGGAGATCCATGGTTACAATACAACTGAACGCCAAAATGATTTTGACGAAAGATAAAACAACAAAATTGACACTACGATGTTAAATTATAATACCTTTCTTTACTGTGCTCTATTTTGATAACATAAAAAACAAGTAATCACCACACATCAATATAACGGCTAAAATTTTGACCTCTCAAGAACAAAAAGTATATACTATGCTAAGATTTTGACCAAAGAATCCCATGCCTATGAGCAACGAGCAAGTTTCCCTGTTGATAGATGACTTGCCACGCCAAGCCCGGAAAGCACAAGGCAATACCGTGGTCAAATAAGATCAACGGCACCAGGAAAATCCTCTGGAAACAGAAGCCAAAGAATATATCATGCGCTCAAAGAAGTACATGATCAATGCAAGTCAAACAAGCGCATAATCAATGCCAATCACATAATTATACAGATTGAAATCTTCATGGGACATTTACAAGCTTGGTACGCCTACTATTGTGATCCACCTGCACCCTGAGGCCAAGGTCAGCAATTTCAGGCACATCAACAGATCCTTGAATCTCCAATTCAGCAACAATCTGCTGATTTTCTGTGTTCCCTTCCAATACGTTCCTTATAGCCCATATGCCCCACTCGCGCAGAAATGGGTTGTCTTCGTCTATAACACACTGTTGCAACAGCAGAAAAATCCCGTTCTTCTTCCTAATCTCATCCTGCACATGCTTTCTTCGGTATGCACAATTTCCAATGACTGCAACAATGTCTCTCCGGAATCCTTTATAAGGGCATAATTTGGGTGAGCAGGAAACGGTAGCTTCTTGGTTATCATTCTTCTTGAAGGCTTTCCTGATTATAGTGGGAGGCTCAAGTTCATGGAGCAAGCCTAAAAGCAATTCAAGAAGTCCAGATGACACAAGTGTCTGAACTGCATCCTCTAAATCATCCTCAAAGCTGGCCTGACCATCCCAGGCACATATGTCCTTTAAAATTGTGAGCGAGTACCCAAGAGTATTAACAATAGCAGATTCAGTCGGAAGACCAGTTTTGCCTCTCAAGTCATACCTTACAGCTCCAACAGATTTCTTGAATATTCCAAAAACACATAGTGCAAAATCATTTGAAATAGTAATTTCACCAATTCGTTCGCTTAAGATTATTGATAGAATACTCAAAATACATGCTTGTTCCGATGAAAAGTAACTGCTGCCACTCAAGTTAGCATCTTCAATATTTTGAGAATCGTGATGACAAAATAATATGGAGAACAGTGGAAAAAAGTGACTTTCCTCCAGACAGATCCTTGAGAGAAGCAAATTCAGCCAATCTTCTCTAAAACCAACTGGAATTAAAACAATCCAGAAAACAATCATAAGCACAATGTAGCCAAAAAGACAAAACAACACATAACATACAAAGAACCAGAATTTACCTACAGACACCGTCCTTACAATTTCAGCCACTACAGGCAACCCGTGATCTCCACAAAGCTCAGTAATCAGGCCCGGGCTTCCATCAACGCAAGTATAGATAATCATACACAGGGGATCACAAGTCTCCCGACTACGGACCATTGCAAGTTCAGCAAACTCATTGGGAAAGTACTGATGCCAAATGGCTCGTTGATGTACCTCTCCCGCCAAAGAGATATTTGCCAAAACTTGCAATCCCACACGAACGAGCCCATGATCCGGACCGGCGATCCCCACCCTTACAGACCTCAGGACGGTTGAAACAACGCCAACTCCATTCAGCACAATAAAGGAGTCCTGCAGGACAGTTTCTCCAGCACATAAGTTTCTCAGGAGCTTTAGAGTGAGTGACAGGTATTGACGAGCGGAAGGGTAAGGAAGTAATCGGCTAAGGTCGAGGACTGCGGGGAGAATATTATTCTTAGAAGCAAGGTCTGATCTGCCGTCAACAGTTCTTGAAGTTGCTATAAGAATTTCAAGACAATCTTTCAGGCCGGATGATTTTGAAGCTCTAAACAATGGCTGGGTGACATCGTTCTCCGAAAGCAGCCCCATCAATGATGCTTCTCCATCCATAGCGTAATCAATTTATGAGCCAGGCGCAAAAAACAGAAAAAAAAAAAAAAAAAGAGCCCAGAAATGAGCAGTTTTTAAAAAAAAAAATTTTTTACGCCGATCCTCTGAGACAAATCAACAAACAGAGGGTCTGCAAGCAAAACAGGGAAGCACAAACATTAACGAAAACGAACTAAAATGTTTCCCGTTCAAGCCTCTTTAATAGTAACTTTCTAGGGTTTCTCTCTTAATTAGGCCTCCAATCTCATTGTTGCGGCTGTGGAGGATTGCCCTGGCGTTGTTTCTGTCGAGAAAACAGTGTACCCCTTTTATCCACGTCTATTAAATGACCAACCCAATAGGGCAGCAACTGGCGTGTGAACGACCTAGTTAAATAATTAACAACCGAATTTTTTTCACCGTCGTCCGTCCTCCCGTCCCCTGTAAACCGAGATTTATCCTGTCCCTGTTGGGTTTGATTTATGCTATGTATTAAACATTTACTTAAATAATTTGATTCAATGTCTTATTCCTGCAACGATTTGGGTTTCCGTGAGCCCCTTCGCAGATAGAGAAGAAATGCAGAGTTTGGAAATTTAACCTTTGTACTCGGTTATCTGTTTCATTTTTATTCGTCAGTTTTCAAGGTGCTTGAGTGAATTGTTTTGAGGAGGGGAGGGGGCGTCTGAAATGATAATCTTTTTGACAACAATCCACACTGCCGCTTTCATTATTCAAAAGTGCTTTCAGCTTTGCTTCTCCAGCGTAACCACCCACGACAGATCATTGAATTTCTTTTCTGGGTACACACATGGTTACATTTGCAAATTCCGGACGACTACTTCAAACTTTTTGAACTACATAAAGACCAATAAATGAGAATTCAGCTGGTTTCTACAGCATGAGGGAATCCTCCACTTTCTTAAGAATACAAACTCAGATGCCCCAGGCTCTTGCACCAACCCCTATCCCTCCTCTTTGTGGCCCTGGCATCTCTCTCACGATCCTGACATGTATGTGTATCGCGATTGAGCTCCGATAAGAAGCTCCACAATTTTCCCTGCAAATTAAAAATAACTCAACTTCTTCAGTTAAACTAGTAGTCACTCAAACTATTTTATGTGGCATAACATGGGGTTTAAGCAGAAAAAATAAATAAATAAACACTATACCTGCTAGGAACCCAATTATAGGAACAGGCTCCAGCAGTTTTTCAGTGCTTTCCAGTCTTTGCCTGACATAATCAAGTCTTATGTTGCTTCTTGATTCATATTAGAAAGAGACATAACTACATGAATTTCAAAAGACATCAGTACCTCGTATACTTGCTGAAAAATGGATCTCTCATGATATAAAGTGCCCATAGCAATTTTCTTCTCTTCAACTGTTGAATAATAAATTCACCACATTTAGCTCAAATATATAAACCAATAACCACTCACTTCAACAATTATTGTTTATCAAACAGATTGATTTATTCATTCATAAAGTTCATGAGGCATATGGATTCAAGGTTCACAAGATATAATTCTGCCGAAGTCTAACCTCATCCTGTTCAGAGACAGTCAGAGAAAACTTGTGGTCTTTTCTACCATATTTTGATTTTATAAATTGTGTTAGGACACCTGTTCCGATGAAATCCACACCCAGAGAAAGAAACCAAGGGATCCACGACCGAATTCCACATTTCCGGATAAGCAGGACATAAATCAAGGGTCTGGTGATAAAAAGAAACTCCTCCATGACAAATAAAGCTCCATGAACACCTTTCTCAGATAATATCATGGACAGTGTTGGCCCCTCAACTACTGGATCTGTAAAGGCATAATTGCAAAAATTTAGTGAAGTTGAGGCATAAACTGAACTCAATTTCCTGCAATATGAAGGAACCGCCAGGATAGAAATGAGTAATTACGTGAAGGCTCCACAGTTGCATGCTGATGTTGAACCCTACGCAACCATACTGGGTCAGAAACCATCCTAGCATTTTCTCCAAACCTGCTCAATGCAGACAGTGCTCTCCCTTCTAGATTCCATTGGTTATGTCCATTATTAGTGTGTGAATGATGATGCCCATGATGACTTCTAAGCTTTGCAGAACCCGCAGGACCTCGATGGGCAGATGAGATATCCAAATTTGTTACAGTATTTGGTGTCTCACCTCCATGCAGAAGCATCTTATAACCACCATTCTGGAACAAAGCCAACCTCACTAACACCCTGGGTTTTAGGGATAGCAAACAGTAGGCAAACATTAATAGTGTGAATGCCAGACTTATGCCCAACTGAATATAATATTTGCATGCACTTGTTAACAAATGTGGCATACTTGCTTGCTTCTGTAAGAGCAATGAAATTCCATTTCTTGTCCTCACCACAGTGATGTATCGCAGCAACTTCAATTAATGTCTCCAGATCCTTTATTGCAGATATGCACAGTGAGTAAGGGAAAGAATAAGGCTCTGCAGAGCTTGACAGCATCCGGATCGGTGTCGTATCGATTATATGTTGATTGATGGCAGTGATTATGCCCAAGAAAGCAGTTACTGTAGAAGATTACTAAATTGCTAAATAAAACACCATTTTTCAGCTTTGCATGACAATCCAATACAAAGGAAAAAGAAAATTAATCCGTGCAATGAATCAGAAACTGACAAGAAGTAGCCAAATGTTACCAAAATTTCACAAAACCTGCTTCTGGTCCAATCTCTGAAGAAGAAAACCGTTCTGGAAGAAGCCAAGTCAAACCCTGTGCAGCAAAGTTCAACATTCGTATAGCAACAAAGCAAATTTATCAGAATTTCCTCATCTATAACTATGTGCTACTGGCAACCAAATAGAAAATCAAAACAATCTAAATAATCAATACACAACACAAATTTGTTCATCTGGGAAAGACATGAAGATCAAACAGCATATGCACTACAACTCCTACACAAGCATATCATATAATTGTTTCCATTTCTCAAAAAGCAATTTGCATTCACTAACACTGCCCTAAGATCCAAAAGCGCTAGCCTAGTGCATATCTTTCAAGAAGATCACACATGCCGTCTCAAGGACCAATCAGCTGGGATCAAAACATAATAATGATAATGATATTCGTTAGTCTAGAACAAATTGATAAACTCAAACTAGCAATAAAAACTCAAATTAAAATCCTGACACAGTTCAATATTAGCAATTTCCAAGATTCTATTTGTTTTTAAGCAGAGAGGTCATGTCGCCTGAACACAGACAACAAGAATCATGTAACCATAAACAATGAGCTTACGTTGGCGAGAGACTCCAAGGAGTGCACGTAGTCTTTATTCCTCCTAACCCATGTCTTATAAGCCTCCATGGCTTCAAAACATCAGCTTTCCAAATAAAAAAAAAAAATTGACAAACAGACTCAGAGCTCCACAAATTACTGCAGCAAATAAACCCAGACAAGGCACCGACTCTTTTTGGCGTTCTTGGACAAGGCCCAGCAGATGAAATGCCAAAAATTCGAAACCCTTCTGGGCAATTTTGCAGTAGAAAAAGCTGAAGCCAAGATTACCAGGAAGGCTAGAAGAGGAGGCAAATGTCAGAGAAAGTGAGGGTTTGTCCGACGAGAAGAAAGACCCCTTTTTTTTTTAAGCTAAAACGCTTTTTATCTCGGTCGTTGATTTAGCTAAGATATAATTTGGCCGTCAGATGTAAAACGCTATTTTGCGCCCAAAATGGCAATATGCATATCCCCCGAGGCCATGGCATTTTATTGGCGAAGTTTGTGAAGAAATTATTAGATAGTGACCATCAACCATTGGTGAACACATTCATTCTTGTGATATAAGTTTCCAGTTTGAATTTTTGTTAAAATATATTTAAGTATACCCCATTATAAAAAAAAATAAATTTTATTATTGAACATTATAGAATTATTAAATTTAATAACTTGAATCAGTTTACTCTACATTTTTTGATTATGAAAAAAAAAAACCATTAAAGCACCTCGCGAGAAAAAGAAAATTGAGTGGATGTGTTTGCCAGTTGCTATCAGAAATGTGACATACATCGTAATCTATAACCATCGTTAGTTTGCAATCAGGTAAATGTACAATAATCAATTGTGACATTGTCATCTCACATTCGTTCATATATGTCAAACAGTTGGGGTCCAGATAATGAACATCAAGGTCAAGAACATTCTCACTTGGGAATTGGTGGGGTGGTCAAAATTTAAGTCGAGATCATTGTAACGGAAAACGCAACTGGGGGCTAATAGATCTATTCCTACAACAACAGAAGAGTTTTGTTTTGGTTGCCGTCCTTCCCAAGGGAGCTCAAGGACATGTGTCACATGCTCGGTCTGTGCATTCATGAAGTTAATTGTCTGAGTTCTACCTAAAATATTTTAAGAATGTTATCCGTGATCCCTAAATCATTGAATCCAAAGACAAAGGGAGGGGAGGAATGATAAGAGAAAGAGGGAAACTTAACTTTGACACTTATATTAAGCAAAATTGCTTTTACGTATCCTGGGGTTTTATACACAACCCTTGCCACCATGTCCAATACGTGCTCCCCTTTGCTTCTGCTTCACTTTCCTCATTTTCTGTTTCTCCTTGGAGCTCATCTTCAGAATGTGAGGCCATGCGTATTCTTTCCCTATTTTTCTAACTTCAGATGTGCAACGTGTATTGCTGTCTTCCGTTTTTAACTGACTATTGCTACGATTTTTATAATCAACATTGTCCCGATGAATTTCAGTTGCAGTTCATTCAATTCGTATCTAACGCATTATGAAGAGATGTTAGAGTATTAAATGATATGGACCCCCAAAAAAAAAAATCAGAATCATTAGCCTCAAAGAGTAGGTGATGTTTGTATGAAATAGCATGAAATTTATTTTTAATTTTTAAGAGATTTATTTGAGTAAAAATTTCTTGTATGGACATTATTTTTTAATGGATTTTGTTAAAATTTTAAGTGTAAATTATATAAATAACAAATCTCACATTATGGGTTAAATTAAAAAATAAGTGAATGACTTATAAATTTAATGTTAAATTTATTACTTAATTAAATTTACTCAAATTTTTTTTCTATTTTTGAATTCTCACATTTTTCAATAAAAATCTCCCATATAAAGAAAGATGTAGTGTTTACCTTATAAAAGAGAAATCCACCGTAGGTACACCCAAAAATCAATGACTCTTACTTTTAAAAAATTTCTTTTTTTGAGGATGAAACTTTTTGCTCAAAAAGAGAATGTAAAATTTTTTAGTTGCTCTAATTATTTTCAATTGAGATAATACTAAAGATCAAATAACCAACAACATTTTTTTTTATTGAGTTGTAAGAAAGTATATCAATGGAATCGTGTACCTAAAAACAGATCAATAAAGTTGCATGTGTACTAAAATCTATCAATTTGTACAAAGTTTAATTCAAATAGTTTATTTCTCTCAATGTTTAATCACTGTTTTGAAACATATTCTTGACACTAAGAGACTAAAATATAGAATTCTCCATTCGGTTGCTTAAAACTTTTTATTTATTCATATAAACTTCAACACAAAAGGAGGTCATCTATAATTTATAAATAATAAATTTCAAAATTCACAACACCAAGATGCAATTTTTTTCTTTTTTTAATAAAAAATATGGTACTTATATTTTACTTGATCTCACAAATAAATTCAAAAAAATTATTATACTAACCTCTAGTTGTCCTCGTGATGTTGCTACGTAAAGGTACTCCTTTTATTTTGGGCTAAGGCAGGGAGATAACTTTCAAATTTGGGAAAAGTGCCCTTTTTCCAATTAAGGTTTTGTTTTTTAGCTAAGAATAATTTTCATACTTTGATTCTCTTATAAGTCGTATGTAGTTGGGGACTAGAACTTCTCAGTGAGTCTGTAATCATAACATAATGTGAATGTTGAGCCCAAAAATGGGACAAAGAAGATTAACTTTTTGTTTTAGGCCAACATGAATTTGCAACACATACAGTATAAAGCCTTTTTAGACGACATTTTATGGTAAAATGTGTTGATGTCCTAATTAATCACATAGGAGATCTGGTGCCCTAGTCCTTTTGAATGACTATGATTAGGAGTTTAGTGTCCCGGCTCGTTCAAGTCCAAAAATATTATCAAACTAAATTTGTTAGACGCCTAACTCAATTGTTGCTCCAAAGATTTGGATAGAACTTTCTAAATGAATGCTTAGGTGTTAAGTTTCTAGAATTTTCTCTTGTAAATATCTAAGATATTTTAAATTTAGAGAGTTCCATAAAAATTTAGAACAAATAATTGTAGTCACACATTAAGGAGTTGAAACTACTATAAATACCCTTTCTCCTCTTATTTGTAACATACCATTGAATTGCAAGTTCTCTCCTTTACAAAGTTCTCTCTCTCTCTTTCTTGTGCCTTCGATTTCCTTATCCCTCTCAAGCCTTTTTCGACTTCAAGTCGATTCTCTCAAACTCTCTTAGGCTTATTTAGTTCATCTTTTCTCACAAGGTGTCTAAGTGCCGCAAGGGTTAGCACAATCCAAGCTTAACTCCATGACAGGTGGTATCAGAGCAAGATAATCCTAGTCCTTACGTTCTTATTTGAGTTATGAGTATGGCAAGTAAGGAAGGAATCGTTGTTGCTGACATCAAGGAGCAACAAATCGAGCTTCAAGCTCATGGGCGAGAGGAGCAGCATGTTCTAACTAAACATGGGAAGTCTAAGGCTGCAACAAAGGAGACTGTAGAGTCTCGTGTGGCTATCCTAGAAAGGAGCATCACGGATGTGAGTTCCTTGGTGAGAGAACTAAGTGATCAAATTGACAATTTGATCTACGAGAATGCTGAAATCACTAGGGTTGTCAAGTCCATGATCGGAGAATTCAGCTATGCTTTTAAGGGAGAACTGAGCTCCCTTGGCCAAGAACTGTATGATCTACGAAAGTTCATTGAAGGAAAAATTCACGATCTTCGTAGAAAGATGGGTTCTCTTCGTCGAAGTAGTCTACTTTTGATGAGTACCACTGGCACAAGCAGCACTACGCACGGTCTAAAAGTTCTCAAACCTATTATGTATAATGGCATCCGTAATGCCACTACTGTGAAAAACTTCTTATTCGGCCTTGAACAATACTTTAAGGGCATTGGAGTTGTTGATGACATTGCCAGGATAAGCAATGCCTCAATTTTTTTCCAGGATGCTGCTCAACTATAATGGAGAATAAAGCATTCCGAACAGGAGAAAGGCCTGTGCGTGATCAACATATGGGAGCAATTCAAGGTTGAGTTACGCAAACACTTTGTCCCTTACAATGCAAATAACGAAGTTAGAGGGAAGTTGCGTCGTCTCGAGCAAATAGGTAGTATTTCTGAATACGTTAAGGAATTTACTACTTTTATGCTTGAGATCGATGATTTGTTTGATAAGGTCTTCTTCTTCTACTTTAAAGATGGATTAAAGGATTGGGCAATAGTAGAATTGGATCGGCAAAATTTGCAAACTTTAAATGACGTCATTGCTGCAGCTGAAATATTGATCAACTACTTGACTCATTTCAAAAGTAAAAAGCCTAACTCTAATAAAAGTGGGAGAGAGAAGGGTGTACAGATGAGAGAAGCAAGCCACAAGGAGGGAGGACATAAAAAATCCTCAAGTGGCAAGCCCAAGAACTCTTCGGGCAAGCACGATGGACCTCCGAGGCCATACTTCATCTATAACGGACCACATTAGGTTAAAGATTGCCCTAATTGTAAAGCAATAAATGTCATTGTGGCAGAACTCAACAAGGAGAAGTATAAAGAGGAGCTTCAAGCTGATTTGGAAGCTATTAAACACTTAGGTACCCTCTTCAAACTTTTCTCTCCCATAGTCCCCAAGGAGAAAAGCTTATTGTATGTTGATACGTCCATTGAAAGCAAAGTTGTGGGTGTTATGCTAGACACGGGAGCCACACATAACTTCATAGACGTCCAAGAGGCTAAACATCTAGGTCTCAAACTTTCCAAGGAAGTTGGCACCATCAAGGCAATCAATTCTGAAGTAAAGCCAATTCATGGGATAGCGGAGGGAGTAATCATCAAGATTGATGATTGGCAAGGTAAACTAGACTTTACCATTGTCCAGATGGATGATTTTAAAATGGTTTTAGGTTTTTCTTTCTTTTGCAAAACTTTAACTTTTCTCGTTCTTGCATCAAATTTCCTTGTAATTCTCGACAACCACAAGATCCAAGTGATTCCGTTGAAAAGTATGGAGAAATCTAAAGCATCAATGATTTCTGCCTTGCAATTCAAACGGGGTTTTAAAGTGGATCAAAGTTATGTCACCCTCATGAGGGAATTAAGGGATGAGGAAGACGTGACAATGCCTACTCCTGCACTCCCACAACCTATCGAAGTTGTCCTTGAAGAGTTTAAGGACGTGATGCCTTCGGAGTTGCTTAAGAAGTTACCTCCCAGGCGAGATGTAGATCATCACATCGAACTGGAACTAGGTGTCAAACCCCCTGCCATGGGTCCTTATCGCATGGCACCTCCAGAACTCGCGAAATTGAGGAAGCAACTTAAAGATTTGCTTAACTCATGTTACATCCAATCATCTAAAGTCCCTTACAATACTTCAGCCTTATTCTAAAAAAAGAAGGATGAGCCACTACAAATGTGCATAGACTACTGAACCTTAAACAAGTTAACCATAAAAAATAAGTACCCAATTCCACTAATAGCCGATCTCTTTGATCAATTAGGGAAACCAAGGTACTTCACGAAACTAGACTTAAGGTCAGGGTACTATCAAGTTCATATAACACCTGATGATGAGCCGAAAACTGCATACATAACGTGTTATGGAGTTTTTGAGTTCTTAATTATGCCCTTTGGCCTCACCAACGCCTCTGTTACCTTCTGCACGCTAATGAATAAGATACTTCATCCTTTCTTTGATAAATTCGTAGTAATTTATTTGGATGACATAATGATCTACAACAACACCCTTGAGGGGCACAAAGATCACTTGAAACAAGTCTTTCAAGTTCTACACGAACATGAGCTCTACGTCAAGAATGAAAAGTGCTTTTTTCAAAGTAAAAGGTGGATTTCCTTGGTCACAAGATCAAGGATGGCAAGCTTATGATGGATCGAGTAAAGATCCATGTCATTCAGAAGTGAGAGCCTCCAACAAAGGTCCCTAAATTGCGATCATTCTTGGGACTGGTTAACTACTATCGACGGTTTATCAAGGGATATTTTGTCATAACTGTACCATTGACGTAACTACTCAAAAAGAATGTCACATGGCATTGGTCGAAGGAATGCCAATCTTCCTTTAAGAGATTGAAACACTCAGTTTCTAAGAAACCCGTCATGGCACTACCTGACTACAAGAAGGTTTTCGAAGTTCACATAGATGCTTTTAACTTCGCCATTGGGGGAGTATTAATGCAGGATGAGCATCTCATTGCTTACGAAAGTCATAAGCTAAAAGATATGAAGAGGCGATACACCATCTAAAATAAGGAGATAACTGTCATCATCCACTACCTACGCACATAGAGGCATTATTTGCTTGGAAGTCAGTTTGTGATTATGACTGACAATGTCGCTACAAGCTATTTCCAATCACAAAAGAAGCCAAGCCCTAAGCAAGCTCGTTGGCAAGACTTCTTGGCTGAATTTGACTACAAGCTCTAATATAAGCTAGGTAAGACTAATGTTGTTGCTGATGCGTTAAGTCAAAAGACGGAATTAGCGTCATTAACCACCAGCACACCAAAGAGTGGCTTCCTTGAACGAATCAAGGAGGGGACGTCACAAGACAATTTGCCCAAGAATTTGGTAGGAATGGCGAGTGAAGGGAAGACTTGATAGTTCTAGCTAAACGATGAGATTCTCATGACGGTTAGTCAACGAACCTTCATACCTAAGTGGGGAAACTTACGAAAGGAAGTTCTTAAGGAGTGTCATGATTCTCTATGGGCTGGTCACCCAGTTATAACACGAACCCTTGGCCTTATCCAATAAAGTTATTATTGGCCATAAATGCAGGATGATGTTGAGACCTATGTGTTGACTTGTCTTGTTTGTCAACAAGACAAGGTAGAATAACAATGCCTCACCGGTCTACTTGAGTCACTATCAATTGCCGAAAAACTTTCGAAAAGTGTCTCAATGGACTTCATTATGGCCTTACCTAAGTCTGATGGATTTGGAAGCATCATGATGATTGTTAATCGATTCAGCAAGTACGTCATCTTCATTCTAGTTCCCGCTGATTGCAAAGTCAACGAAACAGCTCACCTATTCTTCAAGCTGATTTGAATTTCTCAACCAACTTCCATCCCTAAAGCGATGGTCAAACCAAATGCATCAATGCTTTGTTGAAACAATACCTATGACACTATATCAGTGCCCATCAATGAAATTGAGCAAAGTTGCTTGATGTTATCTAATTCTCCTATAACCTCCACAGGAGTGAAGCAGTAGGCAAAAGTCCGTTTGAAATCGTCACAAGACAACAGCCTCTAACTCTAAGTGTTGTTGCCTCTTCTTACACGGGAAGCAACCCTGCTGCTTACAAATTTGCAAAGGAATGACATGAAGAGGTGGACATCACAAGAACCTACCTTGACAAAGCTATCAAACTAATGAAAAAGTGGGTTGATGTCAAGCAACGCCCGAAAGAATACGCGGGAGGAAACTTGGTGGTGGTAAAGTTGCTACCTAACCAATTCAAGTTGTTGCGTAAAGCGCATAAAGGCTTAGTGAGAAGATACAAAGGTCATTCCCCATAATCAAACGGGTAGGGAAGGTTGCCTACCAAGTCCAACTTCCCCAAAATTCAAAATTTACAACGTCTTCCATGTAAGTCTTTTAATGACTTTTCATGAAGATACCGAAGATCCAAACCATAGGGAAATCTAAACGTGCACCAACTGCCGTCATCACCGAATTCAACAAGGAAGTGGAATTTATCTTTACTGATAGAATGATACGAAAAAGAGGAGTTCCTAACTACACTGAGTATTTAGTCAAATGGAAATATCTACCAGACCATGAGGTTAGTTGGGAATGAGAAGATTTACTTTGACAATTTACAGATCACGTACAACGTTATAAAGACGAAGACGTGACGAAGATGTCACGAGATTAAGTGGGGAAGGATATCACTATTCATCTAAGTCTAAAAATATTGTCAAACTAGACCCGTTGGACGTCTGGTCCAATTGTTGCCTCAAAGATTTGGTTAAAACCTTCTGGATGAATACTTAGGTGTCAAGTGTCTAGAATTCTCTCTTGTAAATATTTAAGATATTTTAGATCTAGAGAGTTCTATAGAAATCTGAAACAAACAATTATAGTTACACATTGAGGAGGTGAAACTATTATAAATACCTCTTTCCTCTCATTTGTAACATACTATTGAATTACAAATTCTCCCATTTGCAAAGTTTTTTCTCCCTCTTTCTTGTACTTTCAGTTTCTTTGTCCCTCTCAAGATTCTCTCGATTCCAAGTCAATTCTCTCAAACTATCTTAAACTTACTTAATTCATCTTTTTTTACAAAATATCTAGGTATCGCGTGAGTTAGTAAGATCTAAACCTAACTCCATAACATTAGTGTGGCCAACTTGATACAATACTCTCTTGTTGAGCTGCTGTCTTTTGCATTATGAATATGGAGTTGTGACTTTCCATTGTACAAACGAGCCTTGTTAACTTTCTTGACCATTGAAGTTGCTGGATCAAGGCTGACGCTTTAAATCATTCAGGAGGTTTGGTTGAGCTGCTGTCTTTTGCATAATGAATATGGAGTTGTGACTTTCCATTGTACAAACGAGCCTTGTTAACTTTCTTGACCATTGAAGTTGCTGGATCAAGGCTGACGCTTTAAATCATTCAGGAGGATGGGTTGCGATTAAATTTTTACTACAGAAAGTATTTGGTACTTTGCCAGGTTGCTGGAACTGCATAACTTGAATAAGAGTGTGAAAGATTTACTTGTAGAGAGTAGTTTGCTTGCGTAAGGAAATTTTAACAACGTTGTTTGATTAGATTTAGAAGCAATGTTATTTCCGCCCATACGTGAGGCATCAAGAACAATAAACTGGGACTTCATGTCTCTTCAGGATCATTTACCAGAGCACCCCGATTGGGCCATTCCTTTGAGCCGTAAATGCCATAGCAAGGCGAAGGCTCCTTGCACCAAAACATCGAAAAGAAGGCATCCACTATGATGAGGTTCCTACAAATGAGTCGGATGTCCTACCTTCATTTTTCTACAAAGACTCTTGTTCTAACTCAAATATGTGACTACTAGATCACAATGTAATAACCTTTTGATTTTCATATAGTTTGCCCTTCTAGAGGCTCCTTGCAAGAGACATTTACCTTCATCCATGGGATTATACGGCTTCACATTCATCCAACTACTTTTATGCAGCAAAAATCTTTGACAACCAAAGATCCAAACCCGGATCATCATCATTAAATATCCAGCTATTTCATAAACAAACACCATACAACACCTATCATGTGAAAATTGTCTTTTTTTTTTTTCAGTGGGGAAAAGAATAATCTATGATCTAAGATTGGTACAACTGAGTGTCTCCAGATAGTTTGATAGCTGGGTATAAAGCATGAAATTAAAAACGTCACTTATTTTCACCACAAAATGTCTGTAAGAATACTCTCACCTAAATTGACCCACCAGAAACATCATCCCAAATATGACAAATTTACGGTTCCCCTTAAACAGTCCAATGTCAGTGGAATCTGCCTGCATATAACTCAGACAAACTAGTGAGAATGTATAATTAGGCCTTTTGCTTTCCTTTTCGAAGTCTCTCTAATTCTGCTTCTGCATCTTGTAGTTGTTGCCTAAGGGTAGATATCCTTCGCTCCAAACCTTCAACTGTGCTTCTACCAGTGGAAGGCTGATATGGCAACAGGAAATGCCTTGAAAAAGCTTTCAGAGCTCCCACCCCAGTAACCTATATTATCAGATATAGCTGATCAAAGGGCTCATCAACTTACAAAAAATATCTTTGATCTCGACATGTGAATTCTCCGGGAAGGAAAAAAAAAATGCATAATACAGATGCAAGAAGCCACCAACAGCATCAAAAGGAGAGTAACCCGCAGTCAAAAAATTGATGTGTGCTTGTCAAAATGTAGATGGAAAATAGTATAAAAAATTTCAAAAACTGGAAGTCATCAATAATCCAATTATGCAGAGGGCACTATATTTATGCAGCAAAATATCTACTGAATTAAGGCACTGCATTGGGGGTACCTCTTCTGGTAGCAATGGGAGCTTGGTAATGTGAAAGTCATCATACAACATGTAGAACTGATCAAGGTACTTTTGTTGCATACGCATTCTTGCTTTGAGTAATTTGGACTCAACATCTACAACAATAGAGCAGACCAACTAGCAGTCAAACTTTTGTTTCAGCAAGAATATGAAAACCCAAAAGTTGAACAAGTGCCATGGTGAAATACCTTCTTCATCATAAATTACTTGGTTGATGATAATGTTGTGTGTATCTATCTCAAACTTAGTAAGTTCCTGGACAGTCTCTCTGTTTCATAGAGAGAAAGGAACTCTGGAATGCAAACACAGACAAATGTTGTTAAATCCTACACCCAAAGGAATAAAAGTGGGTTAGAAAGATAGAACAAGACAGAATTTGAAAATTATCTTAAAAATTGGCAACTTCAACAACTGAGCAGAACAGCCAGCCAAATTGCAGAAGTAGTACAATGATAATATATCAAGATGGAAGCCACTGCTCAAATCTGAAGAAATTATAAGCACATCAAGGTCACTTTTTCTTCTTTTTTTTTTTTTGACTTGACATCAAGGTCACATTGATTAACTGAAAAAGTTGAACAGAAATAACAAGAAACCTTTTTCAATTACTTCTCTTGATGAAACAGCAACATATTTTCTTGTATTTTAACACCAAATTAGAAAACAAAAGGGCCACAAAACCAGGAATACCACCCTATACATATCATATATAGGTCTTGGAGCAATCAGCACATAGTAGACAAGTACACGCATCTTGTTGTATCAAAATTTCAATCATTACAGCCTTTATGCCTCATGAAGAAAATATTATCCATGGCAACTACAGAAATACAAAAGAGGAGGACATGACTAGAAATTTAGAAGATGAAAGCAAGACATATACATTCAAATTTGGCATCTAGAAAGTTAGGCTCAAAAGGGTTAATGGAAGATCATCATGTAAATGCCATTCAGAATGCAATCAGTTAGAAAGGGAAAATTGCGAAGGCACTACCAAGGGATAAGCAAACTATTACTGGGGTAAAAGCAAAGCATGTGAATGGAGATCTTACTGGGTCTTTAAATTGTTTGTTGACTTGTTCAATTACATCTTTCATGCCCTCAAGCCTTCCCAGAATTGCATCCTCACCAAATTCATCTTCTATACCAAAGAGGCGGGTCATCTGCCATAAGCAATTTGAATACTTATAATGACATCATCACCATATCAGAGGCCAGTTATAACTGGGCAGCAAAAGGTAGCTGTCAAACTTATAAATCTTTTTCTGAGCATCAAAACAAGGATATATTGAATTTATAATAAACCTCAGTTAAACTCTGACATCAATACAAAAATCTAAAAAAGAAAGAAAGATATTCCACATGCATTTTTCAAAGGCACAGCAGCTGTAGTTTCCACAACAGCAAATAAATATCAAAGTCTAACTAAGAAAGACTGTGAAAATACATAAAAAAGACATCTTTCCAAAATTCAGGTTTTTTTCTTCCTTCCTTTTTATTTTCCTGCCCTAGGGCCAGCAAGTAACCAACAAAGAATATTAGGCATAAAATATCCACCCATCATGGATTGTAGAATCTAATTTTTCTAACAAGTTCTATACCTGATTTGATTGGAAAATATAAACACCTAAGCTGTCATAAAGTGTTGCACAAAATTAAAAAGAGAATGACCACACAAAATGGGAAAGAATGATCAGAGTATAACTTAAGTCTCAAGACAAGAAAACTTCAACAAATGACAAAATGACGCTAATAGTACTTTAATGTCTGCTTGGAAAAAAAGGAAAAAAAAAAACACTTGTCCATGAACTAAGGTGGAAGACAGTACAAGGGGCAATTTTCATACCCAAAAGAGCAAGAAATCATTACATACTGACTCGGAATGTCATAATAGTGTGTGATGACACCCAAGTGCACACCTGATTCAATAGGCCTCCAAATTTGCTTTTCAAAGTCATCATTTTTTCAAGTCCCTTCTCCAAAGTCGAAGGAAATTGCAATAGTCGGAGCGTATGACCAGTTGGAGCTGTATCAAATACAATAACAGAATAATCCATTGTTTGCACCAATCTGCAGCCAAAAAAGAATTGTAGATCCATGTAATTAAAAGGGCTGCTTGAGAATAATGGATCTACTAGTCTAAGAATAGTTATGTATAATTTCTCTTAGCAATACATTTAGAAATAATGGGAAAGATGTGTGATTGTCAGTAACGAAGAAAAAAGCCTAATGTGAAACTTCATGATACATACATAGGAAATACTTTGAGAGTTAGCTAAAAAGTTTCTCAGCCAATGAACCTTGTAAGTAAACATCTATACAGCATGCTTCAAAATGCCTCACAAAAGATTCACATCATAAACTTCTTTTTCTACCATGATACTTCAATTGTACCAAATACACTTCTTTAGATTTATAAGAAAGACAGTGAGAGTCCTAAACCATACTTAAAACTAGACATGAACTATGAAATTCCACCACCAAAAACAACAGTCATGCCATCAGTTCACTTAGTCCTTTATCCACTTAAATGCATTTGGACAATGCAGGATAATGAAGTTGAAAGAAACATAATTCTTACTTTAACATTTCAGAAAAACTCATTGCCTCGTCGATTCCAGGGATTGCATTTGCCAGCTCTGAAAACAAACTATCCATTCCTTCATTCCCACCTACATCTTCATTCTCCACAGCAGGATCCACCTCCTGAAACAGATATGTCCAACCCAATTAATGAGACAAATAGTTACTTAAAAAATGAATAGAAAGTCTGAATATTATCAACTCCCCGAACAATTTACAGACATGGGCGGCTCAGAAATCCATCCTTTTAAAGATATTTTCTTCAGGACAAAAATTCCAGAACAAATACCACAAAGCCTTCATGATATAACCTATTTATCTAAGAATTTCCTTCCGTAGAACCAAATATTTCACAAATCAACAATCAAAATAAAATAAAATAAAAGAAACCAAATTTATCAACTGGGAAGTCCCCAATCGCTCCCAATAACTCGAATCCAAATCAAAACCACACACCAAATGCCCCAAGGGTTGCAACTTGCCAACAAAAAAAAATGCCAAAATCACATTACCATAGCATAGAGATTGGTGAATCCATGAACCAAAGTGGGGCTCTTGGTAAATCGTTGCTGAAACGCATCACTGAGATTGTGAGCTGGGTCAGTGGATATAATCAATACAGAGGATCTGACCCTTGCCAAAAGAATCGAGAGAATCGAACTGCAAGTCGTCTTGCCGACGCCACCTTTGCCACCCACGAACACCCACTTGAGGCTCTCTTGATCCAGTATGTTCTGCACTGTTCCCTCCGGCATGTCTGCAGCCATCTTTCCTCTTTTTTTTTCTTTTGTTTGTTTTTTTTTTTTTTCTTCTTTTTAATGGGTGGCTCTTTGTTGATATGTTCGATTAAATTTGCGTTGATTCGGAGGATCCTATGATCAATCTGCGTCGAAGTTCACGTAAGAAAAATCTTCGTGTAGATTTTATTCAAGATTTCTCAGGACAGCGCACGATAACTGGGGCAGACTAACATGTACTGCCAGTAAGGGCACGCTTGCCACCGTACGCCACCGATTTAACTAGGGTTTTTTTTTTTTTTTGACAAAATAACGAAGTTTTAAAAGACTAATTTTTCACCTATAAACTCTAACTAAATCGTTTCTAAGATTAAATATTGTTAATTTAAGTCTCAATTAGCGTTAATTATTTTTTTTTTTCGAAAATAAGAAAGCTTTATAAAGGGCACATCCTATATGTAAAGGGGTTGGAATCACATTTCACAATTATTTGTGTTGGCCATTCGCATGTTCCTGCTACTAAAATAGGAATAAAATATATCTTTTTTCTTTATATTGTGTTATTATTAAGCAAGTGTACAAATTTGTTTGTGAGTGAGATGAAGTGTACATTTTGCACTATTGCTATGTGTTCTTTAAAGTTTGTAGGATTTGAATGACAGCTTTAATAATCATTGGTTTATATATGGATGATGATATATAATTTATAATTTATAAAACAAATAACATTTAATAAAAATAGATAAATAGTTTTTGAACAAAAATTATTGATCGTTTTCACTGATACAATTGTTTGGCCCTCAAAAAAAAAAAAAAAAGAAAAAAAAAGAAAAAGGGTTTGTTGTTCTTCTATAAGCTAATAAACCAAGTACACACATTAAATCCCAGTTGTAAGTAGGCTGATAATCAAGATTAACAAGCTACAATTTTTCCCATGTGCTATTGAAAGGGCTTCCTCACGTTCTCGGCTTTGGTTTATTACAACAATTTCTTACTTGTGTTTGTAGGTGAGGCTACTGAAGCTTCAGCCGCCTGGTAATTCTGTATTCCACCAATACAGTAAAAGGGACAAGTCCACCATGAAAGAAAATGACAGTTACTGGGATGCCTGGTACAAGTAAAGCAAGACTCATAGCCTATGAAACTTTAATGGTATGGCCAAATAGGCATCCTTCAAGTAACAAAGATTGATGGTTAGCGGCGGCTTGATTTTGGAGAACCGCGTACAGCAAACTAGAAGGGGTATTTGATCTGTACAAGCGCAACATGTATGTATGTAAACAAGAGATGATGAACTAGTAGAAGGAATTATAGGCGTAGAAGGTGGCAAAAATGGAGAAGATACACATGAAGAGGGAAGGGACTAAGGTGATATTCAACAGCCTGCTTTCACCCAGGGACCCACATAATGTTATCGTGCCATCTGCAATTACTCGGGCCAAGGTTCCAGCTTCTGTCGAAAGTAATCCTCCATTGTATGTCCCACGAGAAAGCCTCGATGGCATGGCCCGAGACAGAAGGGACAGGTTAACACCTAGTGATTGTCAAGTAAAATGATTATAAATGCATAGACATATTAATGAACAGGCCAAAACATAAACAACCTCTGATGATTTTGTAACTGCAGATACCTTCAAGAACTTCCGCAGAGACGAATGTGATAACCGCTGAACCGACGTATTGAGGAATAGAATAAGTTGTCAATATATTGAAACACAGAAGTATCCCTATGCACAACAGAATTTCAGAGGCCAGCAGAACTTGCCTGCAGACAGGCATCCGAAAAAACAAGAATTTATCAGTGTTGGTGTGTAATGCTCCAGCAACCTGGTCTTCCGCTTGGGTTACAAGCTTCAATCAGGAATGAAAGTAACTATGAACTTGCATCACGTACATCTCATGACATCCTGTATTGTGGGTTATCTTGCATAATTTTTAAAAGTAAAAGAAAAACAAAAAGCACATCCCAATGCGCAAGTTTCTCACATTATGGAGGGAGTATCAGTTTTACCTTGTTTCTGAATCATGATAGAGTAACCTTATTATTTTACTTATTCTTCTTCATATGGTGTTGACCCTTATCAAAGAGACAGCACATTCAAAGTTCAAGCTATTCTAGTCACTGATAAAAAGGTAAATGGAGCAAAAATGTACTAGAAGCTGATTTTCTTCCTCTCACATTACAATTACCTCTCTTCAAACATGTTGCTGATGTAGTTTCCAACAACAACGTTCACAGGAAGCACCGTCAACCCAAGACATGCAAGAAAAATTGCTACACTGTTGGTTGACCAACTAAAGTAATATCCTGTGACAACACTTGATTCGGCAAGTAAAATCTCCATTGCATATTTGAGCTTGAAATAAAGAAATAGTTGAACCTGTTCAGAAACATGTTAAAGATATGAAGGACATTAGCTGAGATGAGGAATGTAAACCAATATTACATGGCCACGACAGAGACCATAAAAATACTTCGCTTGGATTCATTTGTGCTTGTTCTTTGATATCATCTTACTTCATTATTATCATAAAAAAAAGAATATTATATTAATAATTGAGAAAACATGAAAAAAAAAAACTGAGTACAATGAGGACAACAAAATTAACCATCCCAGTGAGAGACTCCTACCATAGAGAATCATTATTGTCATCACTGTGTGTGGATTAAATATCCAAAGTGCAGCTAAAGCATAACTTAAATACAGTTTAGCACCTTCACAGATGGTGTGATCAAGTGATATGCCTTAACAATTGAAGTGACTGGTTCAAGACTTCCTTCAGAGTCTTCGTCATTTTCATCATCCTCCTGAAGTTCTTGGTCTGCAGCTTCACCATGATGTGTAGGTTCTGATTTGGAAAGCAATGGTTGTGTAAAACCACTCTCTACAGTATCAGTTATCAACGGCCCTACAATGAAGTGTTTGATTAGGTATCATGGATTCACGCACACGCATATATGTTAAAGCATAATGGAAATTCCAAATGCAAAATGATGAATTTGCAAGTATAATGAATTCAATGTATAATTTTTGGCACGAATAAATGTTCCTTGTCCTACCAATCAAATCAACTACTTAACTGAGTCCATAACCCTTCAGGCCAGCTTTTTCATACCCGCTAGTGCACATGTAATGCAAACAGGCAATGCTGTCATATCACTCAGCCTAACTTACTATAGTGAGAATTACCCATGCGAACTAGAAAATTAGCCAGAAGCTACAGAGAAGGCTCGTGTAACCAAGGGAAGAACGAAGGAGAAGAAGAAGAAGAAGAAGAGAATGTTGCGTTTTTTGGTTTCTTTTTTTTTTTTTTTACCAGTATCAGGACAACTAGCTAATGATTAATGAATGAACAGAAGTGATATTATTCATGCTATTGTGGTAAGACTTCAATCAGAACTGGGAAATTATATGTACTTTCACAGCAAGAGTTTGATCTTGATGACGAACTGCCATCAGCTTCCTGTGGCACAAGATCTTTCAGTTGCTGACTAGGCTCCCTAAAAGATGTCCACAGCCAGAGAAGATATACAAGCCACGAAAGGACCATTATCCAACCAGGCAGAGTTTCCTCATTGAAGGTAAGCTTATAAATCTTGAACTTAGTTTGCAATAAGCATGCAATAGCTGGACCGCAAGCCATTCCAAGTGCACTTGCGCTGACAAATCCTGCAGAAGCCTGCATTCTCAATTTGAGTGGTACACAATCACTAATATAACGCCTGTTAACAGCTCTTGCAGAACCTAACCTGAAAATGGTCATTTGTCTCATTGATTAATACAAAATTCTTGTTGACAATAATAATGGATTAATGTAATACAACAAACATAATCGAATCCAAACGGAAGACTTTCTTATGCAGCAACTTAAAAGAAGACAAATAACTGCCATAAAACATTCAGATTATTGTGATAGCAACATGATACTATTGTTAACTCTGAGTTCTAACGACTGAACCTAACACAAGCAATTAGAAAGAATTATATGTACAAAATGAATTTGATTGTTCCCATCTGACAAGTTTTTTCATCAAAGCAAACCAATCTTTCCAACCAGTCAAGAATCAAAGAGTGGAATCAGAAAAGTTCAAACACCCCAATGGTAGCCACCATCAAAATCAAGTGTCCATTTAACTGCTCAAACAATGAATAAATGAACAAATGAAGCTACTCACCCACAGAAGAATCGACCAAGCAGGAGGACTGGGATTGATTTAAGGTCATAAGCCAGGGCGTACAAGGCGTTTCCCACGAGTAGAACAATGCTACTAAATGCAAGCGGTCTCAGATGTGACCTGTTTGACCAGGCACTAAAATATACTGAAGAAAGCATCTGTGCAACAGCCATCGACCCAATGATGACACCACAAAGAGTTGCTTCAGCTCCCAGGCTCATGGAGTAGGTGTCGGCTGTTGGGACAATTATATATGTGTTGACCATATACAAAAATGCATTTACCAGGTTCAGAAGAAGTGATATAAAATGATATCTCTGTTCAATAAATTGCTCTTCAGATGGAGTTGTTAACTCCTCTTCAATAATGAATGCATGCTTGGCCAAAAACTTGAGGAAATTTGTCGACTTTGATAACCTGTTTATAGCTGCTTTAACAGAATCAATGACAGGATCCTGCAAATTTATCCATTGAAGTGTAATTCAATGGACGAAATCAACTTTCCCATCAATTACAATTTACATGCTTTGGTTGAGTAAAAAATCAATGTGGTGTCTGTAAATTGTAGAGTAGAAATGTGAGCAAGTGTTTGTTCTTTTTAGATCTATCCTTCTTGAAATCGCTTTCTTTTTCTATTGAAAAAGGGTGTCTCAGTGGACCAGACTCCGACACTGTAGACATGGAAAAGGATAGAGATGTCTGCATCCTTACTTTTATTTTCACAAAGAGACTGTTTCCACATTTTTTGTCTATTCAATGCCAAAATATATCAGATTGCATTCATACAGCAAGAATTGAAGAATAACTGTAAATGCCAATAAAACTAAAAACGCATTGTTTAAGAGATTAAAAGAGGGCAACACTAGTTCATATAATTTTCAGTGGATATGAGGGAAAACCGGGTGGGATAATGCTGATTGATCATATATTGAGAAGCAGTTTCCCCTATCGTCGTGCAGGTCTGCAAGATTGCGACAAATGGCACCAACAACAGCCCCAATACCCTATAGTTTGAACAACTTTCTGTTAGGTAACCAAGTGACATGACAAGCAATACCCAAAAAAAAGAAAAATCCTGGTGAGAGTAACATCAAACTGGTCACTTAGTCATGGACAAAGCGCTGAAGATAGCAGATTACCACGTGCTTGAAAACCTGTTGAAGCTGGGAATAAGGATGGTTTGCACGGGTTTTGACATAGTAGTCAGTGAATTTGTAACCAAAGCGCTTATCAAATTTTTTCAGAATTTTACGCAAACCAATAGCATTCATCTCAACAAAAAAGAGAAGCCTTAAGAGGTCCTGTCCAGCTGCTCTATATGCTTCTCTTAGTTCAGATATTTTATATCCATCTAAATGCTGTGAAAGAGCATCCTGCTGTTCTCCAAGATTTGACAACCTTCTTGCCAGTAGTCCTTGTTGTTCCAGCAGAAACAAGACAACCTTTTCCATCTGAAATGGTATGAGAGCCAGAGAAAGGGAAAAAGAATTCATAATTTGCAATTTGCCAAGCATCCTGAGTTCAAAATGGAATGGCTTACAGGCTCTCAGTTGTGCATTATCAGTAGAATATTGGTGGATAAGCTATACCTAATTACCTATCGTCCGACCAAACAAAAAAAAAGGGTATGTATACAAATTTCCAAAATCAATGATAAATTATTCATGTCTATCTGCCCGCTCAAATGCAAAACCTACTACAGGAGCATTGCAAACACATGTACCAAGGAGCACTGTAACTTATATTTGACTAATTCGTCATAGAATAGGCCACGGTCCGAGCCAAATATCATAGAAAAGCAGATAAATCAAGCAGACTTTGCCTGTTAATATATGTCAAGCATAAAGATAAAGATACAAATCCAGATAAAAATTCTGTTACCATATAAAGATACAAATCTGGATGAAATTATGTTATGCAAGATAATCAGAGAAAAACTATGTCTCGGGGGGGGGGGGTCATATTTCCTGCAGTTGTATGAAGGAATACATAAGCAGAATTGATGTAATCCTTAATAACCTGACTGTCCAGGATATTTGAGAAGTCCTTCAGCACATATCGTTGTTGATTTTCTGCTCCAACTTGGACTTGTTGCGCGTATCGTTTCACTTTCTTCTTCAATAACTTGTAGTCGATATAGTATCTGCGAGAAGAGAGGTGAACTGCGAGCATAAACAATAAGGAAGGGGATTATATGTAGCTCATGCACAGAAGATCATCAGAAGGCATACCCTTGCCATTCTTGAATTTGATTTTCTTTCAATTTCTTCCCGAATGCTACCATATTTCAGGGCCAAAAAAGATGCAATGCACTACAACAACAAAAAAAACAAATAAATAAAGCGCTAAATCAGACACCCACATGAAACCTAAGAGAAGACATCGAGACCATACATTGATAATAAAACAATCATGAACTCTGCTTTTTTTTTTTTCTCATTATCATGATCTGGGGTAGACATGTTCGTTTTATATGAATCAGCTGTCAAGATGATACATTTATGCACGATATCAAATCCCAGTAATTAGTAGAGAAAGAAAGAAGGAAATTGAAAGATTTAAAAGCACAGCATTTCCTACTTTCCAATCAAACAAACCGTCAGTCGCTCACTCTGAAATGATAAAAAAACAAAAAAAAAAAAGGAAAAGTCGTGCGAAAATTTTGTAAATGATAGTTTACGGCAATATAAATTTCAACAGCTGCCCCGATCTGCCTTGATGTTTTATTAATTATCGTGACTGTAAGTGAAATTAGAACTCGAACTCGAGACTTCACTTTAAACACAATTTCAATACCATTAAATTAAAGCTGATTGGTTGCCTTGATTTTCTTTCTTTTCTTCATTCTTTCGATGGCCCACGAGGCACCGTAAGACATGGTTAGTAGATTTAAGACTTCTGACGTCCTGACGCAGCCCTGCCGAGCTGTGAGTAGTGGGTTTAGGCAGAGTGCAAGCGGTTTTTTTTTTTTTTTTTTTTTTTTTTTTGGTGGCTTTATTCATGCAAAACCGTTATTATAAAGAATCCATGACTTAATTTTCATAAGCAAGGCAACAATTTTAAATCTACCAAAAATCAATTCAATCCGTCATCATTTATTATTTTTAAAATTATATATACTCCAAATAAAATGATAAAAGAAAAAAAATAATGATACTTATCATTTAAAATAGTCATCTACCAGTGTTACCTTGAAAACAAGTCCCTGCCTGTCTATAGAATGCATGGAGAGGTTGACAAGCATATTCCAACAGCCAATGTTAAGAGTTTAAGTGTATAATCCAACTAACATTAGAAGATGTCGGATGCAAAATTATTCCATCGGTTGTAGACGAATAGGTAGCGTACAAGAATCAAATTGTGCTAATAATCTTGATGACCCAAGAATGAAAACAATCAAATTCAGGTGGAAGTTTGTAGTTTCCCAGCTTGAAGTTTAAAAACTTTATTCTGGAAATTCAATCGGAGACAACACAAAAAGGACATTCGAGTCCAAGATTAGAGCCACAATAGTTTATGAAGATAAAATAAAAGTCGAAATCATGTGCTTGAACTGTTCCAAATCCCCAACTCCCCCCAAAATTGATTCCTCTGTGATTTTTGTACACGTACGAGACAGGCAATAAGTTCACAGCTCGTTAAAGTTTTCGTGCATGTTTGTCGTTTGGATGGGGCAACATCAAACTGTTTAAGGATTTAAATTTTCTCTTCCCTACGCAAACAACATGACATACGTCGTTAAGTAGCATGCACATGTATAAATGAAAATTGTGAACTTGACTTACGGTCTTTTAGTGGATGAGCTTTGAGGTGACTAAGAAAAGAACTGAGGTGAGCTGGGGAAAATTTTTATCAACACTTCAAAGAAGAGAGAACTGCCAATCTTTGTGGGAGGTTCGCTGAGGTTCAGGGAATTAAGAAGCACCATGGGGGTTCAGAGAAGAACACCGGTGAAAATGGAGGGGTAATACAGTCCTTTTATATACGTTCGTGAGTTTAAAAAAGCTCATTAGTATTGTCAAAAATATTATCATGATCCCCCCACGAGGCTAACTCGAGGCTCCTCCTAATTAATTAGTACAATCATGCCCACCAATTCACTCCTATAACCTCCACAATTGTCTCTTTAGGTGGTTGTGTTCTGTCGCCCGTTTGTTTTTGCCAGCTGACCATGGCTACAAGCTACACGTGTCAGATAATGGCTTCGTAATGGTCCTTAGAATAATGAAAGGCCACGATGCTTTTTGCAATTCTATGGTCCACGCGTGCTCGTCCTTTTTGTAGGCGTTCATTTGAGTGTTTTTTTTTAGTTGTTTTTATTTTGTTGTTTGTTAATTATTATTATTTATTTTTTATCAATAATTTTTTCTTAACAAGATTTTTATGAGAGAGAAAAAGAACAGAAAAATAGTAAAGAAAGAAATGATAGATAAAAAAAATAGCAGAGAATGAAATAAAGAGAAAAGAAGTAAATAGAAATGGTAGGGAAAAAAAGTAAAAGAATAAAAAGAAAAATAGTAGAGAAGAAATGGGTGACTAGAGAGAGAATGTAAAAAAAAAAATCATAAAGAGAAAACATAAAAAGAGCGAGTAAATGAAAAAAGTGAAAGAAGAAATATTAAATAACCCTGAATAGTTTAAAAAAACAAAAAACAAATTGGAAAAAAAAACTCATTTTAAGGATTTTTTAAAATTGTTTCAAAAAAAAAAACTTTGAGCTTTTTAACAAAAGAATAAAAAATAATTACAGCAACCAAACAAATTTTTTGTTTCTTTCTAAAAAAAATAACAAAGGAAACAAGAAACTTAAATCACAGTAAATAAGTCTTTAGAAATTTCTAATTTGATTTCTTTAAAAATATGAGTTAAGTTAATTTAGTATTATATATGAGAAAAAAATTAAGTGAAATTTAAATGAAATAAAAAAATACATAATTAATAACAATAAATTTATTATACTCAAGAAAAAAGTTAATAAATATAACAATTTCGAAGCAAATTGCGCACAACATATGAAATTTGGTTACGTGCAAATGCATTTATTATTATTATTATTATTATTATTATTATTATTATTATTATTATAATAAGAGAAGACCAAAAACTCGTTCAATCTTATTCGAATTTTTTTATTTTACATTATAAGATAAATATCATTTTATAAATAAGTAAAATAAGATTTCTATTTTTAATGTGAGATACATGTTTTTTTAATATATACATATATTTTTTAAGATATTGAACAAAAGAAAAGTAAGTATGCCATATTTGCTGAAAAAGTTAACCCAAAAAAAAAAATATCACAATTTCATTTGCTGTCTTTTCATTTTATGGTTGCATGAACAGGGTTGACCAAAATAATGGTAATCGCGTACTAACAGTGTGCAATACTCCCAAAAGAGGATTGAATTCGCCATGTGGGCGAGACGGCAGCCACAAATGGAAACGTTATCTAATTGATACAGAGAATGACACTTCTGTCTACAACGCGACAAGACCCGAATCCAGAACGTGCCAACTTCAAGATGCCGCATTTATGGGCTGAGGACACGAAAGAGGAATCCCATGGCCGAAGTTGGATTCATCGGCTGTCTCTGTCCGATGTCCGTTCATAGTTTATTCTCTTCAAGGTTCCCTCCCACCCACGCCCTGCCGAACGGTCTCTTGTTATATCATACAAGAGTTTTAAACATTATCCAATATTTTTAACATGAAAAAACTTGGTGTTAAACCAATGAGAGAAACATTGTAAATCTGTACTTATGCAATATAATTTAATTAAAAATTCTTTAAAAATAATACATAAATCGTTATATGAATTGTGTCTTTTGTACGTCTCCAAACTTTATTTAATTCACAACAAATTTTAAGAACTGCAGGGAATATTTTTGTCGAGTCTTAGAGTAATTATAACTTTTTGTCTTTTTTTTTTTTTTTGTTTTTTTAATAAATCTTGATAGAGTTTGTGAGGGTCACTGTTTCACTGGCGGGTGATGCCAAAGCGATTTATTTCGATCCCAAATGCAGCAGTGTCACCAGATATATATGGTAGAAATGTGTCGAGCTCTTCAGTTCAATAAACAAATTTTAGAAAAACGAAGATCTGCAGGGCCGCACAATTGATAAGTTGCATCTTGAGGATAATTTGCCGGCCACAAAGATTATACGGAGGACATAATTCTGCTACATCAGTAATTAAAAATAGGTGAAAAGATTAATTTCGTTGGCAATAGAAAGTTTTTATAATTATATTTTCGTTCATTTTTTGTTTTTGAAATTCACTTATTATGTTAATCATATTTAATTAACATTAAACTTATTTTTTAAGTGTAGTAATTTAATAGTTACTCAAACATTATGTTATATATATATATATTTTTTTTTCTTTCACTGTTATGTTATTAAATTTATTGATGTAAAATAAGTTTTATTTTTTAAAAATTAAAATAATAAGAAATATTCTTTAATATTATAAAAAATTATAATATTTAATATTTTTAATTTTAATTTTTAATTTATAAATATTTTAAATGAATTAAAATTTATACCATATTAATAAATTTAATGATCTAATAATAAAAAAGAGATATATTTATCATATGATATATGATTAATTGTTACGTAATTTGATTTAATAAAAATATTTAATATTTACTAAATTTAATTAATAAAATTAATGTACTTGATAGATTTAAAAATAATGATAAAATAAATATAATTATAAAAATTTAAAATAGTATGTAAAATTAATTTTTTTTACTTTAAAAATATTAAAGTTGCAATCGATGCAACTAAAAGTCAAAAAAAAAAAAAAAAAAAGGAACGCGCACTCGGCTGTTTTTTCATTTTCTTTATTGGGAAGCACTGATGATGCTCCTCTCCTCTCCATTCACAGGTTCGATGGAATGGACAGTCTCGAAATGGATAAAGTTTGGTACGAAAGCCGACAACTTCACACGTGGGTCTATTCCCAGCTTTTCAATTGAATTAATCAAATAAAGTTTAGATTTGCATCCCGGAATTGAATTTTGCTTTTTACGAGTCAAAAAGCTGCACATCTGCCAAAGATATTTCATAACTTGAATCATTGGCGGCAGGAGGGCAGGCAAACACTATGCATATACACGCTCAAACAAAAAAAAGAAAAAAAGAAAAAAGAAAATTCAGTGCAACCTCTAATTCAGGTAAATGATTGCATTTGTACACATTAGACAAGGATGACAATATGTGCTACAGAAATAAGCCATCAGCTAGGGTGGAATGGTCACGGCACTGGCATTCTTCTTAGCAAGAACGGTGCTCAAGCCCCCGTGAGTTAACCACACAGCTCTCCTTACATATGGGTTTGGTATTGCTACCCTCCCCCCCCTTTTTTTTCTTCTTCTTCTTCTTCTTCTTCTTCTTCTTCTTCTTCTTCTTACTTTGGGCAATTAGCAATACTCTTTTTGTGGCACGGTTACAAAGGAAATGCATGCTATTTCATATTGAAAGAAAAAATGCAACGAAGAATGCGAGTAACGAGTGTTTTATACTCACAAAAATATATAAATAACATTAACAAATAGTTAAAAGAATATCATTCTATTTTCATTCAATTATTTTTAATTGTAACTGTGACTTATGCTCTAAGGCAACGACTTGGCAGGGGTCCGTAGAGGAGAAGTAATCTTGATAACAAGACCAGGGAAGACATCATCCGGGTCGTGAATATGAGGATTCTCCTCGACAATAAAAGGGTCGCCGCACTTGTCGCTGATTGTGTGAAGCGTTTCTCCTTCTTGCACAACGTAAATCTCATCGCACGGTCGGTCCAAAATCTGGCTCCCTCTATCAATAATTTCCTCGAATCGATCGTCTTCTCGAGGCGACGCATCCTTCATTGGGGAGCTCAGCAACACAAGGGTCACAAGTACAAGGGCGCAGCACCGCGAGGCTGCATCAGCTATGGCAACTAACGTGATCTTTGGCTGCTTTGAGGACATCTTATTACTGAAAGCCATGAGAGAGACAGAACAGAAGGGGCAATTGGAGTACTTTTGTGTTGGAATTAGTGGCCCCGGGGGGGGGGGGTGCTTATTCAAAGAAGAGAAATACAGTTGAATGGGGTGTGAGTTGTGAAGGGTCAGATTTGGCGGTTTTCTAGGTAGAGGGGATGTTCGTGGTTTGACAAAGTGGGCACGATTGTGTAACTTTGGATGTTACGTGAATCGCCACCACCCGCCAGAGGAGAAATCAGAGTCACCCCCATCCTCTTTGTAAGGCCGAATAACCTGCCTGAAACGACAGTTTTTTTTTAGGTCATGCATGTATTGATTTACTAATTTCTACCAACCCTTTGCTTGCTTGCTTATCAATCTAATCAAGTCAGGTATTTTGGATGAAGTCTTTCTTTTTTCTTTTTCCAAATGCTAAAAAAAGAAAAAGAAAAGAAGTGTATAATAAAATCCTTTCAAAGTAGAAAATAATATAACCGAATATCATTGACATTGAGCTACGTCTGTTCTTGGCTGAAGTTCGACCCCACTCGCCTGGAACTTCCAAAGGCCACAATCTTTTAGAAACCCATTTCATTGATACATATTAGACCGTACTCTAAATTTAAGAAAATTGAAGAATTTAGACTACAATTGGAACCCCAAATTAACATCTGTTTTGAAATTCATCTTGTCTAACTTCTTCTTAACCTTTCAAATTTCAATTGAATTCAAAATTCTGAATCCAAATAACTATAATGTTTTTTATTGAGAGTTCAAAATTTGAACTACTCCAAAGTATTATGATGGAAATAAATAAAGAGCACAATAAAATAATTTTTTAGGTTTATATTTTTTATTTATAAAACTAAGTAAATTAATTGAAACTCCTCTCTCTCTCTCTCTCTCTATCAAAATGGGGTTTTTGCCTTTTTTTTTTTCTTGGATCATGGGGTTTTCGCTGAAGCGCTGTGATGTCGCCACGTCAATCCCGGTGGCACGGGACCCTAACGTGCGCGGACGCATGGCTGCTGACATCATAACACCACAACCGGTCCATCGGTTGACTATAGCGAACGAGCCATTGTTACGACGCCGTTTTTGGTGCAATATCAATGGTTTGTTTATTCCCCGTTATTTCAGGGCAACTTAAATCCTAAAATCAGGGTTTAAACGTCTCGCGTTCTCCCTCACCCACGCGATGGCCAGTGCAGAAGAAGAAGAAGAAAAGCTGGAAAGTTTCCTTCAATGGCTGCTGGTCCCATCTCAGACTTTACTAACGTAGGCATTTCTCTTCGTTTCTTTCTTTGTTTTCTTATTGATTGAGATTATTTGAAGTGCAGGTCAACAAAGTTGAACTACGAGGTTGTAAGGTGAAGTACTGCGATCAAAACAAAGGGTTTGGCTTATTTTGTCTGATGATGTCTCCGATGGTAATGAAACTCGGACCATAATTAATCTTCACCCTAATTATGTATTCAAAACGTTGCTTTAGGACTTCGTAAGTAAAAGATTATTGGGGGGGTTGGAATTGGCAGGGACTCTCCTTGTTGTTCCATTAGATCTAGCAATAACTCCCATGAGAGTTTTGCAAGATCCTCTCATTGGACCAGAATGTAGAGCAATGTTTGAAGAAGGAGAGGTGGATGACAGGTTCCTCATGATTCTGTTCCTAATGTTCGAGCGCCTCCGAAAGAACTCTTCTTGGAAACCGTTTGTATTGTTTCTTATTATTATTATTTCCTAATTTTTACAAAATTTAATTCCTTTTTGGTGGTTATGTTTTTAATTGGCCCAGAATTTTCATGTTAGGTATCTCGACATGCTTCCAACCAGTTTTGGAGACCCACTTTGGTTTACTGGTGATGAGCTTTTAGACCTAAAGGGGACAACATTGTATCGGGCAACTGAGTTACGGGTAAAAAGAGGGAGTTTATGGAAGAAAGTTGAAGTTCTTGAAAAGTTAGAGTAAACCACGGCAATGATTTTGATGCTGCGGTTTATATGCATCAGATTTTGATGCTTTCATTTTTGTCATTATGGTCGTAATGGATTTGTTTTCCTCTTTTTTTTTTTTTTTTTTGACTGGTTGGGCTCTTTGAGCTTGGCTGGACAGGATGCAATATGACAAATTGTGTATTTGATTTGCAGAAGAAAAGGTTAGTTTCTTTGTTTGATGACAAAGTGAAGGATTTAGTGAAGAAACTTCTAATTGTAGATGGGGATTTAGAAAAGTAAGTGTGTTTTTTTTCTCCACCATTTCTCAATAACATTTGTAGTTTCTTTCTTTATTTTAGCATGTTTCAGTCGTTGTAAGCATATCCTACAAACACATTTACATGCATGCACACATATTTCTGCTTAGCTGGTCATTTAACCTGTGGAATTACAGTATGTTATGAATTATGTGCGGCATTCTTTTAGATGTTCTTCTATGCTCAAATCTCAGATTTTGGGATTCCTTGTTTTGTTGTTTCAGGGATGTACGTTTTGAAGATTTCCTTTGGTATGTGTGGTCTAAATTTCTCCTTTTTTATTTTCTATTTTTCATTTTTTGGATCCTATTATTTAATAGCTTTGTTTTCTATATGTGCTTCATTGCTAATGTTGCAATATTTTAACCACACTAGGGCAAATTCTGTGTTTTGGAGTCGTGCTTTGAACATTCCTCTCCCTCGGTCTTATGTGTTTCCACAAATACAAGAGGACCAAGACACTCACTATTTAGCTGAAAAGTCTGTGGCTTCCTGTGACAATATTCTGAGTGGAGATTTTATTAACAAAGCAGATAAAGAAGGAGCCAATGGAGTGACTGCCCTGTCAACTCAAGGGGAGACAGTCTGGGTTGAAGGTCTTGTTCCTGGCATTGATTTTTGCAACCATGGTAAGCAAAATTGATTCTTGCCATAAGTATTAGTTCTATCTATATTGAGTCTTATTTTTTGTGTTATTAATATTATAAATTTTTCATTGATATTGATGGAGTTGTGATTTAATATTCTATCTCCATAATCTCTGTACGGGAATAGGTACTTTGTTTACTTCAAAAGGAATAAAACTTCAGCATGTGTAATTGTAGAGAAATAATTAATAGTAGGATTTTGAATGTTTGTTTTTATTTTCTAAGCGATGGCTGTTTAGATTTGAAGGCAGCAGCAACTTGGGAGGTTGATGGAGCGGGCTCGGTTACTGGAGTACCTTGTTCTATGTACCTCCTTTCTGGTATTATTGTTTGTTATCAATATTCTTGTTTGTATATGAAGACTGACTAATTTAGTTTTATGTATTTTTCATTTTTTGTTCCAAATGGAAAGCTGAACAGCCTTCCTCACAAACAGCGAAAGAGATTTCCATTAGCTATGGTAAAAAGGGAAATGAGGTACTTTCTTTTGTTACTGAATATCCAGCTTACTATTCTTCTCCTGGCAGCTATCTTTTGATGACTGTCTTATAATTCCTTCACCTCAAAATGATTGTATTTGATTCCAGCTACATCATCTTTATGCTACATGGTTCAATGCCTTGAGCATCTTTTTATGGTTATAAATGCATCTTTGTTGACATGCTATGAAATTTCTTTACTTCGATGCAGGAGTTACTATACCTTTATGGCTTTGTCGTTGATAGTAACCCAGATGACTATGTTATGGTAATGCCATTTATGTGATTAATTTGAACTTTGTGGCCTGATCTATGTTTCAATAAAGCATGGCAGAGTGGGTCTGAAATGGCTGTTGGCCCTATTAGGTCTTTATTTTAAGCTAGACTCGCAGGCATCATGTATTAGTGAGCTGATCAATGATTGGCTGCTTGCATATAATATATAAGCAGGTCCACTATCCTACTGATGCAATACAGAACATTCCTTTTTCAGAATCTAAAATGAAGCTTCTGGAAGCACAGGTCAGCATCTCATGCCTTCTTTATTGATGGTATACTGTTGTGTTGTTGCTTAACGGAGAGTTCTTGTGTTTTTTTGGTTACTCCTTTAAAGTTTCACAGTGTATACTTAAAAACAAATTTTACTTTGTTGGTAAATTGGTCATTCACACAGAGAGCTGAAATGCGGTGTCTTTTGCCTAAAAGCTTGCTAGATTATGGCTTGTTCCCATTACACGGCCCAAAAAATGACAGCAATGATAGGTTCAAAGGAGATTGGACTCTCAACTTCAGTTGGAGTGGTCAGCGAAAGACGCCTTCTTACATTCATAAGCTGGTATTCCCTGAAGAATTCTTAGCTGCTTTAAGAACTGTAGCCATGCAAGAGGATGAGCTCTTTAAGGTTTCTTCATTGCTTGAAGAGGTAAAGTTAATCATTCATCCTCTTTTGTTCCATTAAGTGCTCTGCTTTATGGTGTCTGTAGTGAAGTGCATATGATCTGATCAATCGCATGCTAGTTCTATTGATTTACAATAGAATATGGAATGTGCTTTTGCTGAAATGAATGAGAAAGCAATATTTCTAGTTTGCACCATTTATCATCGTTTTTACTTTTTGGATAATGAAACACTTGCTTCCTTTTTCTTTTTATAATAGCTTGTTGGATCATTAGTGGAGAGACAGCCAACAGATTCAGAAGTTCGAGCAGCGGTGTGGGAGGTTTGTGGAGATTCTGGAGCTTTGCAATTGCTTGTTGATCTTCTTCATATGAAGTAAACACAATACTCTCTTTAATAAGAACCTTGTAACTTAAAACCAGGATTTCTAGTCTCATTTCTGTGGACTATCTATGTAAGGATGATGGACATGGAAGAGAGTTCTGGAACAGAGAGCCATGATGATGAGCTGCTTGCAAATTTCCAGGATGTGGAAGGCCTTGAAACACATCAGAGATGTGAAAATAGTTTGAGGTAATCCCATTTTTTGCCTTGCTATTTCCTTTTACGTCATTTAGCTCTAGCATTGGAGGACTATTGCTGGCCTATGATTTGCCATATTCAAGAGTAGCTATTTCTAATGTGATTTACGTTTGCATTACAGTAACTCGGAGGCAACAGGCGCTACACAAGCCAAGTTGATGACGAGGAACAAGTGGTCTAGTATAGTATACAGACGAGGGCAAAAGGAACTGACGAGATTATTTCTTAGAGAAGCAGAGCATACCTTGCAGTTATCTTTGAGTGAAGGAAATTGAACTTTTTTGGGGGTTTCAGATTGAATAAAACTATTTTCTTAACCCACCTTGTGTTAACCAACAAAAGAGCAGGCATTTTCATATAGCAGCTTTCTGTTCATCGTAATAACAAAATTTGCTTGGCACAAAAAGAGCCAAGTTTTGTCAATTGCTTCCCAGTGTGGCAGTGCCAAAATTTTAATGTCAATCCTTAGGCAGGGTGTAGGGCCAAACTTAGGAATATCATAATGCTTGCTCAAGTATGAGGAATTTTAGATGAAATCTTGAATCCTGTCACGGTGAAATTTGTTGGCTCCCTTTGCCAACTTATGAACCGAGTTTCCGTATCTGCTCTGGGAATCAATGCTGCAGATGTCAGATGTTCATCTTTTGCAGCGTCGCACTAGCTTTGCTGCCATTATTGTTTTTATGCGTTGCTAAACGCTATCTATGTGGTACCAAATAATATTCATATTGTATAACCACATTGTGTCTACGGGATAATGTGTTTACGCGGTGAGATCCAAATAATGTGAACTGCTTTCTGTACAATGAGTAGACCAAGCAAATACAGGGGGCAGCATCATCTCTATTCTTAGCGATTTACGCCAATGCATGCAAATAGAGGACAAATACAGATAACCAAGGTATATTTAGGTAAATTGTACTTTGAAGATGATGGACCACATAGTTACAAAAATTATTATGTCAATAATATTTACAAATATACACCCATAATATATAATACACTTCCAGTAAAAATACACACATACAATTTGATTAGGCATGTAACAAAAAGTTTTCAGTCTTTGAGATGAAAAAGAAAGTCTACTAGTTTCTAATAACCTGCTAGCGAGGCCTGCTAGAGCTGAATTGAACCGTTCTTCTCTCTATTGACATAAATCGTACTTGGTTTGAAATTAGCAGTTCTTACGTGGGATTCACTTCAACTAATATTCACTTTAGATTTAAGCCCGGCCTAGCAGAAATCACTGCCATACGCACATTTTCTCAATGTCAAAGGCATTTATTATACGCTGCACGGTTCGGCACAAATATCAATTGGCAATTGTGCTTGTTCGGTTTGTTGGGCAACTTGGTCCATGCGTAGCAGGTGCCTACTGGGGTGACATTGATTGTAAAGCTAACCCTTTGACATGCCTAGTTGTTTACGTACTTCATTGAACGCGCGAGGTGCAGGGAACCGAGGATTAGCAGATTAGGTAAAATGTTGCATGGCAATTGTTATTCATTCTTATGTAAATTAAGCCTTAACTAGAGAGACATGCAAAGAGAAACAGAGCAATTAGTAACCCCGAGTTGAAAGCATATTGGTCCTGCTGTTAGACCGATTGTCTATTCTCCTCGTCTTCTTTTGCTTCGTTGTCCAATTGATGATTTGCTTCCTTTTCATCACAGGTGGGTGATGGGTTGTCCATCTTGTGCTTGGCAGAGGGAATGGAAACCCGCCTGTTGGTATTGGTTTTGTAATCAGGGACGAGCTTCAATGTGATTCCCATGGCGATCAGCAAAAGTCCTGTCCCATGTTGCTCCGTCATTGGCTTCGTGAATATCATGTACGATAGCAGTAACGTTACTGCCTTCCTTGCCGTTGTTACCTGTGGTGTGTAATTCAATGTGTAAGTTTGCAAGACACACATTGTTTTGCCTTTCGTCCACAACAAGAATGTGCATAACGTAAGAGTAACACACAAAATGCCCAAATTTGGGACGCGAAAAGGCACGTTAGAGAGGAGCGTACCATAGCCGTTGTGGCTGCCCCAAAAAGGGCAATGAGCGAAAGGACGGAGACTTGGCCGATAAACGTGGCCATGGCTTCGAACACCAACACGCCATACACGTATGGGTGCTGCATCGACCCCCCCAAAAAAAACCAAAAAAAAAAACAAAGAGAGAGAGAGAGAGAGCCTTAATTTGTGGAACTTAAATAAAAGAAAACAGTAAAAGAAAACGATTGTTAGCAGTGTTAATTTGCTACCTGGGCACATGAATTCCAGGCTTCGTATAATTCTCCTGTCAAGACCATGGGAGGGACCAAGAATGGCAAACCAACTATACTTGAGCAAAACAGCATCTCAATCTGTCCACAAGTTAAAGATGAAATAACAATGACAAGATTTTTTGCATCTGATTTTTTTTTTTTTTACTCTGATCTTATACATCATTGTTTTTTTTTTTTATGTTGTGCTTCAATCTTCGAAGAAAACATCTTTGACATGCCTACATATAGCAATGAAGAGCAGGGGATGTGGAGATTAATCACCTGTGTGGTTTCAGGATTCATGGTGAAGATAGCTTCTTGTAGATTACCCAGAAACGCATCCATGATTAGAGCACCAGATATCATTATAACACCAATGACGCTGAAATTTGGGGATGTTTTGGCATCTGCTAAGGTGAAGAGGATCAAACCCAATATCAAAAGAACTGCAGATACGTATTCATGGAGTGGATATTTTCTTCTTAGGCCGGGTATAAAAGCACCCATTACCATCACTGGCAGAACCTGCGCGTGCCACCCAAAAAAAAAAGAAAAAGAAAAAAAAATTCAACCAAGATAACTGAGTTTTCTATGAATCAAAGGAAGTTGTTTTATTATTACATCAAATGGGTTTTGCTTTGCACATTATATTTTGGTCATTTCCAAGGTGAAACTAAAGGGCATGGAGCAGAAGTTCGTCATCTACCTTAGTGGACTTGAACATGATCTGTGCAGGGTAATTGAGGAAAGCCAAAGAGCCCTTGGTGAGTCCATGGGAACCCATAAGAACTCCAGAAAGCTTGACATACGTCTTCCATGGATTCACCATTTGCTCGGGGGTGAAGCCTTGGATGTAAAGCAGGAAAATGTACACAAAACTTTGAACAAATGTGAAGTACCAACCATAACTGCAACAATTTCACAGACTAACAAGTCCTCATCACATATTACCAAATAGTCATACATAATTTGTTTCGTTAAAAAAAATATTAAGAAGTAAACTTAATTCAACTCACCTGAACTGTATCCTGTTGTATACATATTCCTGAAATTCAGGCAACAGGCAATGAGTAAAAGATTGCCGTGACATAAAACAGAAGATAGTTCAAACCTTAACGGCCTAGCTTTCTCCATTGAAATTTCCTTGGAAAACAAATGGAGACAGCATGCCAAGCCAATAAAAAAAAAAAACAAAACAGAGTACGTTGAAGTCACCTCGCAAATGCCATTGACAAGGTAGCCAAAGAAGAAGCCAGAAGAGCATAACATGAACTGTTGCCATCTGGGTTTGTCACTTAGGCTTATCCCAAGCAAAGACCGCGATTGCTCTTCGCTCTTCATCTTAGTTCGTCACCTCTCCCGAAGTGATCTCTCTCTCTCTCTCTTTCTCTCTCTCCCTTTGAGAGGAGACAAGAAGGAAATTAGTTACCATCAGATCAAATTAAAAGCTTCTTGAAGGGAAACAAGAAAACCAACTTGCTTGTATTGTTAATATTTGCAACATTGACCCGTGAATTGCATTAATTTTTCAGTTTGGTCAAGTTCAACCATTCATAATTATTGTTTATTACGTTGTGATCAAATGTTAGACAATTTTTTTTTTTTTTTGTATTGTTTATTGGTAGTTGGGTTGAGATACTCTGTGGATGTTTACCATGATTAGAAGATAGATTCTGCCATTTTGGCGTAATCTCTTTGTTGGAGAAATGGTTTAGCTTTATTTTTCTGTGTGGCGCATCATTTACATTGTCTGATTATGGGGCAATTGTTGCGCTTAAAATCAGGATTTGGTATGGTTTTATTATTATCCTTTTATCCTTAATCTTTTATTTTTAATTTTTTTGTTTTCAATGTAAATAATTCTGGGGTTTTTTTTTTTTTTTAAATCTTCTTGAGTCGGTTAGATCAAGTATTGGCCGGATATATTGAAGAATAATGTTGGGATATTATAATCTGTACAAAACAAAAAAATAAATAAAAATTGTCACAAGTTTTGCAATCATCTCGAAGCAGTAGGCTTTTTGGTGCTTCACACAATCGCCAATTGCAAGAAAGATTACATGGTAGCATTTGCATTGGTTGGTTTTTCTTTTTTCCAGGTTCTGTATGAACTTTGAAACTATAAATGCCCTAACCAATTGGATCCAAAAAAAAAAAAAAAAAAGACTTACCCCATCAGAAAAAAATTTATACAGAAATAAAATAACTTCATAAATATGAAATAAAAATAATTAAATTACATAAATATAAAATTTTGAATGTACAATTCAATGATCATAATTACACTTCTAATAAACTCGACATTTCCATTTAGCTTACATACAAAAGGAAAGCATTGACAATGCCTTTTTATTAATTAAATGGCTGTAGGCTGCATTGACAAATAACCGATGCTGCAGCGTCCCAGTCGCGCAATCAACTTTTTCTTCGGGTTTAGCTAAAAAAATGTGTCAAATCGTACATTTTTTAGTTAATGAATATATATATATATATATATATAAAAGGGGTTAGAAACTTCCTATTCAATTAAAATGAGGGGTGGCTCTCTATTAATTGCGTAGCTGTAGGCTACGTTAATTACCCCAACAGAATGGTCGACTCTCCGCCTAAATGTGTTCATTCATATCCTCCAAATCCGCAATTAATTAATCGTTCACTCACAGAAAATGGGCAAAACGTTAATGAATTTAATTTCCCAATAAACCAAAGCGATTGGAAATACCCAACAGACGCTTCGATTCTAGCTTAGTTCCAAGTGCTTTGAAGTTGGGAGAGCTGCTGCTACTCGAAATATATCTTGCCGTTGAAGAATAAATTGTAATAATATTAAAATTTTCATAAATATGGAGACGCATTTATTGTGTTTTCAAGAGACATTTTGTTTGAAAAAAAAAAAAAAATTCGATTCAGTCAAATGCCATGAAACAATTTCATGTAAGCGGATGGCCCTCGCGCGGTAGGGTCAAATTATTAGATAATTATACAAATATTTATAATTGTATTAAATTAATAAAATTTTATATAATAATTAAAAAATATAAACAATAATACAAAGTATTTTTATATAATAAAGAATTTTTAATCTATCTAGGTAATAAAACTTAAACTATAATCAACTAAATTAACTTTTATTAAAATTCTAATAAATTCATAATCTAATTTAACATTTACATTTTTTTAATCTTAATTTAGTTATATTATTAATTTTAATATTTATTTTCACTTGACAAATACTTCGTACTTCAATAATTTTGTGAAATGTCAACCACTTAACTTCCATACTCGTAATAAAATTCGATTTCTCTTTTTTCAACTTATTCCATGCTTGTGTTGCATGTGCTAAGCACTTATTTCAAACCATGCGATACTTTCTTTAATTTATATACATTTCTCTTTACTTTGTTTCTTCAAAATATTTGTTGGCTAATAAAAAAATACTTTTTCTTTAAAATGATCATTGAAAAAAATTAATTTTATATTTATTTGATTAATATATTTAATTATAATGTAGATTCACTCATTAAGATCAATAAAATGTTCCCTTTTTTTTCATTCATACGATGGATACACCTAATATTAAGGAACTAAGTATTATAATTTTACATTTCAGCTATAAAGACTTAATTTCCATTATTTACATCTCTCTTATGCACAATAGGCTTTTTAATTATTCTACTCAGACATGCACTTTTTAATATAATGATAATGCTTATAACACAAATAATGTTCAACATTAAATTTGTTATACCTTTCTTTATCATAACCATTTCCTTTATCTTAACCTTGATTTTTATGCGTTTGATCTTATTTTCTTTAATCAATATATTAATTTTTTTTATCTTTATAATTATTATAGAGATTTCTTTGACTTATATTGTTATAGCAGTTATCACTATATTATCTTTCTCTATTATAAAAAAAAATTTACTTTTATTTTGATTGATCATTCTCATCACTTTACTAGTTTCTTAATAGACTTTTTATTTATATACTAGTTATGAACATATAATATGTTTGTCAATACATTAATTGATATCTAATACAAATTATATGCTTTTTCTATTACAATCACAATATGTTCATACCATGATGTAAGTTTTTACGAGCTCTTTTCAATTTTCTTTTAATTATTTAGCTTTTTTCTTTTGATAAAGTTTCATTTAATTCATTATAATAAGAATTTTACTTATATAAACTAAATCTTTTTTCATGCCTTCATAAGTAAAAACTTAAATTGATATCATAAAATTTAAAATTTTACATTTTAAACTTTGTTTATACCTTTGAGTGATGTTATTAAAATATCCTATAGTTACTTTAATAAGGTTACATTCATAGTCTTGTCAAACATGTTATTATTTATTTTACAATAGATGAAATATAATGACTTTTTATCTTTCAGATGAAATTTTTAATAATTAATTTGTTATAATTTTATTATATTTATTGTAAGTTTTGTAACTCCTTTTTTTCATAATATTTAATAATTTGTTATAATTGAATAACATTGTTATTTGTACACATTATTAATTATAATTTTTTTTTCTTCTTTTTTGTCGTGCTCCTTGACTTTGTCTATAAACAAATTTTAAGACAAAAAACTCCACCTCGCTGCCGACAATATGTAAGATGTGTTACAGTTTTCTTTTGATCTACTCTTTTTCATATAATGTGGGGCACGTTGAGGTTGGATTCAGGCTGGTCGTAAAATTATAACTACTCAAAGCATTATAAAAATTTACATCAATATGAAAAATGAAGTCAATTAAAATCTAAAATTTTAATAGGTTTATTGTATTATATTTTTGGGATAAAAAAAAATTGTGTATACTATTTATGTGCAACGCACTTGATGATGGAAAAAAAGAATCAAGTGCAACGCACATACTACAGTGCTAGCTGGTTTGGTAAAACATACTGTAATACTGTAATGATAGACGAAGAAAACTATAACTATGATACATATCAACAGAGCAGTTTGCTAATTTGGTACCCAATTTAACCTTTTTTTCTTCTGAATTTAGTTGAATTGAGAGAAAATCAATTAATTATAAGTAAGCACTGAAATCCAAACCTCATAATTCACTTGAAATTATACATTTAGTAATCACTAGATTTTAGTTAATAGTTTTTGTGGGGTTCATTTCTTAAAAAAGATGGAACACAGAACTCATGTCAAATTCTTAATGCCTTCCTTACAGTTGCAATTGCCATATCCCTCCAAATGTGGGTCTAGACGACGTTCGTATGCTGCAATTAATTCTGAAGCAATCCCATGCCATTGGACGGCAAACAAGGTTTGGGTTACCCATACGTTTGAATAGGATAACTGTAACCGACAAAAAATATGAAAGGCATTTTGTGAAGTGTTGAGGATGCATCTCAACTAATTGCACGCGTCTCATAGAGGCAAAGGTGATACGAGAAAAAAAAAAATTAAAGTTTCTTTTTGGGGGGAGGGGTTTGGAGTGGAATTGCTGAGATGAATGGACTCTATTTGCGGACGAGTTTCTCTGTCCAATTCCTGAGACAATTGAGCCTCAAGTAAAAGAGCCAATTGGATTCGCCCGCAATATTGCAAGCCAATGAATCTAAGGCACACGATTTAAGCAACATATTCACAAGCCGTGGCTGTTGAATGAAGAGGGACCAGCATATTTTAGTAGGCATTTGGAGGTGAATGACAAGTGATAACGACAGTTGTCGTCGTTATTTTCCTTTCCTAATACAAAATTCTATCGGATACAATTGCTTAGGCTACAGAGCCTGGTAGGGAAGGAAATGGGAGATTGAATTATGCCTGTTCCCCCATGTGCCATAGACGAAAACTTCCAGTAATGTACATGGGCCGCGTGAAGTCCCATAGCCATCACCACCGGGGAGCCCTATTGTCTAGTCCACCCACCAGTACTGGGCCAGTTGAGGACCCTAGTTATGTTATGTCATGGCGGTGGTTGATGCAGAGGCAATTTCTCCAGAGGAAAAGCTTTGGTGGACCCCGCTGTGGAACCTACAAGAGCTGGGCCAACTTCACTTCTTAATGGAAGACGGGGCTTGCGTAGCCGCATTGCATCGACCCCTTTTGCACCATTTCATCATCAGGTTCAGGACATTTTGAGTTCGAGATGAGGAGCAGGTCAAGCAGTACTTCCTCAATCAGAGTACCAATTATCTTATTCTCAACCGCCAAAGCCAACTCTTCATGCTCTTCCCCAAATCCTCTCCAGCTCCCTTTCTCGTTCATTTCTGTTAGATAAGCTTCCCTCTTTTCCTCTACTTCCCATCCAAACAACAAGACCTCCTGTTCCCCATTTATCCAAGCTTTTGCTTTGTCAACGACATCAGAGGCAAACTCCTCGATTCTGCTTTGACACCTTCCTCTTGCTTGGGCATGCTCAAGCAGTTGCCTTGCCTTTTCTTCCAATTCGCCAATCACTTCTTCTTCTTCTTCTTCGCGGTCATTGTCTTCTCCGGTGCTGGAATTCGACTCATCTATTGATGGCGTCCACTCTTCCAGGTTGACAGGGTCCATTTTGGCCAGAATCTCAAACCGCCAGATTTTTTCCATAAGCTTTTCTTTGGTTCCTGTTGTAGTGACGACAAATCAGATTGAGAGAACCACTACATGATCTCGTTTATTGGATTACATGATAATCACAAGAGATAACATGTATTAGTGAGACCATATTTGATTTAGTTATGTCTTTTGTTACTACTATATCATTCTCTAAACCTCATTACTTAATTTTTCTCAAATTGAGCACCACTACTACGTATATAATCTATATATAATCCACTCTCCCTAACAAAGAGGAAGCGAGGTTTGGTAAGAATACAAAAGAAATCAGAGAGCACAGATACTTACTCTGCATGGTGGCAAGGCTTTGATGAAAGGAAGGGAGTGACTCTTCATCTTCTCCCTTCTCGAATTCAAACTCAATTACTGGGATTGGGCTTTGCTGATGTTTCTCTTCCTTCTGTTCACATTATGGCATCAACATTCTTAACTAGATTAGTTTGATTGTAATATACTTTAAACAAATCAATGGATAATGGGTCTATTACGAGTCGATCTTTCATTTATTTATTTATTAAAAACAAATTACTGGTGTCAATATTAACCCCCAAGAATTTGTAATAATGTTTAAAGTCTCATTTGTCTTGTGCCAAACCACCCCCCCCCCGAAAAAAAAGAGATTAAAAACAAATTGCTGGTGTCAATATTACCCCCAAGAATTGTAATAATGTTTAAATTCTCATTTGTCTTGTACCAAACCCAAAAAAAAAAAAAAAAAAGGACAAAAAAGTGTCATTTGCATCGTACTAAGAGTAGCTGTTTTTTCCGGGTGGCTGGTGGCTACTGAACTATGGTTTGTGTGGATCCGTGATGCGATGATGCACACAAATGAGGACAAAAAAAAAAAAAAAAGCGAATTCAATTGGCAGTACCATCAAAGGACAGACCAGACAGCGAAATTATTTATATTATTATTACTATTATTATACTGGCTGATAAGGACCACCAGACACGAGGAAGACGGCGAGAAAGAAGGGCCACCAGAAACGAAGATTATATTTGTATAGATCCGATGCAGTAAGTAATATTACATGCTTACCTCGGACCCCACTTCACTTGTTGCTCTATCTGTCCCTGTCCTGACCTCCCTCGAGTCCTGGCCGACACGCGGTGAATGCTTTTTATCCAATTCAATTTCAACCCCGATTTCACCGTTGCCATTCCAGCGCGGTAATGTCTCCGCGCTAAAATCACTGTCGCACCAACTTGAACCCTTGCTACTGCAAGCTGTGCTGGTCGTGGACACAGTTGTGGTAGTAGTGCAGTGATGTGGAGAGGACGCCAAATCCGACGGCGTAGATTCCTCATCAACGAGATCTCGGAATGATCTCCACCGTACGATGTCTTTAACCGTGACCGTAATTTTCTCTTGACTCTGCTTGTTACCTTGTTCTGGTGCATCCCGTTTTGAAAACCTCCGCAAGAGGCTTCTTGGTAGAATTGGCGGGGACTTGGCGGTGGAGGCAGCTGGAAATGGGAGTTTCTTGAGTGTGTTAATCATGGCTTGAAATGCGGAGATTGTTGCCGAGGCTGCTGCTTTCGACCGGCTTCTAAGCAATTTTCTAGCATCGCCCGAGCCGTTTTTCCAGGCACCATGGTCAGTTTCGGCCACGATAGAGTTAGCATCGCATGGTTTCCTGGAAAGAGCGTTGAAGCCATTTGCAGAACACAAACTTAAGTCATCCGAGAGAAAATCCTTGAGCATTCGAGGCCTACATGGACTTTTTGGGAAGCCCATATCTTTTTCAAAACAAGAAGTTAAAGAAAGAAAAAAGAAGGGGAAATGATTTTAATGGAACGAGAAGAAAGGGATTGAGAGGAGCAAGTGAGAATGAGAGATTACAAGAGGGAAGAAGTGGGAAAATGAGTACGAATGCGAGAACTTTATGAGCAGAGAGTGAAGAAAGCGAGAGGTAACTTCTTAGAGTTGGGGCGGGGATCTCCAGGTAAGAAGCTCGTGCAAAGCAAAGGATCGCCATGCGAATTACTGATATAAAAATGCGAAAACTGACAACAGGCGTAGAAGCGTGGATGCTTCTTTCTTCATTATTTATATGATTTGTAAGCTTATTAACTAATACTAATTTGCAATTATGTTAGGAATTGAATTAATTGGATACGATAATTAAACTTGAACTAACATCATTTAATTTTAATTTTAAATTACAATTAATCTATTTTAACATCACTTGAATTTGTGTGTGGACACGTCTAGCAAATTAAGGGACTCATTAGATGCATAGCTTTTGAATGCACTCATATTTCGTTGACGACATAAAAACTTTGAATTGTAAGATTTTTTTTGATGTATTTAATTATAAAATCTAAATGCCCCCATTTTTAAATTGTTATTTTTATTAACACTATGTCAAAATTATTTTATATAAAAAAAAATACATTTGTATTTTTAAAATTTCAAATTCAAATTTTAGAGAAAGGAATATCAAGTTATGTATATGAAGAAAATTGGCTTTATTATATACTTCAATATACTAAAGAGAAATATACATAATTAAACCCGTTTTCATATTATGCGAGGTCGTTTCAAACACTTTGTTTTTTTTTTTTTTTGTTTTTTTTAGCCTTTTTCTCCACTCCAAAATTTCGTGGGACTTTGAATAGAAATAGGAATGGCAAGGGACGGAGACAACTATCCCGATTTTCATCCCCAACTCTAAATTTCATCGTCGTCTCGGTCGGGGAACTAACCTTTCCATTCACCTTTTTTACGGTACATTATCTTCTTTATAAAAATAATTATTGTATATATAATACTTATTTTTATAAAATTTAATAATTTTTATTTAAAATTTAATTATATTTTTTATTAAATTTATAAACATCCTCGTCCTAAATCGAAATTAATTACTTACACCCGACATAAAAGTGTTTAACAATAAATATCAGGG